>BPTQ01000006.1:141826696-142020084 GCA_019973895.1 Chrysanthemum seticuspe
TACTTACAGGAACACTTACCCCACCTTTTCCTCTCCAAAACCGGGATTACCCCGCAAACCCAGTTACCTACTGGCTCCACTAAGTACTCGCTAAGCGAGTTACCACGGTTTCCTACCGTTACCACCACCTACTGAACCGGATCCTCCGTTCAGAAGGTTCAGGAGATCCTTTCCTAAACCACTACAACCACCTCATCTTTTATTGAGGTACCCTCACTCTCACCCTCTGGAACCACTTCCACCACTCCCACAAAACCTACAAACCTACCCACGGCCACCTCCACTTCATCCACGAAAACTACCACCACCTTACCACTAGTGTTACACACTACTTCACCCACATCGGTTCCATTCCACACATAGTAGAGATTACCCTCTACTCTACCACTCACCACTTCTAAGCCTACTACTCGATTCTAATTGTTTTGTTGTTCCGGACTAGCAAATCAAAACCCAAGATCAAAATGACTAAATCATCACCAAAACCTTGCAAGAAAACCGCTAGAATGAGTGTAAGGCCTTGTTGTTTTGTTAATCTTAGCTCATCATCCGAATCTTCACCACTCACCATCTCATCTCCCATTAGAGATGATACACACCTTACCTTGGCTACACCCACTTCATCACACATTGTGATCACCATTCCACCACCATCAAAAGCACCTACTTCACCTCCACCGGCACCCATCCAAACATCCAAAACACCCTCACCACCTTCACCAAGGTCTCCCACTCTCACTCCCATGGAGTTATTTTCTACTCCACCAACATCACCAAATCCTTTCCTAGAGGACTTGGAAGACTTGCCTCCTAGGCCAAGTCATCCACCACCATTGCCATCCTTTGGCACCATTGAGCGAATCGCTCATGAATCACCTCGGTCATCCATTGACCCAAACGCCCCATTAGGGCCAAAACCTCTCCTTTTCCACCCCATTCACAAGGACATTCATGCTCCTTTATACGGGGATCATCCACTTCCATCATCAATGTCCCCTCATATTGAGGACATCCCGGAGAGCATGTGGGATGACAATCCCACTAGAGAGGAGATTCAAGCCGAACTCCACAACCTCCACCAATTCAAAGGCATGGTGGATTCTCACTTAAGTGAGACAATGCAAATGCAAAGTGCTTTGCTAGCATCCATCATGACCACTCCACACATCCCCAACACCACCAACACATCTACCATTCCACCACCACAACCTCCGCAAACTTTCTACCCACCAAGGCATGGTTGCTCCACTTGTGAGCAAACGGGTCAAACCGTGGAACGGACCCGGATTATGGTCCATGACTTCCACGAAGAAATGAGGTTCATCCTCAACCACATTCTTGAGCGTCTCAACGCTCTTTCCCATCCACCATCTCTTTAGGATGGTTTTTAGAATAGTCTTTTATTTTTGTTTTTAGGATATTTTTTTTTTCTTCTTGTACTAGAAACACATCATTGTGTTCTCTTTTCATGATCTTTACTCATGAAAAATTTTAACAAATGAATGTTGTTTATTATGTTGTTGGTGTCATTACATAGTGTTTGGAAATACTTGTGAATGCTCATTATTACTAACAATTTTTTTTTGTAGCTTTATTTTCACAATCCATGTATCTTCCCATTAAAGCACCCAATTTAGGGGGAGCTTCGAACAAGGGGGAGATAATAAGCTCGGGCTCATTACATTCCGCATAGCCTCTTCTTTTTGTTGAGACAAAAAGGGGGAGAAAATATAGAACTTGGAAATTATTTATATTTGACTTTTCTGAAAAAGTCAAACTGCATACAATTGACTTTCTAAAAGTCAAACAGGAACCCTCATTGATAATACTTGACTTTTCTTAAAAAGGTCAAACTGCATACTTTGACTTTCTGAAAAAGTCAACATCATGCATCAACTAGTGAAATTCTTTGACTTTCATAAAAAGTCAAAATTTATACACTTATATTATCATTTCCTTTTCAAAGTTCTAAAACTAATTTTTTTTTAACTCTTGTACAAACTTTGTCTCTTTTATAAAAATAAAATTTATATTTTGTCCTCAACAAAAAGGGGGAGATTGTTAATACAAATATCGTCATTAAACGTTATTTATATTTTTGATCTTTGCCTAAGTTTTGTTAACGACAAAAGTAAATTTAATTTATAAAAGCTTAAAGCTTGTCAAGTTTATTAGATATTAAAACAAGCTTTCTCAAACAATATATTCATCATTCAAGCATTTACATTTATGATTAGTAACATCTTGATATGACTCTAATCATTATGTATGATAGTAGTTTGTAGAATGTGTTAGGTTCTTATAACCAAACACTACTTAAGCATTTGCATATTTCTATTAATAGTAATACAACATTTGACATCATGTATTACATCATGGAGATCATTGGAAGATTCCATTAGATATTTTGTGAAGATTTGTACTCTTCATATCTTGCACAATCTTACTTAGATAGAGTTGACTTTAGGCAAGATTTGATATCTTGACTGTCAGACTGGCGGTACCAATTTGGTACACGGGCGGAACCCTTTTTAGGGGTCCGCGGTCCGTGGACGCTCCTGTCCAAATTGGCTATAAATAGCAATGCCAAGCCAAGTAGTTTCTCATCCCTTTCTAACATACTCTCATACATATCTTCTCTCTAACCTTTCTAACTCAGTTTCATATCATATTAGTGATCTCTTTTGTAGCAAAGAAGATCAAGTCATATTCAAGCTTCAACGAGAAGTTGGAAGTCTTGTTTGTTTAGTGTTGTATGATCTAGTGTTGATCCATACTTCATTGTTGTATCAAACCATCATAATCTTGTGAGTGTGAGTGGTTAGTATTTTAGTCCTCAAAATACATTGTGTGTGGGAGTAGTTGTACCCTTGGAAAGAACTCGACATCTAGCTTAGTGTCGGAAAATAGTGTAAGCGAAGTGTAAAGGTTTTCTCCGCCGGTGAAAGGAGCTTGTTGACTAGTGAAGTTAAACTCTCGAGTGTGAGACTCGGGGAGTGGAGTAGGGCAAGGAAAAAGAGTCCTTGTAGGCCGAACCACTATAAACAACTTGTTGTGGTTTGATCATTTCTTTCCTTACTTACTTATTACATATTGCTTGCATATTTCATTAACATACTTAAGATCAATATCAATTGATCTTTCAATAAGTTTCAAAACAAAGTTTTTAATCGGTAAACTATTCAACCCCCCTTCTAGTTTTCTACAAGTACCTTCAGAGCTTTCGTCCACAAGCTTTCTTTGCGGTTCAGGTGTGGGAATAGGTTCAGCTTCCTTTACGGGAACAATCCTTTTACGAGGAGGATTCCTCTTGGGAAACTTCCTTTGACTTTCAGTACTTGCAGCACTTCCTCTTCTGGTTCTCCTTATAGGTGTTCCAGAAGACTTGTCATCGAGATGACCAACTTTGCCTTCTTTTACTGCAACTAGATACCTTTTGTATGTCTCGAGCTTTTTGATTTCTTTAGACAGAAGGTGATCAGGTAATACAACACCCTGTTTCTTTGTAGACGATTCCTTGATTCTGACTGATAGTGTAGGCTCATTCAACATGTCGTGATTGTCTGGGTCATTGAGCCTCTGTGGAATATCGGGATTGAATCCAAGTGCTCTCTGGATCAACAATTTTGTGTATCTGACATAGGGAATCTTTGAGCCAAGTTTCTTGTGAAATGACATCATGTCATCCCATATCAGAGCTTTGATTTCGATGTTCTTTTTGTTGATTAATGACCAGAAAATTTGTAGTTCCATGAGCTTAGGATGCTCATATCCACTATCACGACCAGAGACCGATTTGGTGATGATGATGTAGAGGGTCCTCCACGGTTGAGGAATGTTCTTAAGCTCCACATGAGAATGCTTGGAGATAACTCCTGAAGCTTCATCATAGCCAATATCAAGCAAGAATTGTAGAACTGTCTCCTCAGTAGGTGTGGCAAAGAAGTGAGTTGGCTCGATTTCAGGAATGAGAAGAACAGCCCGTAAGTCTGCATGAGTGATGGTGACTTGTTTGTGATTAAGTGTCACTGTCACTGCACTTTGACCTGTGATCCTCTGCATAGAATTCCAGAATTGCTGAATGTAGATTTCCGGTACAGTAGCAGAGTATGAGAGCATGTTCTGGTAGGGATGATTCCTTAGAATATCCACAGCAATGAGACAAGAAGATTCAGAGCAGGTGAGGGTTTCAAAGTCAACCCTAAGGTTGTTCTTTCCAATCTTTCTAGGATAGTCATTGGGGAAGATGTCAGCAATTGTGAGAACTTCTGGTGCATCCACATTGATTTGAGCAGCCATGTCGTGATCTGAAATAACATTAGCCAAAAGAACCAACATATCGAAAGACATAAAGTTAGTCAACAGAAGGTTTTATTGTCTAGTTATTGAATGTACAGTGTCAATGATTGTTACGAGTCCTAAGTCACTTGTTTATCCAAGAGTCCAATGACGTCGTGAAATGTTTCGTGAGTTAGTTAACTTTAAGTTTTAAAGTTTATGTTATCACATATAGTTCACAACATATCAAACGTTTAAGTTTATTAGTGACGTTATTGGATTCGTGACGATATGATTTGTTTATTAACAAGTTTGTACACGTAACAATTCATAATGAAGGTCAATCCAGGCTTAGGCGTAGATTTGGCAAAGTTAAGCGTAAACAGAAATGATATACACGTAGATGAAAGCTTACGCGTAGGATCCTAACTTACGCGTAAGAAAAGTTACGCGTAGGAAAAGGGGACCTTAAGCGTAGAGCTTACGCGTAGGCGTATATAAACCTTACGCGTAAGGCTTACTCGTAAGAGTAGACCTTATGCGTAGAGGTCACTGTTTACGCATATCCTTCACAGGATACGCGTAGTCCCATTGTAGAACCTTACGCGTAATAGTTATGCGTAGGATTATTCTTACGCATAACTGACTACGCGTAGGGTAATCCTTATGCGTAGAGTAACAAGGACCTTGATTCTGAGTTTTACGAGTAACAAGCCTGAAATAAAACCATCATATCATCAATATTAACACATAAATTCATTTTAACAACAAATCATGGCATGAACACTTGTTAAACAGTTACGCGTAGAAAGTCATACGCGTAGGTCAAAACCCTAGAGGTTAAGAATTACGCATATGATTTCTAACCATATGATTAGCACCATAGTGTTTCTGGGAGTTCTAAGAAGCATATAGAGTTGTTTTATCCAAGTTTTAACATCAAATAAGCCATGAATCAAAAATTACCCAATTCGTATGAACTAGAACCCTAATTTTCAATTTAAGAATCATTAGTGTTTCTGGGTGATTTCTGGGTTTAAATATGCTCAATTCAACTTGTAGACAACCTTATACAACTATCTTTTTCACCAAAAACCTTCACATTTGAAAACACCCAAAACTTCGCATAAACCCTAATATTTGAAAACCTATCAATTCGTGTTTCTGGGTGGATTTTGATGATAAAAAAGACATTAATGATGTTATTGAAACGTTTAGGCACTATCTTTTTAACCATAAACACCCATTCTTGATTGGGTGTTCATACGCATATGCGTAGACCACTAAAACAATCATAGACAACATTTTGACCGTTGGATTCGTGTAAGAATCAAAACCAATGCTTAAAAACATGTTAAGATTATGAAACAACTTACAAAATGATGATCTGAAACACGGATTTGTCAAACGATTTTGGTTCATAGGATTGTTTAGGTTAGGAGTATTAAATGTGAAGTGAAGTGTTAGGTGGAGAGTGTTTTTATTAAAATAGCTTTAACATTTTGACAGTTTTGGTCCCTCCACCTTTTCCATTTTCATACAAAGCCATTTAACTTCCATTTTGGTTATCAAACAGAGACTTTTAAGAAAGAAACTTGATGACACTCCCCCTCGACTTAACAAATAATGAAAGGTTATAAATTTTAGTCCGAGGAGTGTCGTTTAACCAGAAAGATTTACCACCATTGATAAAAGAAACAGCCGGGATATAATAACATGCAAGTACACAGATGTTTTGAAACAGTTAAGTGATAATTTTCTCCCCCTCAACACTTGATCGGAAAAATACTGAACTTTGAAAGATTAAAGTGTTGATGGAAGAAATGTACTTGCCATGTTGAAAGAAAATTAGATTAGAAGAATATTTTTGTTGTTTTTATCGGGTTTTATATTTTTGTATTTTGTTTTTGAAAAATTATTTACAAAAGAGATTTTGGTGTTTGACAGGTTTTTAAGACTGTTTTAGGAGGTCATCGAATTCCTCTTGAGTCAAACACCTCATACCAATCCGGTGGACCAACTCATTAAACCTAGCGGGAGGCAAGGCTTTGGTGAGTAGATCTGCCAATTGGTATTCTGTACCCACGAAGTATAATTCAACGGTACCCTGTTCCACGTGGTCCTTGATGAAATGATAGCGTAGATCGATGTGCTTTGATTTCGAGTGCTGAACTGAGTTGCACGAGATCGCAATGGCACTCCAATTGTCGCAGTACATCGGGATTCTGTCAAATACGTAACCATAGTCTTTGAGTTGTGTTCTCATCCATATGACTTGAGCACAACACGCGGACATGGCTACATATTCTGCTTCGGTTGATGACAGCGATGTACAATCCTGCTTCTTTGATTGCCAAGACACCAGTTTATCACCAAGAAATTGTAGAGCTCCTGAAGTACTTTTCCTTGAGTCTAAGCATCCTGCGTGGTCAGCGTCTAAAAAAGCGATTAGTTCAAAACCAGAATCCTTCGGATACCAGATCCCCAAGTTAATGGTTCCGTTGATGTCTCAGAGGATTCTTTTAGCCTCAGAGAGGTGGGTTTCAGTTGGTCGCGACTGATAACGGGAGCATAGATAAACGGCAAAGACAATATCAGGTCTGCTAGCTGTTAGATACATGAGGGACCCAATGATACTTCGGTATTTGGTAGGGTCAACTAATTTCCCATGTAAATCAGCGTCTAGCTTCTTGGTATGAGTTATTGGTGTGGCATAAGTATCACAGGTTTTCATTCCAAATTTGTTTAACAATTCAAGGGCATATTTGGACTGACTCAAGAAAATACCACGGGGTGATTGATGAACTTGCAGTCCTAGAAAGAACGTGAGTTCACCCATCATGGACATTTCAAAATTTTTTTTCATTAGTTTTGCAAAAGCGATTGAAAACTTTTTATGTGTAGACCCAAAAATGATGTCATCCACGTAAATTTGAACAATTAAGATATGTGCCCCGTGATATTGTATAAACAGAGTTGGGTCAACCGAACCTTTGGTGAAATTATTAGCAATGAGGAAAGATGATAGCTTATCGTACCATGCCCGAGGGGCTTGTTTGAGACCATAAAGAGCTTTGTTCAGTTTGTAGACATGGTTCGGGTACTCAGGATCAACGAATCCTTCGGGTTGGCTGACATAAACCGTTTCTTTCAGTTGTCCGTTGAGAAACGCAGTTTTAACATCCATCTAAAAGACCGTCATATTCATATGAGCCGCGAAAGCGAAAAATATCCGAACAGCCTCAAGACGAGCAACCGGAGCAAAAGATTCTTCAAAGTCTATTCCCTCTTCCTGACGATAACCCTTAGCAACTAGACGTGACTTGTTTCGGATTACGTTCCCTTCAGCATCCAATTTGTTTTTCCAAATCCATTTGAGACCAATGACGTAGACCCCTGATGGTCTTTCAACCAGTTCCCATACTTCAAGACGTTTGAATTGGTTGAGTTCTTCTTGCATGGATTCAATCCAGTTGTCGTTTGTCATTGCGTCTTTAATGTTTTTAGCCTCAGATTGGCAGACAGTGAGTGCATAAATGCAATGTTCACCATCTGTGTGAAGACGTTGTCTCGTAACGACTGGTTCATTCGGGTTGCCAATAATATTAGCTAGAGGATGGTCTTTTGTCCATCGATGTGTAGAGGGTTGATGTTGGTATACATTGTGCAGATTCTGAGGATTCAAATGGTTTGTTGATGATTCCGCGACATCAGGTGCAGCAGTGTCATTAGCAAACGGGTTAAAGAACGCATTTGGATCAAAATCTGCAGGTGGGGGTACTTCATTAAGAATATCATCAGCCGGTTCATCATTGTTGGAAGCGGTGTGTTCAACTGTTGTGTTGGAGTCAACTGGTGTAGGTGCATCTTCAACAGTAGTTGTTGTAGCAGGTGTATCAGGTATAAGATTAGTATCAGGTTGAGCAGCGGAAACAGCGGATACACCTGGAGCACGTTCATCAATATCGTCACTGAACAGCGGAGCAAATAACCTTTCCATTTGTTGACGAGTTAGCTGGGGGCTTTGTTCAGCTGATGATGGGGGTTGAGGGAAGTTTAAGCGGTTGTGACCGGGTTCTAAGCTGTTATACTCAGAAGCCATTTCCGTGAGTTCATCAAAATGAGCATGAATTGGACCTTTTATAATAACCGTTGGGCTTAGTTGGTCAGCAATGCTCTGTTGCAGAAGTGTGTATACCACTTGTAACGTAAATACGTGAATGACAGACGGTTAGACTCGGATTTTTGTAATTTCTGCGTTACTGTTTTCTGTTGACCTAACTTAGGTACGTTCTTCTTGAGTTGGTTAAATTTGCAGAACTTCATACCCTTGACCAAAGTTCTGGTTGTCCCCAGATGCAGTAACCAGAGTTTACCTAAACCTTTTTGTTTAACCTACGACTTCCCTTGCAGTAGGCTTTGTTCAGTGCAGATCAACGATTCCCAATAGCAGTCCTTCTCCCTTATCTGAAACTTCTTAGAAAACGAGGCCAACGAGCAGAACTCCGACAAGCCTATAAAGAGCGCAAGCGCCGAGTATACTTTTCATATGAGCCGCGAACGCGAGAAATATCCGAACAGCCTCAAGACGAGCAACCGGAGCAAAAGATTCTTCAAAGTCTATTCCCTCTTCCTGACGATAACCCTTAGCAACTAGACGTGACTTGTTTCGGATTACGTTCCCTTCAGCATCCAATTTGTTTTTCCAAATCCATTTGAGACCAATGACGTAGACCCCTGATGGTCTTTCAACCAGTTCCCATACTTCAAGACGTTTGAATTGGTTGAGTTCTTCTTGCATGGATTCAATCCAGTTGTCGTTTGTCATTGCGTCTTTAATGTTTTTAGCCTCAGATTGGCAGACAGTGAGTGCATAAATGCAATGTTCACCATCTGTGTGAAGACGTTGTCTCGTAACGACTGGTTCATTCGGGTTGCCAATAATATTAGCTAGAGGATGGTCTTTTGTCCATCGATGTGTAGAGGGTTGATGTTGGTATACATTGTGCAGATTCTGAGGATTCAAATGGTTTGTTGATGATTCCGCGACATCAGGTGCAGCAGTGTCATTAGCAAACGGGTTAAAGAACGCATTTGGATCAAAATCTGCAGGTGGGGGTACTTCATTAAGAATGTAAGCGGTTGTGACCGGGTTCTAAGCTGTTATACTCAGAAGCCATTTCCGTGAGTTCATCAAAATGAGCATGAATCGTTTCCATCACCTGTTTTGTACGACGATTCCAGATCCGGTAACCTTTAGAATTCTCACAATATCCAATAAAGACTCTAATTTCGGCTTTGGCTTTGAGCTTTCCAAAATCATCACGATCATTATTCGGATAGCAAAGGGATCCAAATACATGAAAGTGTTTGAGATTTGGTTTATGGTTGTGGACAAGCTCGAAAGGTGTTTTGTTGTGGCGTTTTGTGATCATAGAACGGTTTTGAGTATAACATGCAGTAGATACAGCTTCTGCCCACAAGTAATCTGGAAGTTTAGCATTGATTAACATTGTTCTTGTAGCTTCCACTAACGTTCGGTTTCGTCTTTCAACAACTCCGTTTTGTTCTGGTGTACGTGCAATAGATGTTTGATGCTGAATTCCCACTTTCTCATAAAATTCACGAAGGGTTTGGTTAACAAATTCAGTTCCTTTGTCTGTTCTTATTTGGTGGATGGTGTTCCGGAGCTGAACTTGAATTTTCGTGAGAAAGGTGATGATCATTTGTGGAGCTTGGTCTTTGCTTCGAAGAAAGTAGACCCAGGTCCATCGTGAGTAGTCATCAACAATTACTAAGATGTAGCGTTTGCCATTGATCGTTTGCACGCGCATCGGGCCACACAAATCCATGTGAAGAAGATGAAGCACATGCTGAGAGCTGTGTTCCACCTTTGAAGGAAAATGAGCACGAGTGCTTTTTCCTTGTTCACAAGCTGAGCAAAGGTGATCTTTTGAATACAGGAATCGTGGGAGTCCTTCAACTAGTTTGTGTCGAGCAAGGTTGGTGATGGTTTGAAAGTTTAGATGTGAGAGACGACGGTGCCATAGCCAGGATTTTGTTGATGTTGCCTTTGAAAGTAAGCAGATGGGAGATGAAGCAACCATGTCTTGCATAGAGATAGTGTAGAGACTAGAATTACGCGAGCCAGACATAAGGTCATTTCCTTGTAGATCACGAATGAAACAAGTTTTCTCCCGGAAAGCTACCTCCAAATCTCCATCACAAAACTGACCTACTGAAAACAGATTGTGACCGAGGCCTTCCACATAGTAAACCCTACTGATTTCGATGTTCCCATTGACATAATCTCCGTAGCCCATGATAGCTGTGAAGTGATCATTCCCGAACCTGACAGTGCCAATGAACTTTGCAATAAAGTTTGATAACAGTTTAAGGTTGCCTGTCATGTGTCGGGAACATCCGCTATCAACAATCCAGAGATGATCTGTATCACCTGCATTACACACAGACGACACAGATGGAATAGAAGTAGATGTGGAACCCGAAATGTTAGAGGGTTCCGAAGCAGTGATAGTAGACATACACACATTAATTACTTTAGGCATCCATTTAAATCCTAATGTGTTATATATCCATTTCTGCCATCTATAACTACTGTTTGCTTTAGTATTTGTGAATGCACTAGGTGGTACTACATTCTTAGGAGGTGAAACTGGAGCTACAGGGACAACAATGCATGATGTAGAATCTAAAGAAGGCGGTCTACCAAGCACAGACTTAGAATGATTAGTGGGCCTAGAGGTATTCCGATTCGTAGGATTCCGTAAACGAGAGATTATAGCTTTAGCAACACATTTGTCATGACAATCAGAATTCATACTTTTACAACAAATAACACAAGGTGCATCAGACTGAATATCAAAAATACTTAGCGGTTTAGCATTCGTTACATCACTATTTCTATTACATTTGCCAGACGCAATATCTATAGTGGAGGCAACTTGAATCTTATTCATATTTCTAGGGTGTTCTTCTACTGTAGCATTCCTTATTGATCTTTTCTTAGGTCGCAACTTCCTATTCTTCGATTGAGTGCTCCTAGGCTGTGAAGTGCGGACGTTTGGAAAAGACGCAACTATTCCTGTTTCAGTAGAATGAAGCACGTTAGCAACTTGTGATTTGGCAGTAGAGATTCTAGGTTCACGATTACTAAGTGTTACTGGTGCTAATCTCTTAATGATGGTTGGCGGAAGTTGTTCATACTTTCCTAACATTTCTCTTAACTTAGAGATAGTGTGAATCAAATCTTGATTTTCAGAATGAATATTACCAGCAAAATTCATGACTTCTCTAGTGTGAGCAAGATAGTGATCAAGTTCGTTTGATGCTTCATGACGAGTCTTATTGAGTAAATCAAATATGACACCATATTCCTGTTTAACTGTTACAAGTTCTTGTTCATATTTTGAGATTTTACTTTTCAAAGACACGTTTTGATCATCCAGTTGCTCAATTTTAGGATCAAAAGATTTTGTTTGCAACTGAGCGATTTTCTTTTGAAAACCAAGTTTTTGATTGTGAATATCTTTTTCACACCAATTAAGACGACGTTTTGCATTGTAAAGTTCGTTAAGTAATTGTTCATTTTCAGCTTTTAAAGACTCGATTTGAAGCACCTTATCAGTATTCTCAACAGTTACCACAGAGTCAACATTATCAGTAGAGATATAATCAGATGCATGTGGCAAAGAATGGAATAACACAACATTATGGATATCAGCACAGATAACATCTTTCAAGAGTCGATCAACATCTTTTCTCAACATTTTCTTTTTACGTTTAGTATTAGAAATAGATGTTTCAGTTTTCTCGAAAACGACCTTCATGACTCCAAGTTCCTTATGAAAGTCCCGTTCCCAAGACAATGCACAACTTTTCAAATTTTTAACATTTGGTAAAAGATTTTTCTGAAAAATGTCTCTTTGTTCTCGTGCCAGAGGCGATTGAAAGTGTTGAACTTTGATTTCAGAATGATATTCTATCTCATGTTCTAAAATTTTGAGGTCAGCCATGAAAATATCAAAATATCTAAGAATTTTGCGATTTTCAGGTTTTGAGTTTACTTCACTGATGGAAGGTAAAGGACCATAAATTTGTGCATAATCTGGTTGGGGATTAACATTAGAAGACTCAGGTGTTTTGATGATAACCCTTGGTGTGTTAGAAGAATCCGTTGGTGTGACAAAAGTGACCGGTTTTGAATAATTAAAAGGTTTGTTGTAAACAACAGTTTTTAATTTTGATTGACTCTCGTCTTCTGCATCTAGTTCCTCTTGATGATGATATTCAACAACACTCATAACAGAATTATCAATTTTATATTCTGCACTGGAAACTTTAGGATTTGGTTTGAATGTTTTGGTTGAAAGCTTTGGTTTGTAATCAGCAAGATTTGGTCCATATCCTTTTGGATTGGGTTTTAAGGTAAACTTTTCAATAGCAGTTACTGACTTACCATGTTTATAAACAACAGTTTTAAACTCTTTAAGTTTGCGTTGCAAGCCGATAATTTCTTCAAGAAGGTCATCTACCCGATTCGTTGAATGCTTTTTGTATGCGGAGAACTGTTTTTGACAAGTTAACAACTCAGCCTTAGCTTTTTGATTTTCCAAGGTGAGAGCGTTAATTTGCTTTTTATGTTCATGTTTCAGTTGTTCTATTTCAGACAACAAAGCATTCTTCGAAGCGGCTAGATCACGCATCTGTCTCTCTAAATATTTTTCGTTTAGATGAGATTTAGCAAAAGCGGCTTCAAAACCTTTTTCACGGTTTTCTTGAGTTTTGAAAAAGTTGAGTTGCATTTGTAAGCATTCAAAATCCTTGGTTAACAGTGCATTTTTGCTTTTTAATTCCTTATTTAATGCATAACATTCCTCCATTTTGATTTGATGGTCTTGAATTAAACGAGTAAAATCTGGATGAGGCAACGGTTTGGCTTGTTCAACGTGAGTCACAACATGATCATTATTTAGATCCTCAAGTACAACCACGGAGTCAATTTGATTATCAAAGGAAACCATAAGGTCATCTTGATCGTCAAATGTAACTACAGGGTTTATTTGAAAATCATCAGAATGAGATGTAGATGACTCATTTTTAACAGCCTGAGCCATGCCGGATTCAGATATTGGCGGAGATATTAGTTCAGATATGATGATGGTTTGTTCGGGTACCTGAGACAAGCCATCAGTGTCATACACTGGGCCTGTTTCACTCATGTGTAGCTCATGCATATTAGCCATCAACATAACATCTGCATTGGCCTGCAAGTCCTCCATATCATCATCTGAGTCTGCATCTGCCATAAAGCTCTGTTCTTTGTTTGTGAGAGATCCACCAGCTTCATCCTGAAGAGCTAAAAGAAGAGCCTCTTTGAAATAAGCACTGCCCCTAGTCCTTGGCTTTGGGCATGCATTAGCCAGGTGTCCCTTCTCATTGCAGTTGTAGCATCGAAGACCATTTAACCCATTCTGAGCATTTCCCTGTTCCACCACTTGAGCTCTGTTGTTAGTCTTACCCATAGCATTAAACCCTTGACCACCTCTCATTTGACGACCATAACCATGATTCTGAACTTCAACTCGTCCATTGTTCACAACAGCCTGATTTCGTGTATTGGATGAGGAACGAATACGATTGTTGGATTTGTTGGTATAACGACTAAAAGCATTAGCAATCATAACAAATCCCTGTTGCAATGCTTCGAACGGATCGGATTCCTCACTAGTTTGACTATGAAGTGCTTGATCATTGTTGTTGTTGTAAGGAACCAATTGATTTTGTTGAGGTTGCTGTGATTGATCGTTTGGTGTGACTGAGGCAGTTTGTTGAGTTGCTTGTTGAGGAGGATAACTTTGTTGAGCATATAAGGCAAGTTGTTGATTTTCCGGATGTGTAGGTGGAGCAATTTGAGCACGGAGAATCCTTTCCCGATCAACTTCCTTTTCATGAGGCTTCAAGTAATCGTACAACAATCCATATGTAGAATGATGCATATTCTTCGCTTGACGGAGAAAAATGACATACTTCTCCCATTCAGGACCAAGACTACTCAGGAACTTAGTATTTACTGCAATTCTTGGCATGATGATGTTGTGTTTATCCAAATCATTGATGATGTCTGAAAATCGATGATGATAAGACTCTAGTGTCTCTCCAGGTTCAATCATGAAGTGTTCATAAGCCAAGTAAATTTTGGATTCCAAATCCTCTTGATTGAGTACAGATTCTTCCATAAGAAGATGAATATGGTCCCACATTTCTTTTGCAGTCTTTTGAGCATCAACACTTCGAAGAATTGGGTTAGGTAATCCTAAAAGGATATATTGCATTGCAAGCTCATCAGCTTCATAGTGTAGAAGTTCCGTTTGATTTAAATCTGCAACAGTAGCAATGTTTGTTTGTTCATCTCTTGGTGGAATGGCATTAGGATCTCCGAGTACAATGACAGTAGGCATCTCAAATGGACCTTCCAAGATAACCTTCTTTAAGAACTTTCCATGTGGCTTCTTCAGATCACAAAACCTAAAGAACCTTATCACCCATTGATCGTAGTTACCTGGAGTGAGCATTGGAGGTCTATCAAGTGATCAAGCCTAATGAATTGATTGTTGGCTGCTTAAAGCTTCACACATCTTTGCAAACCAAGTGGGTTCCTTCATAGTGTTCCTTGATGGATGTTGATTGAAGTCATTTGTGTAGGGTTGAACTTGAAGACTTGGCGGTGTTTGAACCATTTGTGGTGGAGGAATTGCTCCAAGTAGTGGAGTATGTTGTTGATTAAATTGTTGTTGATAAATTGCTTGTTGTTGATTCCATTGTTGATGTTGTGGACTTAGTTGTTGTTGTCGTTGAGGATTAGTGTAAGGGAAATAGTTAGAGTATGGTGGTTGTGACATGTTGAAAACTTGTGTTGGTAAAAATGGATCTTTGTAGTCGAATGAACCTTTGTTGATGAAGTGTCCTTAGGCGTAGAAATCACAATTATCCAAGTAGCACTTATGCGTAAAAACACCAAAGTTACGCGTAACAGTAAGGAGTTACGCGTAGATTTAGCTTACACGTAAGTATGGAAAAGACTCTAAAGTTATGCGTAGACAAAAGTTAGGCGTAGAAATTTAGGCGTAGGATTATCTTATGCGTAAGACTAGGCTTAGGCGTAAGATGAATCTTATGCGTAGAATTTCTACGCGTAAGCTTATGCTTATGCGTAATTTTAGGGTTTTATCCCAAGTGATCTTTTACACTTCACAGTGTAAAAGATATCCAAAGTCGACGTATTTTCAGGCTTATCCAAGCAAGAAAACACGGAGTAAACCACGAAAACGAAGATCAAGCCAAGGATAACCTTACGCGTAGTTTTAGGGTTTTGCTACGCGTAGGATTACTCGTAAAAATGATTATGCTCAAAGTTGTTTCTAAACCAGTTTTTGTGTGATGAAATAGCTTCAATAACACCAAAAGACACAAAAGTGTGAAACTTGATGAACCAAAACTCTTAAAACAGTTACGCGTAGGATAGAACCTTCGTACAAAAACTAGATGAAAAACGATGATCTACACACAACGTTCGAAACTTTTTGCCAAAAACAGTAAGTTTAACACCTTATAACGTTGAAAGGACAAGAATCTTGGATTAAAAAGTGTAAAAAATACGTTTTTGATCAAGCCAAAGTTATGGAGACGCAAGTTAAGCGTGAGACCAAAACTCACTTCAAACAATACGTTCACTCAATTATTAGGCGATTGATACCACTGTTAGGTCACTAGATTTACAACACAAGCTTAATAGAAATATAGAGAGGCGATTGAACAATAAACCAAACACACACACACAAGATAATAATACGGTTTAGGCGTAGGAGTGAGTGAAAGAGAAATATTGAACAACCAACCTTCAAATGAAGGTTTACAAGAGTATTTATAGGAGGGAAGCTAGGGCAACACTCCTAGTTCCCATCCTTTTCTTTATGGGCTTGGGCCTAAGCTCATGGGCCTTCTACATAAGCTTAAGGCTAATAACAAACATAAAGGCCATAATAAGCTACCTATTACATAATAATGACTAACACTTGAATTATAGTTTAGGAGTGATTCCAACAAACTTTCATCATCAAAGTATATCTCGCATGTTTATTTTCTTTCACTTTTATTAATGAATGTACTTGAAGATCAAGGTTTCATAAATTACTTTGATGTAACACCATTTCTGGGTTGAATATTATGTCTGTTTTTTATAAATCTGTTTCAAGTTCAAATCATTATTTCTGTACATATTTATCATGTGTATTAACAAATTTAAGTTATTCTAATCATGTATTAATGTCATTCAATATCTCAATTAATATAATCAGCTCCTTTTATGCTAAAAAATTGAATATATACATCAATAAATGTGATATCCTAATAACGATTTAAATTCACCAATCAAATTTAAAATTGTATTTAAACACCATATCATCTCATTTATAACAAATCAATGCAGTAATACTACAAACTGGATCAAAACATGACGCATATAAAAGCTGTGATTCTCTTATATTAGTCACAATACTGTTGCTACGCTATTAACATGGATGAAAACAATCGCAGATATTCAACCATGCACACTTTAGTTCATACAATTTTACCTATAAATGGCCAATCTATTTATACAACTTCAACTTATAATGGGACATAAAACCAATCCATCTAAACTATTACAATCCCAGTAGAATGAAAGTAAGTCTAATCACAATTAGTATATGTGTTAATTAAGAAACATTTGCTACCAAAGACTCTAAAATGTTCTAACGTAGGCTTTTTGCCTCGAAGTAACTCGTATGGAGCTTCACCTAAGAATGGTCTAATTAGGACTCGGTTAAGTATGTAGGTTGATGTATCAACGACATTGCACCAAAATTTCTGAGGAATAGATTGCTCATTAATCATTGTGCGACTCATTTCTTGTAGGGTTATATTTTTCCTTTCAACTACCCCATTTGATTGTGGAGTGCGAGGAGCCAAGAAATTGTGAGTAATACCATTAGTATCACAAAAAGCTCCAAATTGCACTTCACTATCAAATTCACTACCATGATCCGTTCTACTAGACACTATAGGACTTCCTAATTGTCTTTGGATTTTCTTACTTAATATTTCAAAGTAATCGAACGTTTCAGTTTTATTCTTTAAGAATTTAGTTCATGTGTACCTAGAGTAATCATCCTCTATAACCAAAGTATAGTAGTTACCTCCATAACGTCGAATAGCGGATGGACCAAATAAATCCATGTGAAGTAGTTCTAGACACTTAGTAGTAGAGACCATATTTTTAGCTTTGTGACTAGCATTGACTTGCTTTCCTACGTTACAAGCATCACATAAATGATGTTCGTATTTTAATTTTGGTGGATCTCTTACTAGTTCTGTTGGGTTCAGTAAATACCCAAACCTCTTAATCTAGGATTGGAATAGAAAATAGCCCAAGTGTTTAGTCCGTTAAACACTAACAGGTCACTGAGTGCATAGTCTCTCAGTGAGTCATCTTCAGGATACTCAGTATGAGGCGAAGAAGAAGTCTCTCCACTCAGTATGGCGGAACTTAAAGGGTGAAGACTGAGTCAAGAAGAAGATGGTGGATTCAGTGAGTGATGAACTCACTGAATCCCTAAGACTCCTCTCCAACTACTTACACTGAAGACAAACTGAAGTAGAAGACTGAAGGATATGAAAACTGAAGAATGAACGGGACAAGGCGGGATAAGTTTGAATCAGATAAGACGAAGTCCTTATCAACCAAAGTCAACTTTCCCTGAATGGCAAAAGATCAGGCTCAGTGTCATCACTGACCTTAGGAAAGTAGTCTTGTCTCTTACCTAGAATAGTCTTTGTAAAAAGAGACAAAATACATCAGTATTTTGTCTTCTGTATGATGTCAGTTTGTCATTTAGGAAAGAGTTAAAACTCATACATGTATAAATAGCATAAGAGATGGAGTGAAAAGATTAAGCTTGTGAATTGTAAAAACACACATACACGCAAGCCATCTTTTCACTCCTCCAAATACAACTTAATCCCTGAGATAGCTCAGTGAGTTCTAAGAGTTGTGCTCAGACTTAGCCTGAGCTTAGAGAGGAGTCACCAAACTTTGTCATTTCAATCCCAAGTACTGTTCCGCAAGTACTTGGGTAACGTATTCTTTTTGATTGATTTCTAATAAAGAATATGATGTTGAAAATTACTTTGTGTGTTTTACTTACGTGAATTTCAGTCATTGTTCACTATTAAATTGTTTTAAGTACTTAATTGTTTTTAAACGATAGTGAATAGGGAACAACAAGTTCTTTAGATGATAGCGATTGAAGAAGTCGCATATTGGCATGACCAAATCTTCGATGCCATAAGGTCGAAGTATCATCCATAGAAGTAAGACAAAGTTTGTCTTTAGGTTCATTACCGATTTTAATGACATATACTCTATGTTTTCTAATGCCTCTTCCTATTGTGATACCGTTTTTCAATATTTTACTACCGGTTTTACTAAAAAGTACGTTACACTTTTTATCACATATATGTCCTATACTTAGAAGGTTGAACTTTAGGTTTTCTACGTGACACACATCGTTAATGGTTAAAGATTTGTGAGAAATTGTACCTTCACCGATGTTTTGCTCTTGCTATTACCAAATACCACATTCCCTCCATTGAAGGATTCGTATGTGGAAAACAAGTCTTTATTACCGGTCATGTGCCTCGTGCACCCGCTATCCTTGATCCATTCATCCGGATCTAGGTCGACCTTTAAGCTCACCTAAAAAAAACAATTAACTCAAAAGTTTGGTCCCCATTTGCTCATGGGTCCATTAGTGTTATACATTTCATTCATGTTAGGCATATATGGAAAAGGTGAGAAAGCATTCCATGGTGTAAAGTTTTGAAATGGAAAACCGTTTTGTATATTAGGATTCCATCCCATTTGATGGTGGTTACTTCTCGGATAAACATTATTAGGTCTCCTTATAAATGTATTTGGTTTTGAAAATGATGGACCTTTGTTTCTCATAAAACTTTGATTTTGTTTTAGTGGAGGTGGTTGTCTAATAGTAACGTGGGTTGGGTTCTTCTTGTTAACAATAACAAATTTGGTTCTAGATGAAGTAGCTACATTATTTCTATTGTTTGTTGGTACAGACCCACGGATCCATGGTTTTACACTAGACGGTTCCCTTTTCAAGGGATATGTGGGATCCATGACTATAGTAGCTTGTTTTTCAGTTGCTTTGACGAATTGTGTTTCTTTATTCTCGCTAGTTAATGCATTATGTTCCTGAAAACCTAAACCCTTTTGATTATTTCCTGTTTTAGCAATATCTAGTATTATATCTAGAGTATTAGTATTCATTCTAGCAATCTTGAAATCAAGATTATCAACTAGTGTTTCAAGTTGAACACAAAGCTCACATTCCCCACTTGCTATCGTCCCTTTTCTAAACGTTTTAATTTGCCTTTTAACTCAATGACTTCCTTTTCTAAACGTTCATTTTTGTTTTTCAAAATCTTATTTTTGTTAATTATTTTTAGACTAATTTTGCAAAGTTTATCATATTCACGATGCAATGATTCATCTTCTAATGATGAGCTAATATAATAGAGAGATTCGGGACATACCTCGTTTGAATCATTTGCCATAAGACAAATTTCTTCATTTTCCTCTTCACTCATTCCCCACGAACCACTTCTGAATGCCTTTTGTTCTTCACGTTTAGGACACTCACTAATGAAGTGATTAGGGTCCCCACATTTAAAACATGCGCGTTCATCACTTACTTTCTTGTCGTCTTTGCCTTTCCGGAACCCCTTCTTGTCGTCATATGGTTGCTTGACATATCTTCCCTTTCTTCTAAAGAACTTCTTGAAATCCCTTACCGCCATGGCATATTCTTCGTCATCACTATCCGAAGAAGAGTTTTCTTCATCGTTTGAGACCTTCTTGGCTTTTAAGGTAAGAGATTTGTGCTTCTCTTTCTTTTATTTTGAGGCTTTAGAATCTTTAGGGAAGACAAGCTCATAGACCTTTAGATTGCCTATGAGTTGGTCGAGGGTGAGGATTGATAAGTCTTTTGATTCTTCGATGGCCGTTACCTTTGATCTCCACTTGGATGGAAGTTCCCTTAGATATCTCCTGACATGATTACGACTAGAGAAAGACTCATCAAGTGCTTGTAATGATGTAATTATAGTATTAAAGTTATCAAAAGAATTATCTATACTATCCTCATCTGATATTGAAAATTGTTCATATTGTTGTACAAATAAATCTATTTTATTATTTTTAACTTGTTGATTTCCTTGATGAGTTACAACTAAAGAATTCCAAATTTCTTTAGAGGTTTTAAGCATAGAAATTCTTTCGAATTCCTTTTTGGGTAAAGCATTGTATAAAACCATTTTAGCTTCACTATTTTTGGAAAGCTTTTTCTTTTGATCATCGGAAAGTTGATCATTAGGTGTGTTTATTTGGTTGTCGGTTTTATCATCTTTTGTAGTCGCTTCAAAGTCACCTTCAATAATGATGTACCAAACATCAATATCTTTTGACTTCACATACGTTTCGAATCTATTTTTCCAATAAATAAAACAATTAGTTTCAAATAGTGGAGGTCGTTGCATAGATTGCCCTTCTTTATAATTTTCAGACCCCATTGTGATCGAAAAGTTTTTAAAATATGATTTACTTTAAAACTTTTGTAAACCTTGCTCTTGATGCCAATTATGGAAAACTAGAAGGGGGGGGGGGGGTTGAATAGTTTTGCCGATTTTAAATTAGTTTCAAAAACTTTATATTCGATATTATGTGAAATCGTATGGATGGATAGAAAGTATAAGGCAATAAGTAATGTAAGTAATGAAAGCAAGTAAAGTAAATGATAGAAATGACAAAACCGATTTATAGTGGTTCGGCTACAAGGAAACCTTCATTGCCCTACTCCACTCCCCGAGTCACCTACTCGAGAGTTCAAGCACTATGTCAACAAGCTCATTCAAATTAGCGGAGAAGCCTCACAACGTCGCTTACACTTTTTCCAGTACAAAGCTAAATACCGAGTCCTTAACGCGGAGGACCAAACCAACACAACTATAACACAACAACTATGTGAAATATGAAATACACATAAATCTTGTGGAGGAACAAATCAATCAAGAACACCTTGCTTGGATAACTTGTAGTATCTCGTGATCTCACCTTTAAGAAGGACCTATATGAGAATCACAACAAAAGAAAGAAGAACTACTATATAGATCAAGATATCTGAGATTAGAAGAGAGAAGTAATATATGAGAGAGTTTGTAAGAAGAGGGGTGAATTACAATAAAGAAATGGCTCACTATTTATAGGCGAAAAATCACTACTGTTCCCCGGATCCCACGAATCCCTTACATGAGGGATCCGTCCAGTGTAAATTGGGGGATCCGTAGGACGCTCCTCCTATTTGGGTTATGGGTCATGGGTCATAGACTTTGGATCATGGGTATCCAAATAGATACAATGTATCTAGAAGATGCAATGCATCTAGTCAATGGGTTAACTCCATGAGTTATGGATTTGCTCCATGGGTATGGGTCATGGGTTATGGATTTTACCCATCATAATAAACTATTACAACAAATGAACAATTTATGTTAGATGACTATATATATGTAAATGCTTTACAAAAATAACATGTATCCTTATAATTTTACTTATGATAACTTTATATTTGTTATCAACAAAACACAAAGAGATCGCTAAATATGAATAAACGTTTTTAGAATTTATTCGTATTAACACGTTGGTTCCAGGTTTTTTTATTGAACGGTCAGGCGGAACGGAATAATGGTCTCTTTGAAATATGAGCGTTTATCTGATACTGTTACTGTTGTGGGTATCTCGGTCATATTTGTGTACAAATGAGATTATCACTAAGTATGCTCGGAAATGGTCCCAGAGATGCGTGCTCAAACTGTTCGTCGTTTTGAACCCCGTGCCCATCATCCACAAGTTCCAAAGTTCCCTCAACACTCCATACCCACTACAACACATTTCCAACATCTATTGACTCAACCACTATCTTCAACAACCAATCCTGAGCAGCAAGTTAATGATGTGCCAAACTCCCCTGAATGTGTTTCTTCAAAAACTAATCCATTCTCTCTTGTTTGCTCAAACTACTATGTTATTGAATCTATCATTCATCATGTAGATTCAGTCCCTCCGAGCATGTCAATAGATATTTCTTTAGCCGATGCCCTCTCTAGGTTATCCATGAAGCGTAAACATGATGATGATCCTTTAAACTCATCCTCAGATAAACGATTGAAATCATTCTCTTGTGGATCATATGATAAAAGCAACCGAAAATTGCTCCAAAAAATAGATACTAGTGCCACCTTTGCATGAAGAGCGTGTTAGTGCAAAGATTATGATATTTAATCTATACAGTCTCATTTGTTTTGATTGATGACAAATATGTAACTTGTAATACATAACGTAAAATGTACAAGTTACTTGCAATCACACTTTGTCTCAACATACATTCAACACCTCTCGATGTCTCAAGTCCTTATATGTTACAACACATGTCGTATATGTTTGTTACGTGGCATTATGATAAAACCCATTAACAAATCATTTAGAATATTTAAAATACGTTTAGAGTCACTAAGTATTTTAATAGGTTAACCATTCTATTTCGAACCTCATTTTAATTTTGCATTCACAAGTATTTCATACAAATACTAAAGTATACTTACACTTGACAAAATATATTTTATTTTGACAAGCACTCAACTAGATATTTTTACAAAAGGTAACTAGACATTTTATTAACTAGTTACATAATACATTTTACAAGTTTACTTTGATAAACTTTTTAATCTAAAAAAGAAATACATATTACATCATCATCTTTGAAATCCTTTGAAGATCTCTTGAATATTTGGGTTAGATTGACACTCAATATATCAAATGTGATCTTAGTAAGATTTGGTAATATCTTGGAAAGATTTGAAGAAAGATTTTTTAGATTTTCTGTCAGGCACCCACGGAACCAAAATGTATAAAGGGCGGAACCTTTTTTTTTGGTTCCTTGGTCCGTGGGCACTGCTGATCACTTTTTCCTATAAATAAAAGCCCATTGTTTTCCCATTTCTTCACCACTTCAAAACACGTCTTCTCCACCTTCTTGCATACATTTAGATCAATCATTAACAATGTAGTAACATACATTAAACACCCTAATGATCATGACCATAATGCTTCTAAAATTCATCTTTGTTGTAAGCATACTCTACATCTTGATCAACCAAGGAAAGCTTGGAGATCTAGCCATCCCCATTCACCACAAGCTGAAGATCTATCACAACAAGTTTAGGGGACTTGTGATCTTCATTATGAAGGCTTCCTATCAATGGAAGATCATTTAGAAGTAGTTATTCATATCCATTAGACATTTGTGTCATGGATCATTATTGTAGAACATCATTGCATCATCACAACACTTTCACCAAACTAGATTAGATGGTTTATGTGTTTGTGCCATAAAACACAAGGTTTTTTATGTTGGGCCATAAAACATAATGGGAGTGGTTGTACCCTTGTACAATATTTCCGAAAAAAGTGTAAGCGACGATTGTAAGGTTTTCTCCGCCGAGAAAGGAGCTTGTTGATTTAGGGAAGTAACTCTCGAGTTGGGTACTTGGGGAGTGGAGTAGGGCAGAAAGGAGATCCGTGACCGAACCACTATAAATCCTCGTGTTCGGTTTGCACTTTCCTTTCTTTATCTCTTTACTTTTATTATTGCACTATACTATTGCTTGTGATGTGGTTTGATGTTAATGCTTGTGTGACAACATGGTTTACTATGCTTTACATTGGTCACAAACAATAATTGGAACTTTCATATTATAACAAGCTTCATAAGCGATTTGATACTAAAGATCTAAAGTTTTTAAAAGGTAACGTATTCACCCCCCTCTACGTTTCACAATTGGCATCAGAGTCACGTAGTTCTTATTTTCAAAACAAATGGTTTTTAAAATAGAGTACGATCCATGTATCAAATTACCATTGAAGCGAAAAATAATATGAAAAATGCTTTGCTAATTATACTTAGAAATTTTATTGTTAAATGTAACTTTGTATACAAGCTTGAAGATTTTCTTGAAAAATAAAACAAAAGTTTCTTGAAAGAACTTGTAAGTATTGTATTGTGTGCTTATAGAAAATTTACGAAGAAATATGATTTTAAAGGAGTGTTTGGGATAACTATAAAGTTAGTTGAAAAATCACCTCCGTAAATGTTTAAGATAAGTTACATAAGTAGATATGTTGTTAAATATGTGTATTATATGTTTACTATCAAATCTAGTAAGTCACACACGTTTTCTCTATGTCAAATATTAGTTTTGGTGAATCTGTCTCAGAGGACCACGACACCAAATTTTATAAAGGGCGGATCCCTAAATTTGGTTCCTTGGAATCCGTCTGCACAGTATGCAGTTTTTTGGCCAACTTCAAAAAATCATAACTAATTAACCGTAAGTCCGTACAAGTCGAGCCACCTCTCATTTTAAAGGGAATTGAGTCTACTTTCATTTAAAAATACTCTCATGGGCTGAGTCTAATTTTAAATTAGTGAAATAGACCAAATACTACAGTATGTCTAAGATATTAAGTTTCGCTTTAACATAAAAACTCAAAATTTTGAATCAAACAATTTTAGTTGGTATTCTTAGAACTTTGATACAATTTCTTTTGAAACTAAATAATTTGGTAATATTTAAACGCTAAATGACGAAAAATGTTTTTCTTGTTATACTATGCTAAATGACCACTTGTTTATGTTGTTTGCATATATGTTGCT
This sequence comes from Chrysanthemum seticuspe, assembly GCA_019973895.1. Lineage (NCBI taxonomy): Eukaryota > Viridiplantae > Streptophyta > Magnoliopsida > Asterales > Asteraceae > Chrysanthemum > Chrysanthemum seticuspe. Next base: position 141,851,881 of record BPTQ01000006.1, read on the forward strand.
TGCTTATTTTCTAATTGTTGTTTTCGCTTGTTTGTTTGCATAATATAAGTGTCAATCTTGCCATGTTATTTATTCGCTTGCTTGACGATTTCTTGTTTATGCACAATAGGACATTTGCTAGATTTTGTGCACTAAGTTAGAAAATTGTTTTACCATCACTTATAGACTTAGATCACTTCCTTTGCATAGGTTATACTAACATCTCACATAACTTATGAAATGTCATAACTCACTTAGCAATGAGTACTAAGTAAATTAGTCAAGTACTTTGAAAAATGAAGGTTTTAAGGAGTGTTTGGTACAAGACGAAAACAATGATGTATGATACTATTTGGTTTTTTTTATTTCGTAGGATGATAAACTAACTTAAAACATTGATGTATGCTAACTGGTTCATGCAGGGGAATAGCACACGGGTGTTATCAAATTTTACCCATTTTCACTTATATGTGAAAATCGTTAGCCCTTGTTCAAAATCAATGCTCCACTATGTTTGTGTATGCGTTTGCTCCTAACTAGAAATAGTTAATGCCATATGTTTTAAGAAAAATTTCAGGTTTCGGAAAAGTCCCCAGATGTTAAAAAATGGGTCTGTGAAGATTTCTGGTCACCACGGATCAGACGACACCAAATTGTTGGTTCCGTCTGTTGTAAGTTTTGGTACCGCCAAACCTGTACAGGCGGACCAGACGGAGCCATTATTTTGGTTCCGCCTGTGTAAAAAACTGGTGCCGTGGATTCTACAGGTAAGTTGTTTAATTTTACTAAATCCTGCAATCTAATTTGCCAAATTTCATTTCTAGGATAGTTGTTAATGCATATCTTTCATATCTCATTCAACACATCCTCAATGGATTAACTTAGGATGTTTGACATGATCTTAGACACTTCCATCTCATTAGAAACTACCATCTTTGTATGGATTAACCTCAAATAAGCCACTTAAGAAAACCACTAGGATTAGCATTCGATCTTGTTGCTTCATTAACTTGAACTCTTCATCCTCAGACTCGTTACCTCTCCACATCTCATCACCCATTCAAGATGTGAACTTTCTAAACTTAAGTACTCCAACTCCACCACCAAAATCACCCACCATTATGACTACTTCACAACCATCCAAAACACCTTCACTACCAAAGTCTCCAAAACTTGTACTTTGTGCAAACACCACCAACATCTCCTCACCCGTTTGCGGATGACTTAGATGACTTACCGAGACTAACAAATCTGGACTCATTATTTGCAAAGATATCATACACAAGTCTATCATATGACTATAGACATTGTTTTGTATCTACATGTATTGCCTCACTTGGTTAACATGAAAATAATGTGTCATCCTTCAAGACGATAAGTATTTACATCGAGTCATAACTCAAACGTATGTTAAAGACATATTATCAAGTCTTGTTATCCTTGAGTTCAATCTAAGCTTTATAATCTCAACAAATTAGGATTGAAAACTTAAGTATTTCATCCAAAATATTCAAGTATATGCGACTTATGATTGTAGTCATTAAAAGTCATATCCGAAAAATCAACACCCAAGTATTTTAACAACACATGTTGAAACACTCAAACACTTATCCAAAACAAACAACCCACTGTGCCACTTATCCCTCTTTGACACCTACTATCCCTCTTCCATCTTTTGGAACCATTAAGCGTATTGCTCATGAACTTCCAAGAGCATCCTTTAAACCATACGTGCCCTTTCAAGGTGAACCTATACCTCAGCCCCTAAGCTTCATAGACATGACCAAAACTTCAAGCACTTCACCCACTAGTTGTAGCAACCAATGAACCATAAGAATTAGTATCCGTACTTTTTATGTTCAACATCTATGGACAAGTAATCAACCTAAGTACTCCCATAGCACAACAAACCCCTACATCACCACATCCTTATTTAGACACACTAGAAGACCTACCACCTAGATCAACCAATCCACCATCCTTACCATCATTTGAATTCGTTGAGTGTATTGCTCAAAAAGCCCTTGTGTCCAACACTTGTACTGAATCAAATGCACGTTTGAACAAACTCAACCATCCTTTCCCAGATATAAGGACTTAGATAATTCATTATGGCTAGAACCTCAACTATCAAATAAGCATAGTGCTCTTGGTAATTGTTGTCAATTTACACTAGGTATAAGTAGTACTACCTTCACAAATTATCAAAGTATTAGTAATACTTTGTCGTTAAACTTCTGCATAAATTTCGTTAAACCTCAAATCAACATTTTAACAACATATGTTAAAATGCAATCTCAAAGCCAACATCATACACCCCAAGCAACAATGACTCTTGAGGAGTATACATAAGAAACTCGAGTGAATTCCTCTTGTCATCATCTAGTGAATATAATCTTGAGACCAAGTTTATTTAGATGGGACTATCCTATTCAAACACTTTGGCTTCATATCTTCATTTAGGAAAACAGGATGTTCTGAAAAACATTATTCCTAAGAAATCATGCTTTAAGTATTCATCTTGTTAAAAGGATATTGTATATCCTATGCATTATTCTCTCCTTGCGACATAAATGGTTGTGTTACAAGAGATTTCATTACACCTCGTTGGCCAAATGATCTTGAAACGCACATCTACAAGTTCTATGAACTAGCTTATCCAATTCATCTTGTAATACTTATTTTCATAAGCATGATAACTTTATCCTATGCGATAATCTCATTTGTTGAAAGATACTATTTGTATCCATTTCCTTTCAAGCGTACATCATAACCTAACCTTGCTCAAACCTTGTGCACATCCAAGGTTAAAAATACACATCTCTAGAACATACACATGAGCTATTGAAGTTAGTAACCTTATTTAGATTCTTGTTAAATAAAGTTCCAAAGAGCTTTCTTGAGAACGTTCTTAATTTAACATATTCCATTCCCTAGTCTTAGATAATCAAATCACTTTTAAAGTATACACTTCAACGTAAAAGATGTCATCCATTAGATCATACAATTAGCTATGTAATTTGAACAACCTTAGATTCTAAACACAAGATTAAAACATATTGTTTATCAACACACCATTGTTAAACTTCATGTGTATAACATGACATCTTCATCACCTTAGTTATATTCCATATTAGTTGTGTCACATTAAGCCAAGTGTTGGTAAACTATCATCGTTTATGCACTTTAATAGGCAAAAGTAGGAGTTCCCATCTTTCTAACATGAGAATGACTGGAGAACCTATTGCACTAGAAACTCAATTTGACCTAACGGTTGAATTGCTTCCAGGAGAGAAGTTGGGTATGTGGAATCACCCGTAAAAATGGTCGTATTTAGCCTTAATTGAGCACCGCTAGTAATAGTCTCATATTCATTCTCCAACTTGAAAAATCTGTTTTCCTATACTTGCCTAAACTAAGTGTTAAAACATTGATAGTTTGCCTCGCCTTAGGAATACTAATCAAACAAGTAGTATATATGACTTTTGTTTTAAAACCACTTGCATTGCACTTACATGTGTTGATTACATGTTCTTGTTCGATACGATAAGTTGATTTGACATTATCTTAGTGTTTGATAACTAGTCAAATGTGTAAACCTTAGTACGGTTTTATGTTTATAATGCTTGTATTCTTGTTTCATGCTACTAAACGTTTAAACCTAAACTTTATCTGCATGATACTTACTTTTGAATTATTTTAGCATGATTAACATGTTACTTATGAACTCATAATATGCCATCTTGATACGTGATAATTTTGATATGATATATTTGTGTTTGAAAGCTATTAGTTGGCATTCATTATATCTATGTGTAGTACGATCCAAATGATACATGCTCCAAATTGTTATGTCTTAAACATGGCTTGCATGAATCTTTCATCTTGTTTCTTTTGCTTTTTGTCACACTGTAGGATATAGGATTTCACAAACACACTAAACCATAATCAAATGTGGCGTTCAATATGTTTAGAGAGAGAAAGTTCTAGAGAGAGAAAGGGAAGAGAGTTGGGAACTATGTAAAACAAAGAAAAATGGTATTGAAGCTCCAACCTTCTACCTTGGGAGGTAGAGGGTATTTATAGTGTCTTACAAATAAACGCCACCTACGGGTTGTGGATCAGGCATACAATGGGTAAAGACCCGTCCGTCCTCCACGGTGTAACTTAACAAACTACTTACTAACATATCTTGACTACGACTACGAGCTTTCTATCAAATACATATACTTGAGGTGACCGACTCTTTAACGACTGAATTTTCTAATTCCTAACAATCTCCCCCTAAGGGAGGTCACCTCAATTTACAATGAATACAAACAGATATTACATTAGATTGTTCTAGGATTATTGATTAAGTTCTTTGCTCAGTAGCTCGTAGTCTTTGATTCTTCATGTTCCGCATGTTTGGATAATTTCAAGTGGAGGTCTTTAACTGATCCACGTGATGATGAGTTTTGAGCCAGCATTGAGATCATCAGCTAACATAAATCTCTGACTCTTCCATTGTGGCGTTGGTATTATGTGATGTTGTGACATTTGGACCGGCATGCTCACATTCTGGATCATGATTTCTTTTCATCTGAGTAGCGGAAGCTTTTACTGGTTCATGATATTTGCAGCAGCATAGCAGAAGCATGGAGTGAAAGTATTAGAGTCGTTGAAGCACCTATCATGATTTCTTTAGAGATGAATGTGTAGTGTGAGCATGCGGCTATGGATTGACCGCTTCATTCTGATCAGCTGCAAACGTCGGGCGTACCTGCATACAACAGTTAGCAATAAAGTGCACGAAAGTGTCTTTGATCACTTTCGTTGAATTGAGGTACACGGCCCACGGTTCCCCGTTGATCAGTACAAGTACTGCCTGTGATCAGGTATACATCCGAAGAATTTCCTTGACAGGGTTTCGCAGCTGCTCTAGCTGTTCTCAAACCGGAACGTCTCAAAGAAGACAACACGGAGTGAGTGAACCAGCGAATTGAGATTCACTGATTGATGAAAAGAGATTTGAAAAATAATCGTGTAGCGCTCAATAGAAGTTGTTTTTGCAATACAACGAAGGTTTTAATAAAAATCAATTATCAATCATAAACACCTTTTATTTTGGGGAAAATTAGTCAAATAGACCGCGCGCCCTGAGGCTTATCACTTTATGGACCACGCCCTTTTAAAATTTGAAAATAGACAAGTTGCCCTCCGCTTTTTTTTACCCAACCAGGGGCTGCCATGTGTCCGAAAACTTATGACACAAGTACGTATTTTTCAAGTATATGTCATGTATTGTTTTTTGGGCAACTTGTATTGTTTTTTGGGCAACTTTATATTTTTGGGCAACTTGTATTTATACACAAGGATAATTTCGTCATTTTACATTTACAATTAAAAAAAATCACAAACCGACACAAATCAGACTCACACCACTACATATATCACACCTCTTTCTCCCCCACATAAACAATAACACCGCAAAGGTTAACAGATACATTAATTGAGACAGTACATTAATTTTACACACGACGGCACCACCACATGACGCCACCTCTACCAGATACATCTCAATCCCAGGGTGATACCTCTACCAGATACATCTCAGATGGTTGTTTGTGGTTTTCATTCTGCTGATAAGGTAATCATTCTTCGTTTTAAGTGGTTCATTTACTGGGTGAGTTTTTTTAATCAAAAAAGGTGTATAGTAAGTGTTTGATGAAATGCTTGAACGTTTTTTTGGTTTTGAAGTAGTCGGAGAGATTGACCCTCTTAAAGATCTTCAAGACTAGGTTACCCATTCAGGTTGAGCTTTTGAAGCACTAGACAAATTGGGTGCTTGTCGCCATGTTACGCGACCAAACATGGAAACCACTGCTAGTTTTAATTCGTTTCCACTGCTAGGCTTCTCGAAACCACTGCTAGTGGTATCGGGTACCACTGCCAGTGGATTGAATACCTATACTAACTAGTTTTAGTTATATGCTGATACGCAGATATTGTATAACCACTTTGACGTCTTTTCTCATGTTTCTTTTACTAAAGGTTGCTATTTTACTTTTTTCTGTTAAGAATTTGAGTTTCTTAGATATATATAGATGTAAAATCTCGTGGTATAGCAATAAATTTTGCAAGCTGTTAAACCATGCTATGTTTGTATGTGATTATTGGTTGTGGCGTTATTTTGTAAGTGTGTGATTATTAGTCAAGTAATACAGTAGATGATTTGCAACTTGGTGATTTTGCTTGAATTATGCCACAACTACACACAAAAATGCTGCAATTATCATGTTTTTCTTGCTATGTTTAATGTATATTTGGTATTAAGACTTGCATTTCGATGAACAATTGGACATGTTATTATCGATATAGTCGGTTTCAGCAAAATCACTAATGGCTTTTTTACAAATGGCAGGTTCTGCTAGTGCTCGTGTGGGCTTTTTATTTAACTCCGATCTTGATTCTAATTCAAATAGTTTCGTCTTGATGAAGGCTCTCGAAATCACATCCTCCTCATATAGGTCAGTTTTGTTTTTTACTTATTAGCTGAATATCTGCACGCTTTGTTTCAAATCTCTTCATTTTCTCACTTGTGACTCAAAACGTCTAATTGTTGATATAATTGTACTATTTTCCAGTAATAAGAAGAAGGTGTTAAACTTTCTGGACCAACTATGCTCATTTTATGGGTCTTCGCAAGATTCTCTAAGCAGTCAAGCTCTTCTGGATAAGATATCCGAACTTGCTGATGCAAGTGGAATACAATCTTAAGGATTTATGTCAGCTCTCTCAGAATTTTCCGTTTCCAAGTTTACAAGTCATTTGAAGAAGGTATGGTAGAATCTATATAATTTTCTTTCTCAAGATAATAAAACTTATAATTGCCTATATTCACTTTTGAATTTATGCAAGTGTCTGTACTAGGTTGATTCTTTAAAATTACAGATTTACTTGGTTAAAGGTTTATTTGTGAAAGAAAAAGAATTCAGATATATTTTAAGCCATTCTTGCAATTTGCAAAATTGTAAACACTATAGTTTGAACTTTGCAGCATTTTAAAAACTGTAATATACATCTAAAAGCAAAAAACACGTCGTAGATATTTATATTAAACATTCTCAATATAATGTGCAGGTCGGTCAATTTCTGCATGGGCAAGTTGGGCTCGAGAAAGGCGTTAACGCGGTTATTACTAACGGAAGGGTGTGTTTCTTTTACAGTGTTTATAATTTATTTTGTATCTTGGAATGTGGATTAGCCTATCGAATCTTTACCTTACTGGCATTAAATAGGTGGTTCGTGTCCCTGAGGCTGTAACATTTTTAAGCCAAGATTTGCATCTTCTTGAATCTGTGGAACTTAAGCAAAGAGTAAAGCACGTAGCTGACATCATCGAAGAGGTGACGTGGGAGAATGTGAACCCAGACACACTCATGAGGTTTTTCTTGCTTATACTCTATTTGCTAACACACACACACACGTATAAACATATATTTAGCAATTTTTAGGGTCGAATTGTTATGTTTAATCCCTAACAGGTACAAAGGGTTAATTAAAAAAATTTCTAAAAAAGAAATGGATCAAATTGGCCAAGGGATCTAAATTTATGGGACTAACATTAACCGGTTTACAGAAATATTTATTTGTTTATAACTATGATAGTATATTTTTTATCTTAATTATTTAACAGTAATTATCCAGAAAAAAAAAAAAGAAATGAAAAAATGAATAAGAAAGTGTCCATGAGTCGGCGCTTACCTAAGATGACCCATTTTTACATTAGGTTTATTTTTACCTCTACCCGTTTTGACGCCCTACATAGATTGCATAAAGACATGCCGGTATTTACTAAAATTTCACTCGTCAAATAATGATTATGATATTCATGTGAAGTTTAAGTAATTTTTACCTTTTTAATGTTTTGTGCAGCAAATTCATGAGCGATATAATCATGTCTGTCACATCTTCACTGTCTACACGGGATAGAAGCTCTGAAGGTGCTCGTTTTGAGATGTTGAGTGCAGACTACAGTGGTGTCGTTCTTGGTAGTGAAAACTCTACCATTCATATGATAATGCGTATGTGTTGGTTTTAGTGTTTCAGTGGTTTTATGTAGCTAATTGTAGCTAAAAGATACGAGCTCTTATTTTGTTTGATTTCCGAATTAAGGTAAACATTAAATCATAGTTGATATTATAGGAGTGTTTGTTTAAGGTTATATGTAGGCTTATAAGCGTATTTGACTTTGGCTTATATTACATAAGACCACTTGTGAGACTTATGGGTATAAGTTTATCATATTGTGATAAACTTATATAAGCCCACATGTCTCAAAATAAGCCGCAAATTTGAGCCTTATGAAATACAAGCCGAAACATAAATAATCTCATAAGTCACGTATAAACTTAAAAAAACATCCCATATGTGTGTGTTTAGGATTTATGAGTTTGTGCCCAAATAAATATTCAGTTTAAGTTTTTGCCTTTTTTTAAAACAAAACAGTTGTGATAAGATTTATTGTTATTTAAATTTTATTGATCTAATTTGTGCTTATATAAATCCAACAAATGTATTTTCATTATAACTAGGAATCCAACAAGGGTGTAGCTGACGTATTAGATAGCTTTAAAAGTTGTAAAAGCTGTTGATTATATAACCATTTCAAATTCTTGATGCAGGGTAATGTGTGTATCCGGCCAGTTCCGGTACTGCGGGTATGTGTGTTTGCGACTCTGACGGCATGGAGAGGCGTGTATAGCCAGATCCGGTGAGAGGGAATTTCTGCTCGGAAGGTTCGTTTTGTGTTTTATTTATTTGATTTAACGTTAGGGTTAATTCAAAATGATGATTTGAGGTTTATCTAATAATTGAGCAAATAAATAACTCGGTCAGATTTTCAAAAATGGATTTCCATTTGTGAGTGTAAATTGAAATAGGTTATATCTGACATTTTGTTTTGTTTGTAGGCTATTGGATACAACTGTAATCAATTTCAGTTGATAAATGTTGGTTGGTGCGAGGGAGTTGGTGATGTTGCCGTTATGAGCTTAGAGTCTGGGTGTCCTAATCTGCATCTTCTTCATGTGTGCGGTTGTATTTTTATAACAGGTATGTGTTCTTGATGTATATTGTTGTACTGTGTTTGTGATATATATGCGATTCTTGGTAGGGAAAAAGTTGTGATGAGACTAGCTTTTTGGGTATTTGCGATTGAAATAAGCTCTTTTGAATCAGAAATTTCTTTTTTCCAACGTACTAAATAGGTTGAGGTTTCCACTGCTAGTATATTTTGGTAACCACTGCTACGTTTCTCGAAACCACTGCTAGTTCGCTAGTTACCACTGCTAGTGTTAACTTTTACCACTGCTAGTTAACTACTCGACCACTGCTACTTTACCACTGCTAGCTTTATTTGTTTGTTGTTGCAGGATGAACAAACAACCTTTATCCCAAGGGGTGAGTTCTGGTGTATATACTGATTCTGTACATGGTTTTCTGATTATCAGTCAATAGGAGCTGTAAATACCATGATTAGGCGGCCAACTGATGGAAAGATGGTTGGTTACAACATAGATTGTGATGCTTGCATTACTGCAATAGAGGATGCACTGCAAGGTAGAATGATAGCTTATGCAATGATATAGTTTGAATTCGACTAAAAACATTTTATTTTTATCCCATTGTCAGATTTCACTTTTCTGTGGAAATTAGCACCTGATAATTTTCCAATGAAACCTTACATGATGCCAATACTTTGATGCAATTAATTTCACGCAAAAAATAAAAATACTTTTTATAAATCTCCATGTTAAAGATAAAGTGATAAATTGTAAGGTGCTGAAAGAAAGTGCTTTCACTAATGACGGTGGAATTTTTCTTGATTCTATTTATAGTTGAGTTTTACTTGATTCAGCCAATTAGATAGCTGAATTTTTATTATTATATATTCTAAGAGTTACGCATTTTACTGCTTAACAGAGAGGCGACGCATTTTACTGCATTCAGGTTAGTAAACGGGTGCAGGATCTGGCGGCGACCTTCAAAAGTCACTATAATGCTCTTACTGAAGAAACAGATGCAATGTCGACTATCTCATGAAACAAGTAAAATTATACATGCTCATTTTTGCATATCATGTTTATGGATATTAAAGAGTGAAGACTATATTCTAATTACATGCGTCTTTTGCAGAATATTGGTCGACTTACACAACGACGGGTGCATAAACGATGAGGATATAGGTTAGTATGAAAACGTGTTGCTCAGCCAATTGGCTAATGGGGAATGGTTGGGGTTATATATGGATAAAAAATGATTACATCTGAATCTATGAAAACCTTTGTTTGAGATATGCTACTGCGTTTGGAGGGTTTACTGAATGGATCACGACCTTGATTTGATAGCTAAGACCTTTAGAACGTGTCTGCTTCAGTGGTTAAACATTTACTGTTAGAGGTAGCTACCTGGGTGGTTGGGTAATGGGTTAAAGCAGGCTCATGAGGAGAGTCATTTTTAGGTGTGACTAAGCTTAAAATGAGTCTGGTAGGGTCGATCCAATAAGCAGTGGTGACTGGGCTAAACATGACTGCAATTTGCTTTAGTTTTTTACATTCACTATTCGTTATACTATTATAGTAGTGGAAATGGTTTCATTTGGGTTGTGTTGTATGTCTAACACCAGCTGCTTCATGGCTGCTCATCGACTGTTATTCCTTACACCTTATTGTTGACAGCCACTATATTGTTTAATTACCCATATCATAACGTAGAGGTTAATCTTTCAAATAAAAGCGTTTCTGAATCAATTTATGCTGCCAATGGAAGTTATATCTTATAAAAAAAGTAATTTATATAGCTTCTCTAACTTCTACATTAATTTTTTTTAAAGTTATGATTTCTTAAGCTAGTTATAAAGCTGCTAGTAATTTTGTTGTTTTATATCAGTATGTTTACTGTAGCATCCATAACTTCCTAAACTGCTGTCGTTTATATCAGTGTATTGTTTTTGTTTTCTGTTAATCTCCATGGTGACCGCTTTCACATAACAAGCTCACTAATAAGTGATTTTTTTGCGCAAAAGGTAACATAATAATGTTTCCTCAGGGTAACGTACTTTCATTTTGCGCAAAAGAAAGGTAAGATACTTATAGAAATGTTTTAAAAAAGGTATTATCTGATAAATATTGTGAAGTTGTGAACCAAAAGCCATTGTGATTCGTGTACATTTAATGTCGTATTATCACTAAACTTGTTATTGACATCTAATATAAGTTGCAATTACAAACCTTCTTATGGGTTGAGTTATTACCATTTGAACCTTTTGTATTGCCACTTCCCCTATTTTATGCAAAATGATAGTACCTTTACCTAAATAAACATTTCCTCAAGTAAGTTACCCTATTTTGATACTACCTTTTATGAACATTTCGCCAAAATAAACATTTCCATAAGCTACTTTACATTTCTTTGCATTTTCCTTTTAATTATAAACAAGATTATTAGATGATATGTTTAAATTACTTATCTTGGTTCATTTTTTGATTTGACACACAGGGACGGATCTCTTTTCAAGCACTCTTCTCAAGAGAAGTACTGCCACAAAGCTTCCAGGCAGCCGAAAAAAAAGGTGAAGGTGTATCGCAGTTGGACCTCAATAGGACTAGTCCGGAAGCAGGGGAGAACAATGGTTTTGCAGTCTTAAAAGGTGACACAAATATAGAGGAAGGTGTACTGAAAATGGGATTAGGGAGTGTGAAGCTGAATGTTCATCATACAGGATTCAAACCTTACAAGAGGTGTTCAGTAGAGGCTAAAGAAAGCGAGATTGTGACCGCGTCTGCTGGAAGTGGTCAGAATTATGAGAAATGTCCAAAGAGAGTGCGTTTGGAAGCAGAGGCGTCTACTTGATACACACAAAGGTTATGTTGTATATTATGTTAGTCTTAGTCCTAAAACTCACGAAACGTCGTGTCGTGTAGTTTGTGGGTGCTATATGTTTTACCTGTTTTTGTCGGACAAGTAATTATGATAAATGTGTATTGGATTAATTGTCATATTCCTCCTAACAACTCTGGAGAATGAAAGTCGAACTTTTCTGAAAATGTAACTTCCATTTAAAATCATGTAGCCAAGTTTTATTTCATGCTATAAGCATTTTACCAAGAAGGATCAACATAATGAAGTCAAGAAAACCAAGTTCTATGGCTTTTGAACCTCGAGAGGGTGACTTGATCCATATGAAGTGAAAAAATGTACACCTGCTGTCAATGGTACATGGGAATCTAAAGTTTAACTTGAATCTTATAGGATTCAAACTGTTAGATATAGTAACAGGGTTTTATAGGTCGATTTGATTTAATCCATTTTCCTGGTTTAGATTTCTTGATCAATACCTTAATTTGACAAGTCGTCTTCTCACGTTCTTGTCCATGAGATCCCAGACACCGTCACCTATGATTGTCACTCCTGATCGAGATATGCATCTTTACTCTGCATCCCTAGTCAACTAGTAAAATATTAATTGTTGCTAGTCACTGGTAATTGTCATTGTTATTCTTCATATTCTTCATGACACTGATTTGAGTATTTTTACTCTGCATCCCTAGTCAACTAGTAAAATATTAAAACTTGGTGATCATTTGTGTATTCTATTTATAAAAGTAATCTGCTCGCTGTTAAATAAAAGAAATGTAATATTTTATGAAAAGTGTGTTTGGACCTATAGGCTTATTGTAAGCTACATTTCCATCATATAACCTTCAAGTTGAGTTCAAAGAACAATCAAGCATATGGCAAACAACTTCAATTCATTACTATAGACTACCAAATAAGCAAGTAAACCACTGCCTCCATCCCATCTCATGTTGGAGCTCTCATCAGTACCGAAAGTTATTCCTCCACGAGCACAGGTGTCGTGATAAAAGAATGAACTGGCCCAAAAATAAGGAGTTGCCCAAAAATAGTTGCCCTAATAAGAAGTTGCCAAAACATAAATAGTTGCCCAAACAGAAGTTGCCCAAAAAGAAGAAGTTGCCCAAGAGAAAAAAAAATCGACAAAACAGAAGCGTTCTTGACTAATATTAACAAATTTTGACAAATGATATATATTGTAATGGCTGTCATGTTGTTCTTAACAATATGCAAAGTAGCAAATATATATTAATTTGGTAAATTCAGTTATGCGCTACTCTTTACCGGGTTATATTATCATATGCTGAAATTCCCAACGTCTTCATGTCTCTTAATGGTCTTCACTTTGTTTCTTTAAAGCGCAAATCAAACACCTCTTGATGCAGCCACAAACTTAGCACGAAACACCCATAGGTTACATTCTTACCCAGGTTTTGAGAACATAAGATACTTGGACAGTCGACCACTCATCTGAATCAGCATCAACATTCAAACCGTTTGCCACACCATCAGCTACACCATTTATTTTTTTTGGGTAAAAGGGTTACCCCTGGTAAAATAGTAATAAACGAATTTCAACCAGGCAAAAACTAAAATACCTTAGTCTCATGTCCAGTGAATACTACAGCCCCAACAATGTACTCTGTATTACGCAAACTGCATCCCTGAAATGCATTTATGGCAATATTAGATTAGCTAAAGCCCTGATAGAGATTAATACAGAATACACATACAAAACCTGTAGCCAAGTTAAAAATTAATAAAGTTGCAGGATCCATAGGCGCATTGTCGGACTCGACATTTAAAGCATCATCTTTCTTGATCACAAACACTTCATCATCGTCGACATCACAACCTTGCATCTTTACATGCCCAGCAGTTGCATTGTTGTGGCTTGTTTTGGCATTGTGCACCCTGATCCCGGAACTTGCATTACTACTAGTTGTCACCGAGGAATTCAAAGATAACCCGACATGAATAGTTGAACTTGGGACACTAGATAGGAGCGGTATGAACATATTTTGAGGACCTTTTCTATGATCCTGTATAAGGAAAACAAAATAATCAGCAAGACTTAAAATGAAATATAACTACTACAAAAGAACCTATTCTCGTGAAACAAATAGTAAGATACCATTGCCTAAGTGCAAGGTCGATAGATCTTTTGGGAGCCGAACTAGAAGAAACCGTTCTACGCGGCTTATTATTATTCTGAAAGCCACCACCTCGTTTTAAATTCAACCGTTGTCTACTAGCAACAAGAGCAGACAAAAAAGATTCCATATCATCATCAACAAAAGATCCAAACGAACCTTTACTATGAGACGAACTAATGCTTCTAGAAGCAGTTGGTGACATTGACTGTCGACTATTTCTTGAAGCCGGTGAGGACCCACGTAAATATGATGCTGGTCTGTCATCCAATGAGGTCCAGAGATTCGGTGGGACCTCAGTTGAAAAACCGGGTATAGTGGATTGCCAAGCATTTATTTTTGGTGAAGGTGAACTTCCTCTACTACCCCTTGAGCTCGTGGAACCGGTAGAACCTGTACTCAATCTTCGTAGGTTAGTGGGAGTGGAAGAACGTGGAACAGGTGATGAGGGTTTGCGAGATGGTGAATATTTTCTAAGTGATGTTGTGGCAGGTTTTATATGAGTAGATGGACTAGCACTAGGTGCTGAAGATGCTCGACCTCTACCCTCAAAAGTACTGTTATGAGATTGAGGAGATACGCTCACACGGTTTGGGCTTGCACTGCCTCTACTGCTTCTTTGGCTCTTCTCCATCTAAAATACATATTTCAGGATTTATTGGACGAACTGTGGAAATGTAAATACCAAATAAAAATATAAAATAAGCACCATTTCTAACCCATATTCATTTGAATGGGTCAATATTCAAATTATTCTTGTAGGTATGTTGGTTTTTAATCATAAATAACGTGTCATTTATTTATTTAAAATAAATAGTTCTAAAAACGACAAAGTGTTGGCGGGTCATCTTAACCCGATCCAACCTATTTCAACCAGTAATAAAAATGACATGATTCTATATAAAACGCTGTAGCCGACCGTCGATCCAGCCAACTCTGCAAAAAAGTTTTACACTGGGTAACTGTTGCCCTAAACTGAATACGGTTTCTTTAAAACACAAGGCATTCTGTTATGTGTTATATAACCGATGACCCTTATTGAAAAAGGATATGATAGTAAAAGAGACATAACTAACATATACGACTTACATTCGACGATCTGGATATTGAAATCGGTTGAGTTCGAGTTCTTCCCCTTTGTACATCAACTCGTGGTGCTTCATCGTCCAATGAGCGAAACAAAGGTGTGTCGGGAGGTGTTAATAACCTGAAAATTCATAACTGAACTTAGACACAAATAACCAAAAGTAATTTTTATTTCATTTCTAAATATCTTTGTGAAGTGAATAAGAAGCAAATAACTACCAACCATTCATAATCATTCTTCTCCTCTTCTACATGGAGAAGGTCGCTACTTTCTCCTCTAGCAGGAATGTTTATCCCGAGTTTGTTATCTGAAAAATGCCGCTCAAACAGGTTCTCTATGGCCTCAATCCCTCGCAATGCTTTCCTATATGAGCCACTTTGGACCTATGAGATATATATAAACTAGCATGAGACTGTCTAGACATAAATGGGAACTAGAAGATGCAAAGGTTACGTTAAAAGAATTGCAACCTTGTCTTCTTCAGTGATGTCACTAATGGTGGTCGCAAAAGGATGATTTGCAGGGATCCATCTAACTGTATCGGGGTCAACATCAGAGGGTATCGGGTCACCTTCTTTCAAAAAATATTGTTGGTCTCTTCCACTGGTAGGCTCATGATCTCCTTTTTTGATGTATGTTTTGTTCTTTTCTTGTTAGAGTCACTGGTTCCAATTTATAAACCTTTCCACACATTCCGACTGATGTATTGTTCTTACTAATCTTCACTTGTAGATTGTTGAATGGATCATCATACATCCCTACCGTTGATCTGTACATGACAAACAATAAATAATCAACAAATACTCCTGATTCACGTAAACTTGAAGAGTCTTAATTAATGGTTTCTCATGAAAGTTGCAGCATTTGATTATTTGGCAAGTACTCAAACCAAAATTACTTAATCTTAATCATTACAAATTGCTAATACTATTGTCTCAAACTACAATATTCACTTTTGTTTTTAGCTACTAAAAGGGTATCTTAGACATTCAGTAAATGTTCAAACGCTTAGAGTCAAAATCTGAAATTTCAAGCCAAAAGAAATGCAACTTTTCCTTTTTCGGCGAAGTTACAGATAAAAGTAGTCATTCTCAGTCCACAAAATACCAATATAAAGCCAAAACAACTACCTTAAGTAAAATCTTAAACTTTCATAGGACAAAGATTGATAATAATAACTAGAAGCATCAGTTTCCACCCATTAACTTATGAATAGTTTGGGTATGGGTGAGTTTATCTCAAACGGGTCAAATAAGATGATAGCTATAGCAAAAGCTGTTAAAACGGGTTTAGTGTCGACCAAAGTCTAGTACTTAAAGCACACAACCTCATAAATCCTATTATTAATAAACCTCAGTTATTCTTGTAATTATATTGTTTCTGTACGATATTATCAACTCATTACTTACAAATTTTATTAAAATAAAAGACAACCATCGCGTTGTCATTTTTCATCCTGGACCGGCCCATCTGACCTGTACTACTACTCACCCAGTGTCACCGGTTACCTACCCCATCCAACCCGCCTATCTCGCCACCTCTATTCCTCGGTCTCATAAAGTACCCAATGACCCCCAAGGCTACCCCAAACACACACGTGTGTCCACATACATGAATTGATAAAGAGATAATGAAAACTAGAAAAAGGGTTAGAGTCATACATGCCTCTTCTATCAGAATTTAGCTAGCCACGCCGGACAAGATCTGCAACTGATCCTGGTCGTTTTTGCCTCAACTTTCTCGCCACATAAGCTCTCACACCAACAATCAGCATGGCTGTGGCTATGCAAAACCCTAGTGCAAAATGAGAATGAGAACTTTTTACCTGTACGAAAGAAAATAGAACTTTGAGTACCCATATCAGATACATCAATTATTTGTAAACATAGCAGTGGATAAATAAGTAATTTCGATTTTTAAGAGTTGTCATATGAGAAAATGTCTACATTTTTCATAGCATGTTTCAAAATGGAAATTATCGTGAACTTGTGATTATCGCATGACTGATGAAGTATAATCAATTTAATCTCTTGCTCCTCCATCTCTCCTAAAATATGGAAAAACTGAGTACTGAACTAAAATGTTTCGTAACTGATAGCAATGAGAGTCTTTCCCCAAACGTAACTACATATGCTTGGAAATTAATGGCTAGAGTCATTTGAGATAAAGGCATTGTCCTGTAGTACTAGCACAAAGATAGAACAAAATGAAATAAATTCCTAGAGATGGGTTCATTCAAAGTTATGTATGCAAGCAAAACACTTGACATATGTATGTCGTAACAGGTAAAACTTGAATTTTAAAAACAATAATACCTTCAACTTAGCCTGTGAAAGCTTTAAAATGTCTATCCTGTCATCGTGTCCTCCAGTCTTCTCCATCAATTCAGCAAGATAAAAAGGCACCTGCTTAAGACTTATCGGTTACAAGTTCTCCAAAGAGAAAATGAGAAGTCTATAAACAATATTGTGCACAGGGCAGTGACATTCAATCCCAATAGCATGGCACATACAGAAAAACCTTTAACATTTACGACAGAGGTGTCGTTGAGGTTTGCCATTTGTAAAAGTAAAAGTTGATATCATTTACCATACAGAAGAGTAGAGGTAACCAATACATGTTCATGTGCATATTGATCTGCCCAAGAAACGGGCCTGCATTGTATTGCTGTTGAAACTCGTTTGCCCAGTCACCATTTCCAAGCTTCACTTGGTTATCCTCAATGGTCAGTTCCCCACGACTCATCTTTGAAAAAAAATGAAGAAACTATGAATTCTGCACATTGCCAAAAAAATATCATGAACATACAATTCTTCCTCTACCATGATTGTGCAAAATTTCTTCAAAACAACTAGTGGCGGAGGTGGCAAAATGATTGCGTCGGGTGGGTTGGGTAGTAGGTCAAAACAGGTAGGATTATGTGCGATTTGAGTTAACCCAAACACTTCTATCCAAAAAAATCGATTTTTATACAAAACAGGGCAGGATCAATACTGTTTTGGCGGTTAGTAGACCCCATTACAATAACATGAGCACGAGACTTTAACCCATCCATAGGCGTCAATAACTGAGACACAATCCTCCTTTCAACTTCACCATTAGTTTTTTCTCTCTTGGAGGCAATTGAATCAATCTCATCAATAAAAATGATTGATGGAGCATTCTTTTCAGCTTCCTCAAACGCCTTTCTAATATTGCTCTCACTTTCACCAGCCAACTTCGACATGATTTCAGGTCCATTAATGCAAAAAAAGAAAGCTCCTGTTTCATTGGCTACGATTCTCGTATGAGTGTTTTCCTAGAACCAGGTGTTCCGTAGATTAAAATACCTTTAGGGGGCTTTACTCAAATGGATTTGAAAAGCTGAGGGTGCCCTTAATGGCAATTCAACTAATTCACAAATTTGAGCCATTTGTTTCCTAACACCACCTACCAATCTCGTCCAACCTATCCTCATCATCCCTCTTCATGGGCTCACCCTCGAAAAAGATTTCAGTGTCTGGAGCAACAACACATTACTTCCCTGGGTTAGTCTCGATTACCTTGAACTCTACACTTCTCATCCATCCTCTAACAAGAAAATGATCCCCCTTTCTTACAGGTCTGTATGCAATCCCATAATCAATGGCTACATAGTTCTAAAAAGTCAAAAACCAATTATCAAAACGGGTGGCTACATAGTCAATGGATCAAATTTGTTGGAGAATAGATATGATTAAAAAACATACCTGTTTATCAAAAGCATTATCTCCTCGATCTAATAATTTTGTTAGCAATCCCATAATCAATATACCTTGATTAAAAAAATTCATGGCAGCGACACTTTGCAATCCATGTTCAAACCTGCAATTAGACATAAACCTTTGAATAAAAATACAAACTTCTAGTATACAAAATTAACTGGAATTAAAAATATGAAGAACCCTAGATTTGGTTAACCTGAAGTTGGTTTATGTGCATGTGTGTGTTTGAAAAGAAATCTATTGCGTGTGTGTTTGAAAAGAGGAAAACAGATGGCAATTATAACGGGCCATCTGTTTTGAGATGAATCATAGAGAAGTAGGAGGTGTCGAGAAGCAGGAGGGGAGGTGGAGAGAAGCAGGAGATGGATAGCAGTTGTTTAAAGGGAATGGCTATTGTTGGATGTACTTTTGAGATGGATAGCAGTTGTTTAAAGGAAATGACGAAAAAATCCTTTCATAAAAAATACGGTTGCCCAACGGTTTTTAGTTGCCCAAAAAACAATACCTTACACATACGGGACACTTGTCGCAATTTCGATGAGTTGCCCAATGACAGCAGTTGCCCTCGGTCTATTTTCAAATTTAAAATAAAAGTGGTCCATAAAGTGATATGCATCAGGGCGCGCGGTCTATTTGTGTCATTTTCCCTTTATTTTGAAATGTTAGTACACAGTCGATGTGCTAAAGAAAAGAGTTTTTAAGCACAACGACCGGTTTTTCAAAGGTATCCGTCAATCCATAACCTGAACCAGGATTGATTCAAAATATTGAATCGCCCCATTGTTTCTGTTCAGTTGTCACATGGTTGATCTATTGGATAGATCTCACATGCCACCCACCAGGAGCTTGTTTGATGTTGGCTCCAGAAGGATTTCCATCTTCATTGTGAATATGTTTGCATATCACTCAGATGTTCTGGCAATATCACAAGGATAATGCGTAGGACTCATAATATATAATCTCTCTTTCCACATTGTGTGAAACAAAGAGTCTTCATTGACAGTGTCCTAATGAGATTTATTGATGATCTCGTGGCTCTAGACTCAATTGTGCATATTTGGTTCCTATGCCGGAGACTAGGGAGAGGGTCTCCTTCTTCAATACCAACAAACTCTAAGAGAAAGTCGATAGATAATGTCGGTTCCCCGTGAGAATGAAACAAGTCCTTTTAAGAGGAACTTGAATGGTTTGGGAAGTTGAAGTGCAGTGCGTCACTGGGTCCATGACGTCTTGTCTTCAATACCGATGTTACCTTGGTAACCATCAGTAGCATATTAATTGAACCTGGTTTCAGCCCTAAGGTTGAATTTTTTGAGGGCTATTTCTTTTTACCCTTTTCACATTTAATTATTTTTCATTCTTCAACCCCTTCAGTGCTTACCGAGACTTCATAACTAGAGCCTTGTTGGGTTTATTCCAGTACTAGCTCTGTCTCAGACCGCACTCTTCCCGTTTCTCACTTTTCTCCCTTTTTCATCATACCTAAGGACTACTACACTATCTAGTGGATTGTCCCTGGGTAGATCCCTCCGGCTCTGGCGGGATCGTGGGAATGAATACCTAACCTAACCATCCTTATAACACCATGCATAAAGTAAATTGGTCGGTCTTTTGGTATTGTTCTTTAGCCATTGGAACCATTTGAAAATCAATCCAGATACTTGTGATATATTATCAAAGCATTTTGTACCTGAATTATTTTTGATATTTTAGAAACAGCTCCCCCTCAACATGTGTATCATAATTTTAAATGGTTTTAGCACATGGAGGCAAGAGGACTTGAAAATCTCAGATTAAAAAAATGAAAGATTCGATTCTTTGATCAACAATTTCTAAAATCTATCAACATCACTTCCCTGATTAAATCAATTAGATAAAGCATATTGGGGGAGGACGAGGTTTTCAAAAGTTTGCTCCCCCTCAATATGTGCCTTGATGTATGAAAGAATTTTGCACATACTAGAGGGAACCTGCACTTAGAGACAAATCAATCATGTTTCAATTCTTTGTGGTTTAAAAAGATGCTCCCCCTCAACATGTGCATGGAAAATTTGAAATCGTTTGGCACATGTGGGGAGGAAAGCTTGCTAAACACTTATAAAACCAATTATCAAGTTATCAGTTTAAATCCAATTTAAATCACAAATTCTCCTCCAATCACACTTTCCAAATCCTTTGAGAGTTGTGATCTCTATTGATTTAAATTAAATTTTGAGAGCTTTTTGAGGAGAATAGTGACTTGCTTTTGAAAAGAACATTTTAACTGATAAGGATCAGATTTTCAGACTTTAAACTCCATTGTTTAAACATGCAAGAGTATCTTTTGAAAACATAACATTAGCAAAGGTTTTGAATCAATTGTATCAAACATTGTTCTTTTTGATTTTTCAAGAATAAACCTTGCTCATTTACGTGCCAATTATTTGAAAAATAACCTTTCAAAATAACCTCTTTAATTCGATTGAAATCATTCTCCCCCTCAATCAATGACACAAGTTGTTGATTGAGAGATAGAGATTTTGACAGATGATGAGCACAGATGGTTAACAAGAATAATAGAGTACGAGGTATTTTCAAAGCAATTTAGTTTTCATTAGATAGCAAATATTTTTCAAACGAATCATTAGACGAAAAAATATTTGGAAAAAGAAACATTTGTCTTTTAGATGACAAACATTTGTTTTAAGAATCAGAGCATGAGATTTGAAAAATAAGATAAGGCATGGCTCTGTTCTTTACTTTTTAAAACGGGTTACTGCCTGAAATAACAGTAAACCACCATTTTTCTCTGCCTTTTTTTTTAACAAACTTATGTACATTCGAAGAACATCTAAAGACCCGTGACATTCTTTGAATGTTAACACAAAGTCCGTAGATGATATCGAATAAGGAAAAACATGACAAAATAACAATATTTTTGGAATTTTTCAAGATTTTCTAATTTTTATGGATTTTTGAGAATTTTATATTTTTATATTTTCTTTTGTGGGTTTTGAAATTTTGTATTTTGCTTTTTGAATAAATATATACAAGAGATATATGGATAAAGAACTTTACTCCTCGTCTTCCTCTTGAAGACGCTTGAGTGTTTCCGGTTGTAGACTCTTTAGACCAAGACGTGGAAGGATAAACTCAAAACGTTCTCTAGGAAGAGCTTTGGTGAAGATGTCTGCTAATTGGTATTCAGTCCTCACAAAATAGAGTTCCACCACACCTTTTTCCACTTGTTACCGAATGAAATGATGTCGAATGTCAATGTGCTTGGCTCTTGAATGTTGAACATTGTTGCAAGAGAGAGCAATGGCACTTTTATTATCACAGTACTGAGGGATTTTGTTGAATTCAAAGCCATAGTCAGATAATTGGGATCTCATCCAAAGGATTTGAGCACAACAAGATGACATGGCTATGTATTCAGCCTCTGTAGAGGAAATAGAAGTACTCATTTGTTTCTTTGAGGACCAGCTCACAAGCTTATCATGTAACACCCCTGAAAATCTTAATGACAGCGGAAGACTAATTCGGGTGTTACTTGAATGGAGATCATAGTCAATAATTATAGAAATCGACTCGAAAGAGACGTTTTATTAAAATAGTTATCATTCATCGAAAACTCATAGTTTGTTACAAAATATTGTAAATAGATCAAGTGTTTTTCCCCAAAAGAAAGATCATGAGTTTGAAAGAAATGATAACTTTTATGTTTTACACCACCAGATAAGCCTTGCCATGCCCCGTTCCGCACCTTGGTTGTAATCTTCACTGATTACCTGAGATAACATGCTTAAAAAGGTCAACAAAAATGTTGAGTGAAGTCCATAGGTTTAAAATAAGTTGAACACAAGTATAAGATCATGATCATTGTAAACTAACAATATCATAAGAAAAATATCACAGATTATTATGCACTAAGCTCATGAAACCAAGACTCAACTGCATACACCGAATTACCAGTGTACGTAAGTATGCCCCAAAGGAGGTAATAGCCAATTACCTAAAGAAATTCGATATGGTGCGCCCCGGTTATTTCTCTATAACCGAAACGGGGTTCGTTAATCCCCATAGTACTATTCACGATATCTACGTTCACTCGCGGTGACTAATGGTTCATGATCAGGGGACTTGTTGCTAACAACTTAGGCAGTACCAATAATCAAGAAGATCAAGCATTTATGAAAAACCTTGTGTTCTAGTTTAGAGCATGTATCTCCCTCGCGGGGTTTATAAAAATAAAGTAAAAGCGAGGCTATGAACTCACCTTGATGATAATGCACACGCACAAAAAGATCAAGCACAATGTAGCGGAGGTTCCAACTCGAAACCTAAAATGATGAGATGGCGAGTCTCAGTAAATGAGCATTTTGGTTCGCGACCAAAATAATAGAGCATTGAATATTCTTATTCAATAGATCATTGGATTGTCCAATCCAATAGTGTGCGATCGTGATTAACGTTTTAAGTTAATTTATGTGCTACATTGTCTTAACTAGTGATCCTCACT
Source organism: Chrysanthemum seticuspe (assembly GCA_019973895.1). Taxonomy (NCBI): domain Eukaryota; kingdom Viridiplantae; phylum Streptophyta; class Magnoliopsida; order Asterales; family Asteraceae; genus Chrysanthemum; species Chrysanthemum seticuspe. The sequence goes on from BPTQ01000006.1 coordinate 141,875,242, forward strand.
TACGCATAAGTGAAATGTTTCCCCCGTTGTGATCTTAATGGATTTGTTGAGTATTTTAACGTGTTTAGATTCCCCGAGTATTTTAGCAAAATAAGTATATTTTTACATATACTTTCTAATAAATATATATTTACATATACATTTATATACGAAATAAGTTTATCATTATTCGAAAATATTACGCTCATGTGATCAAAATACTCATTTTTACGAAGTTATTATGGGTTTATAAGTTTTTCTAAACTTTTTCTAAATTGACACTTTTTACCCTCGAGTTACAAAAAGTACGAGTTTAGTCCCTCAAATTTGAGTAATTTACACTTTCTACCCAAAATGTATTTTATATCAAAACTTTCAGAAATGACATCTTTAATCCCTTGGTAAAACCGATTTTACAAAAACAGCCCTCTAGGTTCATTTTATACGCTTTAAAACCTTTACTTTTCCAATTGTACACATTTCACCCTAAACTTTATTTATAACTAGTTTAGGCTATTTACACATTCGGTCCTCGTGGTTTTTAAGCGTGTTCATGCACGTATATAATTACCCCTTTTAGTTTCGAAAAGATGCATATTGGTCCCTTAACTTTTCATGCATGTTTATATACGTAATATATTGAACCTTTAACTTTTTAAATGTTACGCTTTTAACCCGAAATTCATTTGTTTTGCAAATTTGGTCCGAAATGCTTTTGAAATAAACGAAAACCTTGTGTAACTAGTACAAACTTATTCCTAGCTTATTTCTCTAGCTTATTAGCTTATTTTTATCGTATTGGGCCGGTTTAGATCATTAATGGACTTGGATTGGGCTTAATGGGCTTGATGTTTGGGCTTTAGGCCCGTTTAGTCTTTGCGTGTGTTTAACAAAGTGTATGTGTGATAGTTATGTGCTCGTGTTGTGTTTCTAAAGATTTTTGGCTAGTATTAACTATTGACAACGTGTCGTGATCAAGTAATACATGAGTTGTTTATGAGATGGTGCTACAACATGTATACGTGTGATATCTAAGTGTAGACGGGAAGATTATGAAATAAATGGAGTTAAGGGTGACTTACAAGCACTCGTTATGAATGGAGATGAACGTTGAGGTGATAATTCAAACTCTAACCCCGTGTTCTCCTTATAACATTTCACGACCTAATGTTTGCCCAAAGAATTCTTTATCAAAGCTTGCTAGTGTTTCTTCTTGCAACGATTTCCCTTATGAACCCAAGTATGACCTATATCAACCCTTGTCTTTCCTATCTTCTTCGAATGATTCCCACAAGAGACGATTTTCTTTAGTTGTAAGTTGAGAGTGATTGTGAGTTGTGTGTGAGAGTTTACTAAGGGTTTGAGGTTGTTTATAAAGGGGAAGACAAGTAAGGTGTTCTTATTATTTTAAACATGATCTTCCAAGTTTCCAAAGAAAAGTAGAAATGATTTTTGTTTTGGTCTTGGCGTGCTAGTATGGCAGCCGATCTTAAGGATAATATTATGGTCTTGTCTTGTCAAGAAAACATAGTAACCAAAGGATTTTAGAGTCAAAATGATAGTCAAGGTCATTAGGTTTTGTTTATTATTTGTTTAGTGTAGCTAGCATGCTTTTGTCCCTTCTTTTTGCATTCACACGCTACATTTAGGATTAGGGGATGAAGTGATTTTGCTTGTGTCTCAACTTTGTGGCACGTTGGGTCTTCAAAGTGTTTAACAACATGTGCTAATTTCTTGTATAAAATTTGTACCAAGTGATGTGTCGGGTTGGATGTTAGACGAGGCCCAAGGAAGAAATAAAAGAGAGTTGGGCTTATTTGTTGGATCGTGTACTAAGGCAAAGTCCAAAGGAAATATTAAGGGTGTTGGGCTCGAGTTGGGACGAGGCCCAAAGGGAATAATGGTGTGGGCTTGGTCCGGATATGAGGCCCATTTACGTGTCGGGTTCGAGTGGTGAAAAGTCCAATGAGTTTCCGAGGCCCTATACGAATTTTATATATTTTTATTATATTTAAATTCGTAATTTTTACAAATTTTTACGTATTCATTACGTATTTTAGGATTATCAGGATAGTGGGGAAATTTATTTAGATCACAACGGTATATTTATGAACGCTCAAGCTGCGTTGATCATGCATATGCCAAATGATATGCAAATGTGATGTTTAGAAAATTTCATGACGAAATAGATCGTGTTTAATTCCTGATTAAAGCGTTAAGTACATTGAAATTTTCCGGGAGCTTACAGTACCTACCCCTTAAGAGAACCGCGTCCCGCGGTTAAACTCGCAGAGGCTGTCATGGGTGATCTAGATGAACAGGTGGGGATACTTGGAACGCATTACATCCTCGCGCTCCCAGGTGAACTCTGCACCTCGTTTCTTATAATTCCATCGAACTTTAACGATAGGAATGCGGCTTTGCTTAAGCCTCTTAACTTCTATGTCCATGATCTCGACGGGTTCTTCGACAAAGCTAAGTTTGTCATTGAGCTGGATGTCCTTGAGTGGTACGACTAGAGTTTCATCCGAAAGACACTTCTTAAGATTTGAGACATGGAACGTGTCATGTACCCGGCTAAGTTCTTCGGGAAGATCAAGTTTATATGCCACTGGACCAATTCTTTGAAGAATTTTGAATGGTCCGACGTATCGAGGTTTGAGCTTTCCTCGTTTTCCAAATCTGACCATCCCTTTCCAGGGTGATACTTTGAGCATTACACGGTCTCCGACTTGGAATTCCATTGGTTTTCTTCGAACATCTGCGTAGCTCTTTTGTCTATCTCGAGCTGCTTGCAATCTTTGCCGAATTTGCATTATCTTTTCTGTTGTCTCTTGGACAATTTCGGGGCCTGTAAGTTGTACTTCTCCAACTTCCGCCCAGCAAACTGGCGATCGGCATTTTCTTCCATAGAGTGCTTCAAAAGGAGCAGCTTTAATGCTGGCGTGATAACTGTTATTGTAAGAGAATTCAGCCAGAGGTAAGTGCTTATCCCATCCTTTTCCGAAATCAATCACACATGCTCTTAGCATGTCTTCCAGAGTTTGGATCGTTCTTTCACTTTGTCCATCTGTTTGAGGATGGTACGCGGTACTCATATCTAAGTTGGTACCCATGGCCCTTTGAAGCGTTTGCCAAAATCTTGAGGTGAATCGGCTATCACGGTCAGATATGATAGAGATTGGTACACCGTGACGAGAAATGAGCGGACTTTGTAAGACGGTCTACAATAACCCAAATGGTGTCAAAACCATTAGAAGTTTTTGGCAACTTTGTGATGAAGTCCATTGTGATTCTTTCCCATTTCCACATAGGAAGTTCTGGTTGAGTTAGCAATCCAGATGGCTTTTGATGTTCAGCTTTAACTTTCAAGCATGTCAAACATTTACTGGCGTATACAGCGATATCAGCCTTCATATTAGGCCACCAGTACAAAAGCTTTAGATCTTGATACATCTTGTTGGGACCAGGATGTATGGAATACTTCGATTTATGTGATTCATGCATGATGAGTTCTCGGATACCTCCAAAGAGTGGAATCCAACTTCGATTTTTGAAACATAGCGTTCCGTCCGATCTCTTCACAAATCCATTCTCATTCTCCGGCATGCCATAAATCTTCTCATTCGGCCTATTTTCTTCTTTAAGGGCTTCGATCTGAGCTTCAAGAATTTTCGATGGTAGGGGTGAATTGATTACCATTCCCAATGATCTCACTCTAAGTGGCTTAGGGCGATCTTTTCTGCTTAAGGCATCGGCAACAACGTTTGCCTTTCCAGGATGATAACGGATCTCGCAGTCATAATCACTAAGCAATTCGAGCCAGCGACGTTGACGCATATTCAATTCCTTTTGATCTAAGATGTGTTGAAGACTTTTGTGATCAGTGTACACTATACACTTGGTTCCGTACAAATAATGTCTCCATAATTTGAGTGCAAATACCACGGCGCCAAGTTCTAGATCGTGAGTAGTATAATTCTTCTCATGAGTTTTGATTTGTCGTGACGCATAAGCAATCACTTTGTTCCTTTGCATGAGAACAGCGCCTAAACCCATGTGTGAAGCATCACAATATACTACAAAATCTTCGGCTCCTTCCGGTAGTGCCAAGATAGGTGCTTCGCAAAGCTTGTTCTTCAGGAGTTGAAAAGCTGATTCTTGATCGTCTCCCCATTCGAATTTCTTCGTTTTCTGGGTTAACTCGGTCAATGGTTTAGCTATTTTCGAGAAACCTTCGATGAATCTTCGATAATAACCAGCAAGTCCTAAGAATTGACGAATTTCAGTGGGGTTAGTGGGTACTGGCCAATTCTTAACAGATTCAATCTTTGCGGGATCCACATGGATTCCTTCACTGTCGATCACATGACCAAGAAATTGGACTGTCTCAATCCAAAAATCACACTTGGAAAACTTTGCGTACAATTTTTCATCCTTGAGTAACTTCAGGATAGTCTTCAAATGTTCCGCATGTTCTTCTTTATTACGAGAGTAGATAAGAATATCGTCGATGAACACAATGACGAATTTATCCAGATATGGTTTGCATACTCTATTCATGAGGTCCATAAATACAGCAGGTGCATTAGTTAAACCGAATGGCATTACTTGGAATTCATAATGGCCATATCGAGTTCTAAATGCGGTCTTGGGTATATCTTCTTCTCTTACCCGTAACTGATGATATCCAGATCATAAATCAATCTTCGAGTACACACTCGAGCCTTGTAACTGATCAAACAGATCATCGATTCTTGGTAAGGGATAGCGGTTTTTGATTGTGAGCTTGTTCAATTCTCTATAATCGATACACATCCGGAATGATCCATCTTTCTTCTTAACGAATAATATCGGTGCTCCCCAGGGTGAGGAACTTGGTCTAATGAATCCTTTCTCAGATAGCTCTTCTAGTTGTTTGGATAACTCTTGCATTTCTGAGGGCGCTAAACGGTACGGTGCTCGTGCTACAGGAGTAGCTCCAGGAATAAGATCGATTTGAAATTCGACTTGTCGAGCAGGTGGAAGTCCAGGCAAATCTTCTGGAAACACCTCAGAAAATTCCTTGATTACAGGTACATCCTCTAGTCGTTTCTCTTCCGACTTCTTTTCCGTTACTTGAGCTAAGAAGGCATAACATCCTTTTTCCATGTACTTTATTGACTTCGTACATGATATGATACTTAAGTACTTTCTACTTTGATCTCCTTGGATGATTAAAGTTTCACCGTTGATCGGGATATGAACGGTTTTCTCGTCACAAACAATCCTAGCACGGTGTTTGGACAACCAATCCATGCCAATTACGACATCGAAACTTCCAAGTTTGATTGGCAGAAGATCTATGAGGAACGAGTGATCTTGTAATAGAATAGGACAATTACGGATTACGGTGTTGGTTCCTATTATTTTCCCATCGGCAAGTTCTATCTCGTAAGTTGTATCTAAGGCGATTGGGGATATTTCAAGTAATGGTGCAAAAGTAGTAGATACAAAACTCTTATCTGCTCCCGAATCAAACAAGATTTTTGCAGAATGATTGTTAAGAGAATACGTACCCGTCACAATGTCAGGGTTCAACGGTGTATCTCCATCTCCTAGCATATACACTCTTGCACGCGCATTGTTTGTTTGAACGACATTTAACTTTGGGCATTGACTCTTGAAATGACCTTGTTCTCCACATCCATAGCAGTTCATGTTAGTCACAGTGTTGCCTCTTCCAGGGTTTCGGCAATGCATACCTTGATGACCTACCTTGTTGCACTTATCGCACTTCACAGTACAAGGTCCAGAATGGTGCATCAAACATCTGTTACACTGGGGATGTGGTCCTACATACCCTTTTCCAGCAGTGGGTGCAGCATAAGCCCTTGCGGCTTCTTGCCTTCGGTTTTGCCGATTGTGATGTTGATTTCTGTTGTGGTGATATTGGTTGTTGTTGTTCCGATTGTTGTTGTTGGACTGATGGTGGTTGGAATTTGAGGTTTTCCGATCATCAAACTTTCTTTTGTTGTCACTTGAGCCTTGTGCATTTGCAAGCTTTAGTAATGGTTCCATAAGGCGGTGGGATACAATGACAACTTCTTCAACAGTTTTTGGATTCGAAGCGATGACATCTCCTTCGATGCTTCGAGGTAAACCTCCGATCAAAGCTTCCAAAAGCTTTTCATTGGTGGGAAACAAATGAGGACATAGAGCTCTTAGCTCATGGAATCTCTTGAAGTATGTCTTGAGATCATTACCTTTAGTAGCCAAGTGGTAATACTCATCTTCGAGTTTCTTGATCTCAGTTCTCGGGCAATACTGTTTCATTAACAGTTGTTTCAGATCTGACCATGAAATCTTACAAGCTTCTTCCATTCCAATTGGTTGAGCATGGCCTTTCCACCAAGATAACGCATCTTCTAACAAAGTTCCAGTCGCAAACTTGACTTTGCAATCATTTGTGCAGTCACTTAGCAGAAATACAGTCTCGGTTCTCTCAAACCAATGAAGTAAACCAATAGCACCTTCAGTGCCCTTGAAAAATGTCGGCTTGCAGTTCATGAACTCTTTGTAATTACACTTGCGAGTTACAGTGGACTCACTTTGATTTGTTGGAGTGTTAGTTGCATTTGAGTTTGCCATTTCAAGAAGACGTGCAGCTTCTGCGGCACGATTCTCTTCAGCAATGCGAGCAGCTTCAGCCTCACGTGCTGCTTGAGCGACACGCTCAGCTTCAGCCTCTCGAGCAATTCGGGCGTTCTCAGCTTCTCTTGCAATTTCGGCTTCTCTTGCGATTTCAGCTTCACGTGCCTCTTGGGCAATTCGTTCAGCTTCAATGCGTTCAGCTTCGGCTCTAGCAGTATCAGCGACATGTTGTGCTATAGCTGGGCTAACACTTTCAGCGACCATTTTCTGAATAGCTGCGGGAGTGATGGTGGATGAGGTATCTTTCTTCTTGACCATTTTTCTAAAATTTCCAAGAATAAATACCAAGATTAAGAAATTATCGATCGATGATAAAACTGATTTCATATTATACATATCATAATAGTCCAGATTACCACTTTAATGACATGATATGAATATGATTTTTCTCAACAAATCATAATATATGTATAAGGACATAAGGATCGGTTCGGCATACATCACCGAGGAATAATATCATAACATCAGAATATAAGAAATACAACCATGGAATACATCGATACATAGTATTGTTCACAACCATAAGTTACATCATCATAATTCTTGTTCCAAGGTTACAAACCAAAAAGATACAAGCCTTAATGCCTCATATGGCGGCTTTATGATACATACTAAGATAAAGATGACTAGGATTTACGCATCTCCCGATGCGTCATCCTGACGACGACGAATCTCCTCAACCATGGCTGTCAAGTCTCGGATCTGTTGCTCACGGGCTCTATCTCTCGCCTCGAGGTCATCAATCCTCTCTTCCAGAATAGCAGTGTGAGCATGAGCGGATGCAAGTTCGTGATGCAGAACTCTCTCTCGTCCTAAGGCAGTCTCTCTCAAAGTACTAGCATCTCGAATAGTAGTCTCCAATCTCTGAGTCAATTGGTTAACGGCCTCACTCGCCTCCACAATCTGAGTACTCATCATATCAAACACAATCTCAATGGAGTAGCGACCTACCACGAGGTTCTCGACTTCTTCCTCCAAGCTCTCTATCCTAACTAGTGGAATCTCATCATAATGTGCCATGAGTTCATTCAACTGGTCTTCGTGCTTGATAAGTCTCGTAGCCAACAGAGGAATAGTGTGGTGTACCGGTTCACCGGTAACAGGTAGAACTGGAGCTGGTGCAGTAGTTGAGCTTTCTCCGAGCTCGAACGAACTAGGTGCTCCCTCCTCTTCTCTCCAACGTCGAAGTAAAGGTATCAAGAATGACCATCTCCTAGCACCGGATTTCTTCCTTGGTCCGGTCTCATTATCCACTTGAGTAGGCATGTCAGGATCAGATGGTGATGGTGAATAGCACTTGATGCAAAGCAGTAAAAGTGGCTCACTAAAAGTGTCCAAGGAGGTGATGCTGTAGGTGGTGATGAAACAGGAGCAGTAGTAGTCTGATGGTAGAACACAGTAAGTGGCAGTGGTGGTGAAGTAGCAGTAGGTGGAACAGCAGGTGAAACTGGTGATGACTGAGCGGGTGGTGACTGAGCTGATGGTGACTGAGCTGGTGGCATCACATGAGTCATAGTGATGGGTCGCACACGCTTCCTAGCGGTGAGTTTGAAGGTCTTTCCTTAGGATACAGTCTATAAGGTACTCCAAACGGCTCAGGTTCATTAGGCTTAAGAACACGAATCCTACGTCGACGACGACGGATAGCTCGGGAAGATGATCCAGAAGAATCTGATGAAGCAGAGTCAGTGTTCTCTGATGACTTGGATGATCCATCATCCACAGCAACATCTGAAGCAGGTAGCCATTGCTGCGACTCATAGTACTGATCTAGGGTCATGGAAGCAAAAGCATTGTACTCTTGAGGATGAGCAGTCATAGCTGGAGCAGTAGGAGTTCGGGCAACTTCACCTTCCTCAAAAGATCGTCCGAAACAGTAGCTGGTATGACAGGACTGGGATGAGCTGGCATAGTGACAGTCGTAGAGGACATGGTATCATCCATCTCAGTGTCTGAGGACAGAACAACTGGGTGGGATGCAGACATGGTACTGTAACAACCCATAAATTAATGTAAGTAAATGCCAAATAATATAATTATTTTAGTTAGCTAAGCAAATCTCCATGCCTAACTAAAATGAATGCAATTTACTTATGATCTAGTGATGCATCAATCCTAATGCATAGAGCGGTCACGGAAGGGCGTAAGGCAATGGTGTAAAATAGTCCCGTTTTAAAAGTGCGGTTATAGTCCAAATAATTTTGAAAAACTCTTTGGTTCTCTATAACCTTGGCTCTGATGCCAATCTGTAACACCCCCGAAAATCTTAATGACAGCGGAAGACTAATTCGGGTGTTACTTGAATGGAGATCATAGTCAATAATTATAGAAAACGACTCGAAAGAGACGTTTTATTAAAATAGTTATCATTCATCGAAAACTCATAGTTTGTTACAAAATATTGTAAATAGATCAAGTGTTTTTCCCCAAAAGAAAGATCATGAGTTTAAAAGAAATGATAACTTTTATGTTTTACACCACCAGATAAGCCTTGCCATGCCCCGTTCCGCACCTTGGTCATAATCTTCACTGATTACCTGAGATAACATGCTTAAAAAGGTCAACAAAAATGTTGAGTGAAGTCCATAGGTTTAAAATAAGTTGAACACAAGTATAAGATCATGATCATTGTAAACTAACAATATCATAAGAAAAATATCACAGATTATTATGCACTAAGCTCATGAAACCAAGACTCAACTGCATACACCGAATTACCAGTGTACGTAAGTATGCCCCAAAGGAGGTAATAGCCAATTACCTAAAGAAATTCGATATGGTGCGCCCCGGTTATTTCTCTATAACCGAAACGGGGTTCGTTAATCCCCATAGTACTATTCACGATATCTACGTTCACTCGCGGTGACTAATGGTTCATGATCAGGGGACTTGATGCTAACAACTTAGGCAGTACCAATAATCAAGAAGATCAAGCATTTATGAAAAACCTTGTGTTCTAGTTTAGAGCATGTATCTCCCTCGCGGGGTTTATAAAAATAAAGTAAAAGCGAGGCTATGAACTCACCTTGATGATAATGCACACGCACAAAAAGATCAAGCACAATGTAGCGGATGTTCCAACTCGAAACCTAAAATGATGAGATGGCGAGTCTCAGTAAATGAGCATTTTGGTTCGCGACCAAAATAATAGAGCATTGAATATTCTTATTCAATAGATCATTGGATTGTCCAATCCAATAGTGTGCGATCGTGATTAACGTTTTAAGTTAATTTATGTGCTACATTGTCTTAACTAGTGATCCTCACTTACGCATAAGTGAAATGTTTCCCCCGTTGTGATCTTAATGGATTTGTTGAGTATTTTAACGTGTTTAGATTCCCCGAGTATTTTAGCAAAATAAGTATATTTTTACATATACTTTCTAATAAATATATATTTACATATACATTTATATACGAAATAAGTTTATCATTATTCGAAAATATTACGCTCATGTGATCAAAATACTCATTTTTACGAAGTTATTATGGGTTTATAAGTTTTTCTAAACTTTTTCTAAATTGACATTTTTTACCCTCGAGTTACAAAAAGTACGAGTTTAGTCCCTCAAATTTGAGTAATTTACACTTTCTACCCAAAATGTATTTTATATCAAAACTTTCAGAAACGACATCTTTAATCCCTTGGTAAAACCGATTTTACAAAAACAGCCCTCTAGGTTCATTTTATACGCTTTAAAACCTTTACTTTTCCAATTGTACACATTTCACCCTAAACTTTATTTATAACTTGTTTAGGCTATTTACACATTCGGTCCTCGTGGTTTTTAAGCGTGTTCATGCACGTATATAATTACCCCTTTTACTTTCGAAAAGATGCATATTGGTCCCTTAACTTTTCATGCATGTTTATATACGTAATATATTGAACCTTTAACTTTTTAAATGTTACGCTTTTAACCCGAAATTCATTTGTTTTGCAAATTTGGTCCGAAATGCTTTTGAAATAAACGAAAACCTTGTGTAACTAGTACAAACTTATTCCTAGCTTATTTCTCTAGCTTATTAGCTTATTTTTATCGTATTGGGCCGGTTTAGATCATTAATGGACTTGGATTGGGCTTAATGGGCTTGATGTTTGGGCTTTAGGCCCGTTTAGTCTTTGCGTGTGTTTAATAAAGTGTATGTGTGATAGTTATGTGCTCGTGTTGTGTTTCTAAAGATTTTTGGCTAGTATTAACTATTGACAACGTGTCGTGATCAAGTAATACATGAGTTGTTTATGAGATGGTGCTACAACATGTATACGTGTGATATCTAAGTGTAGACGGGAAGATTATGAAATAAATGGAGTTAAGGGTGACTTACAAGCACTCGTTATGAATGGAGATGAACGTTGAGGTGATAATTCAAACTCTAACCCCGTGTTCTCCTTATAACATTTCACGACCTAATGTTTGCCCAAAGAATTCTTTATCAAAGCTTGCTAGTGTTTCTTCTTGCAACGATTTCCCTTATGAACCCAAGTATGACCTATATCAACCCTTGTCTTTCCTATCTTCTTCGAATGATTCCCACAAGAGACGATTTTCTTTAGTTGTAAGTTGAGAGTGATTGTGAGTTGTGTGTGAGAGTTTACTAAGGGTTTGAGGTTGTTTATAAAGGGGAAGACAAGTAAGGTGTTCTTATTATTTTAAACATGATCTTCCAAGTTTCCAAAGAAAAGTAGAAGTGATTTTTGTTTTAGTCTTGGCGTGCTAGTATGGCAGCCGATCTTAAGGATAATATTATGGTCTTGTCTTGTCAAGAAAACATAGTAACCAAAGGATTTTAGAGTCAAAATGATAGTCAAGGTCATTAGGTTTTGTTTATTATTTGTTTAGTGTAGCTAGCATGCTTTTGTCCCTTCTTTTTGCATTCACACGCTACATTTAGGATTAGGGGATGAAGTGATTTTGCTTGTGTCTCAACTTTGTGGCACGTTGGGTCTTCAAAGTGTTTAACAACATGTGCTAATTTCTTGTATAAAATTTGTACCAAGTGATGTGTCGGGTTGGATGTTAGACGAGGCCCAAGGAAGAAATAAAAGAGAGTTAGGCTTATTTGTTGGATCGTGTACTAAGGCAAAGTCCAAAGGAAATATTAAGGGTGTTGGGCTCGAGTTGGGACGAGGCCCAAAGGGAATAATGGTGTGGTCTTGGTCCGGATATGAGGCCCATTTACGTGTCGGGTTCGAGTGGTGAAAAGTCCAATGAGTTTCCGAGGCCCTATACGAATTTTATATATTTTTATTATATTTAAATTCGTAATTTTTACAAATTTTTACGTATTCATTACGTATTTTAGGATTATCAGGATAGTGGGGAAATTTATTTAGATCACAACGGTATATTTATGAACGCTCAAGCTGCGTTGATCATGCATATGCCAAATGATATGCAAATGTGATGTTTAGAAAATTTCATGACGAAATAGATCGTGTTTAATTCCTGATTAAAGCGTTAAGTACATTGAAATTTTCCGGGAGCTTACATATCACCTAAAAATTGAGCACCTCCAGACGTACTTCGACGAGTATCTTGACACCCTGCATGATCTGCATCTGCATATGCTGTTAGAGACATACCGGTGTCCTTCGGGGTACCAAATTCCCATGTTGATGGTTCCTTGGAGATACCGAAAGACCCGTTTAACTGCTTCAAGGTGCTTTTTGGTAGGCTTAGCCTGGTATCTAGCACACTTGCATATATCGAACAGAATATCAGGTCTACTGGCTGTGAGGTACATTAGGGATCCAATCATACTTCGATATTTCATTTGATCTACCATGATCCCTGAGTGGTCCTCATCCAGTTTGGCACGTTCCACCATGGGAGTTTCAATGGTGTCACAAGTGTCAAATCCAAATTTCTTTAAAATTTCATTTGCATATTTAGATTGATTAATGAAAATGCCTCTGGGACTTTGTGAAATTTGTAATCCCAAGAAAAATGACATTTGTCCCATCATTGACATTTGAAATTTGGAGCCCATCTCCTTAGAAAAACGGTCACATTCGTTGGGGTCAGTCGAGGCAAAGATAATATCATCAACATAGATTTGAACCTGAATTAAATGTTTGCCTGACTTTCTGGTGAACAATGTCGGATCAACTGCTCCTTTGCTGAATCCAGTAGATAGAAGAAAGTTTGATAGCGTATCATACCGTGCCTTTAGAGCTTGCTTCAAGCCGTAAAGAGCCTTCTTCAAGCGATAAACATGAGCAGGATGCTCTGGATTCACAAAACCTTCTGGTTGGCTGACATATACGACTTCTTTAAGATCTCCGTTAAAAAAATCCGTCTTTACATCCATCTGATAGACAATCATATTCTTACTTGCAGCATTAGCCAGGAAGATTCTGATTGCCTCGATGCGTGCCACTGGAGCAAATGATTCTTCAAAGTCAATACCTTCCTCTTGACGGTATCCTTTTGCAACCAATCTAGCTTTACTTTGAAGATCCACTTTAGAGCAATGATCATGGCACAATCAGGAGCAGGTACTAATTCCCATACATCTAGTCGATCAAACTCATGAATTTCTTCTTGCATGGCATTGAACCAGCTGTCTTCATTCATTGCAGTTTTAACGTCTTTTGGTTCAACCTTGGATAGTACAGAGTTGAAGAAGCACCATAAGGCATCAGTTGCAAGTTGTTTGCGAGTGGATACAGGAGAGGGATTTCCAATGATGTTGTCCAATGGATGATCATGTGTCCATTTTCTAAGATGTTTGTGTGGTTGTTGTTGAGGAACTGAAGTAGCAGAGTCGATTTCTCCTGATGAAGATGGTTCTGATGATGATTCAGGAGCAAATATGTTTTCAAATGGTGCATCTTCAGGAGTAGCAAAGGGATTCTCTCCATCAAGGGTGCCAAAAAAAATTCCATGATGTACACTCGATGAATGATGATTTGTTGATGAGACAGCGTGATCAGCAGCAGACGCTTCTTGACTTAGTGTCATAGAAACTGAAGGGTTAACTTCATTGACAGGGATAGTAGCAGCCTCTAATGATGGAATTGACAGATCATTAGCAGTTGGCTCATAGTGATCATCAAACATTGGATCAAACAGTTTCTTCAAGTCATCTTCAGAAGGAGGCACATAAGGAGTTGCTGGCGAGGAGTCGTAAACAAGAGTAGAAATGATGGGACTACTTGATGACGCGGGTCCAGAACTGGGTTGTCCTGGAGCCATTCGACCGGTCAGCTCATCGAACATAACGTGAATTGTTTCCATAATATTTCAGGTTCTTTTGTTGTAGATTCGGTATCCCTTTTTGTTTGGTGCATATCCTACAAATACTCCAATGTCCGCTTTAGCTTTAAGTTTGCCTAAGTCTTGGCCCTCATTAGTTGGATAACACAATGCACCAAACACACAAAGGAATGAGAGATTAGGTTTTCTATTGTGGACAAGTTCATATGGAGTTTTTCCATGAGCAGTGTGAATTAGGGATCGATTTTGAGTGTAGCATGCAGTGGCAATGGCTTCAGCCCAGAGAAACATTGGAACCTTTGAGTAAATTAGCATTGTTCTTGCGGCTTCCACAAGAGTTCGATTTCGTCTTTCAACTACACAGTTCTGTTGAGGAGTTCGTGGAACACTTCTTTGATGACTGATTCCAACACTTTCATAAAACTCACTAAGTTGTTTATTAACAAACTCAGTTCCATTGTCTGTTCGGATGATTCTGACAGTTTTGTTAAGTCGAACCTGCAGCTGTTTGATAAGTTTGATGATGATATCTGGAGTTTCATCCTTTGTCCTTCAGAACTTAACCCAGGTGAATCGAGAGTAATCATCAACCACAACTAACACATATTTCTTCCCAAAGATATTCTGCACTCTCATGGGTCCACATAAATCCATGTCAATTGTATGAAGAACTTCTGTAACTGAGTTTGTAGGTTTGGGTTTGTAGGCATACTTCTTGCTTTTTCCCAATTGGCATGCAGAACAAAGATGATCCTTTTCATACTTTAGTCTAAGTAAACCTACAACTAAGTCCTTTCTGGAGAGATCATTGATGGTGCCGAAGTTCAAGTGATTGAGACGACGATGCCATAACCATGACTTTGTTTTCGAAGACTTTTACAACAATCAAATTGGAGAAGACTTCATCATATCTTCGATAGAGATGGTGTATAAATTTGAACCACGTGTTCCTCTTAAAAGTTCTTTACCATCAAGTTCTCTAACGAAGCAAGTATGTTTTCTGAAGGCCACTTCTAGATCAGAATCACAGAATTGACCGACAGAGAATAAGTTATGACCAAGACCTTCTACGTAATATACCCTGGAGATAACACTATCACCGACAACATAATCTCCATAACCCATAATTGCACCGAAATGATCGATCCCGAATCTAACAGTCCCGATGAATTTGTTCACGAAGTTCATGAGCCGCGACCGGTCTCCAGTCATATGCTTGGAACAGCCTGAGTCCAGGTACCACAGAACGATTTGAACGATCTGCAGTTGAACACATACAAGAATGGATAACTGGATAATTGGGAACCCCATGCAATAATAGGTTCCACTTGGTTAGTAACAGTAATTGGAACACCCACAACAGAAGTAGAAACAATGGGATCATCAGAGATGGATGCAGTGCTAATGTCCGTATTTGACCTATTCAAAGTATGTTCACTTCTTAAGGGAATAGTTCTACCAGTAGGCATCCATTTTCTAGTGGGCATTGTCTTAGCAAATTGAGGTCAGAACTCATTAACCTTATGGCCAGAAGGTATCCATTGATAACCTATTTTACTAAGTATTCTTCCTGTGGGTTTCCACTGTTTTCTAACTTTCTTTCGCCTTTGCCTTTTAGCCTTCTTAGCTTGATTTTTAGCATTAACAGTTTTAACAGGGCATTTGACAGCATTAGACAAGACATTCACACCACATTCATGATTAGTAACAGAAGTCAAGCAGTCATCATTACATGGTTTGCAGATAGTAGCAGAATTCGAATTAACTACAGTACGCCTATGGCTAATACTAGAATCAACAAGATTCGTTTTATTCAACTCAAACATAAAGTTCCTAGGGTGGTCTTCTACTCTCTTCCAATGCACATTCTTAGCTTGCGAGGTCCTATCTTGCTTGGTATTGCCTGGAGGCTTTGACCCGCTTGCTCTTATGTCACTAATTACTCCTGTAGAGGGAATTATGGGAACATTAGTTGGTTGATCTACTTTTTGCATTCCTAAACTAGACGTGCAGGGATCTGAACTACTTGAAGGCACATTAGTGTTCACTTTCTTAACACTAGGCATATAATGGTTTGTATGCTTGGCACTAGGCATAGAACAAGGCATCACAGCTTTACCTTTCGCTCCTAAGGATTTAGGACATGTTGCAATTAAACATTCTAGCAGCTCCTGAGATCGTTTGGCCTGAATGCATGCAAACCTAATTTCTCTATCAAGAGGTTTATTAATGAAATCCTCTTCCACAATCTCACGGAGACATTCTAGACTATCCTTAAGGTGAGCGAAGTAGTTACGAAACACAAGTTCATTATTCTTAAGATGAGGAGGAATGTATTTAACAGTCACAGTATATTTGCAGTATGTAGATGACTTTGATTCAACATTCTTATTAAAAACAAGTGGCAGTTTCCTTTTTTCCTGACTCCTCAGATTCTCAATTTCTTTTTGTAAAGACGTTATTTTTTCGTTGTTCTTGTCACGAGTGACTTTCATGGAATCATATAACTCTTTAAAGTGTCATTTAACCTGTTCATTTTCTTCTAGAAAACTCTCGTTTTCTTTTTGTAAAACGTTAACCATGTTTTGAAGATGAAAAGTTTGAGAATACTGAGAATCTAAAGGAGGAGGCATTTGGGAGCCAGTCACATTGTTCTTTTCACCCTTTAATTGAGAAATTTGGGCTTTCAACTTTCTGATTGTGTTACAATGAGCTTGAATCTGTTCGTCACGTTTGTTTATCTGAAAAACTGCATCAAACTCTGGAACATCTGAGGATGTCTTGATATTTGAGGTTTTGACATTTTCTTTAAGATGTTGATATTTTAGTTGCAAATAAAAATGTTCAACTTCTAGTTTAGAAAGATGTTTTACCAAATTATCGTGATCATCCTGATCAATTTTCTCATTTAGTTCTGAGTTTTTATTTTCAAGCTCAATGACACGATCATGGGAAACTTTCAATGCAATAGATAATTCATGAAATTGAGAAGCAGTAATAGAGTGCTTAGTAACAGTGTAAAACACATCTTGAGCAACACAACTTGAAATCAAATTCTCATTTAAGATATGCAAGTTTTTCCTTTCAACTTCATTATATTTGAGTTCCTGTTCATTATCATTGACCTTAATTATCATAGCATCAAATTCCTTTTCCATTTCTTTAATATCAGAATTTATTCCCTTTTGAAGACTTTCAAATTGACATTTTAATTGTTTAAAGAAAGGCAGAACCTCAGTTAAATAACATTCTTTAGTTTGCTCAAAACCCCTTTCCCCCTCAGTTATCCCTGTAGGTGTGATTCTCTTCTTACACGTTTTCTCAAAATCAACAAACAGCTGATAAACAACATAGAGGCTGATTAAGGTTTTGCTATTAGTGGCAATAGATCTAGGAACTAAATGCCTTGGTGTATTAGGAGGATACACAGTTGCTTGAGGCAATTTCCTACAAGGGGGATTCTTTTCAACAAGATTTTCAGCTTTTTGCATATCCATATCTTTCTTCCAAAAAATCTGTTCTGGGGTTAATTGAGTTTGAGGCTTAAACATATTAAGGAGATCCAATTTTCCTTAGTGTAATCATGAGGTTTGATCGTTATGTTTTTCTCTTTACATGTAGGATTGTTAAGTTTCTTATCCATTTTCTCTCTAGAAACTTCATCTGATTTCTTATCTTCCTCAGTGCACTCAGCGCAACTAGGTTTCTGCCTAGGCTTAAGGATTTCATTACCATCACAAAGTATCTTATGAGCAGTTCTAGCCTTTTTAACTACCTCAGGATTTGGTTCCTCAACAAGGGGAATACTGTGCTTATCGCTTAAGACTCTATGCTTAGTGATCAAGTGAGCAGTCTGAATGGTATTCCCTTGTACGTACAACTTATTTTCAAGCTTGTTTTTCAAAGTTTTTAGATTGGAAAAATCATTCAAAAGTTTTGATTCCTTAGCATTGAATTCTTGCTTAAGCATTTTAACATTTTCTTGAAGTTCTTGTTTTTGCTTAGCAGTTTTAGAAAGCTTTTCTTGTAAGGAGTTTAACTCTTGTTTTAATACTTCTTCTCTAAAATTACTTTTTTGAATAATTGTACGCATTTGGTCATCCATTTCCTGCTCATGGGTGGTTAACTCAAACTTAGCACGTTGTTCATAAATAGCAACTTGTTCTTTATAGGCATTCAGTTCAGAGATAACAGAATCATCAGGGGCATATGCAGTGTATTCATCAAAAGCATAGTCATCATTGACTGCAGAAGATGCATTACTTGGTACAACCTCACTTTCACTTTGCTTCACATATTGATCATATGGGACAATATTGCTATTACCCTCATCATCAATATCTGATTCATAAGTTTCAAGAGATTGTATTTTATTATGCATCTTTTGCTCATCAACATCATCATATAGTTTTAATACATCTGAAATGATTTTGTCTTTGGATGGACCAGCTTGTGGTGGTGGAGAGACTTTTGGAGAGACCATAGGTGAGATGCTAGCCATGAAGATTGTTTGGGCAGTAGGTTCATCATCGACGTCAAAGTCAAATGCATCACAGTCAGCTACTTGAAAGGCATTTTGATGATTATGACCTATCTTCTGAATTGGCTGTTCATCAACATCAGCATCATAGGTTCGGGCATTTCCCTCAGCAAGAAACAACAACTCCTCTTCATCCAAAGCGGCTCCATTATCCTGAGCTTGCACAAGCAACATCTTGTCTCTGAAGTATTATGCATTCTGTGGACATTTTGGAGATGTGCAGTTCCTAGCAATATGTCCCTCACCACCACAGTTGTAGCACTTAATTGGCTTTGCTTGACCCTGATTTCCATTCCTTCCCCGATTCTGATTTCCAATATAACCTCCACCTACTCCACCTCTTCCTTGTTCATATTGCCTTCCTTGAACTGGTTGTACCATAACTTTTCCATCTCTGACAACTGCATGATTGTGAAGGTTGGATGCAGTTCTGATCTCATTGTTAGTGTGAAGACTGTTGGAATGTGGATTGAGAGTCAAGTTTTGTTTAACCATAAGAGCCAGTTGATTAATGAAGTGTCCCACGGCTGCATCAGCATCAGCTTGTTTGAACATTGGATCGGGAATGAGTTTTTGATTACCATTACCCGTGGGTATAACTTGAGAAGTTTTGGTGGTAATTCCAACATTTGTGTAAAAGGCCGTTGAATCATTTGAAGAAGTTGGTTCTCCTTGGTTGGTTTTGAACTGTTCAAGAATCCTTTTTTCAAACATAGCATGTCTCTCATTTTGAAGAAGAAAGGCATACAATTGCTCATAGTTTGTATTTTTCAATCCTTTGGTTAGCTTCACAGCGGTGACAAATTTGTGCCATTCGGGATTCATGTTGTTCACAAACTTTGAGTTCAGCTGAATATTTGGCATAGTCATTTTGATGTTCCTCATATCATTCACAAGCTTATGGAATCTCACGTAGTACTCATAGACACTCTCATCAGGTTTCATCTTGAAATGCTCAAACTCATCATACAGTTGTGATTCTCTGTCTTCCTTGGTTAATTCAGAACCTGAGAGAATCATCTTGACATTATCCCAGACTGCCTTGGCTTCAGTGTTGTGATTGATAAGCTTGTATATATCTTTTGGAAGACCCTGAAGTATAATGTTAGAGGCCCTGATATCAGCATTGAATCTCTTTTTCTCCTTATCATTGAGCTCATCATACGTCTTTGGTCTGTCTAATCCATAGATCATTGTTCCATCTGTAGCAGTATCAATTAAGTCTCTTGTAGTCTCAACCTGATAAGGTCCTTCATCAATGGATTTGAGAATGTTGACCCCATTTTCCTTTCCAAGACAGTACAATCGGATTCGTTGAGCCCATGAGTCATAATCAGTTCTGTCAAGCATAGGTGGACGAGTATCTGATCCAGCTGCTTGAACGTCCTCAGCTACCGAAGAAATGATAGTAGGTACGATGTTTGACATGATAACAAGTTCTACGGGATTTTACTATTCCTTGATTAAACCGGGAAATTGATTCTTTCACGGGATTTTACTAAACCAAAAGAACAACCGTAAAAATGTAGCACGAAGAAGTGACAAGTCTCAATAGACAAGTAGCTAAACAGTCAACTCGCTTTGGTATCAACTCGCTAAACAGACAACTCGCTTAAAGAAACAAGTCGCTTAATAGCCAAGTCGCATATAGAGACAACTCGCTTAATAGCCAAGTCGCAAACAGAGACAACTCGCTTAACCACCAAGTCGCTTAAACTAACTCGCTAGCTGTACAACTCGCTTAATAGCCAAGTCGCTTTAGAACTCAAGTCGCTTAAAGAAACAACTCGCTTAGAACCCAAGTCGCATAAAGAGTCAACTCGCTAAATAGCCAAGTCGCATATACCAACTCGCTTCCAATAACAAAGCAACTCGCTTCGAAGAAACAAAACTCCGAGACTCAACTCGCTTCGTACAACTTTCACAAGCAACCACTTTATCAATCAAAAACAACCAACCAACAATGATTTAAGCCTTCCAATTCAAAACCTAAACACATATGATGATCCTAAACACAAAAGTACACACAAAATTCAAACTTTAACACTAGAATTTGTCCAAATGATTCAAACTCTCCTAAACACATAAAACCCCAAAAACCTTATGAAATCCACCAAAACAAAGAGCATGAAAGATGAGTGATCAAACCATGGCTCTTGATACCAATTGTAGGATATAGGATTTCACAAACACACTAAACCATAATCAAATGTGGCGTTCAATATGTTTAGAGAGAGAAAATTCTAGAGAGAGAAAGGGAAGAGAGTTGGGAACTATGTGAAACAAAGAAAAATGGTATTGAAGCTCCAACCCTCTACCTTGGGAGGTAGAGGGTATTTATAGTGTCTTACAAATAAACGCCACCTACGGGCTGTGGATCAGGCATACAGTGGGTAAAGACTCGTCCGCCCTCCACGGTGTTACTTAACAAACTACTTACTAACATATCTTGACTACGACTACGAGCTTTCTATCGAATACATATACTTGAGGTGACCGACTCTTTAACGACTGAATTTTCTAATTCCTAACACACACTATTTGTTTGCTACGTGTGCACATATAATATGTCAAAGTACTTTTGGTATGACAAACTTGTAGAAGCCTTTTTATCTTACAAATTAATCACATAGATTATTTTATATCCAAGTATGCTTAAGTGTCTAAGTCTAATGACAAAACAATCTCATAATGAAATGTCTTGAATAAAGTCATATTCTTGCATAATATGATTGTTTTGATGCTATCTCGTTTGATGATTTCTTGTCTACTAAGTGCAATGTGTTGTTTTGCTTATATTATATGTTATCATTTGATTTCTATCATGTTAACATCTTTTGTCACTAACAAATTTGTTTTGTAGGTTGATAACAAATTACTTGTTATCTCACTTGGTTCTAACTTTTATATGCTCATTTTGCATAATCCCCTTTATTGCTACGTAGATTAGTACTATGCTTTATGGGACCCCTACACTTGCATATAGTTTAAAAGCATATAGAATTAAGTTCTAGAGGGCTGGCTTTGCATTTTTGTCTTTCAACCGACCTCTTTCCAAATCTCATTTTTGCTTCCGCTTTCCAAAGATCACCTCCATCACTATTTAGTTATAACAATACTCTAATCCTCTTCACTTCCTATTAGGAAACCACATGCCTCATCATACGATCATCTCGTATTAATCGAAAAGAGGTACGTGACTTTAAGGATGAAGTTCATTGTATGCTAACCATCATCCATAAAAACATCACTAAGCTCATCTCTTTCGTTAACCCGAATAACCTCCTAAACACTTTGTTGTCATTCCTTATTTGATACATTACACATTATGCTGGATGTCCACCAATTAAGGGGGAGAGAAATCCATTCACATAATTGTCTTTTGTCAAATTTTATATCTCTTACACTCTAAAATACCAACACATAGGTAAACACCACTTAGCTAAAACCGGTTCACGAAACCACAACTAGTTCAACCTTTTTAACCTTATATCACAAGTTTGCACCAATACCTCATCAAGTGAAAAACGCATCATGTGTTTTACAAACTTCTTCATCTCCACAATCAACAAATCTAGGATTTTCCTTAAACTAGCACCTTACAACTTCACTATCTAGAACACCATCATAGGATCTTATCCTTTTCGCACTTGACACATGTCATGCATGTCATTGTGTGACAACTCGCAATTTCAGGTCATTTCTCGAAACAATTTATGCCTCATTATTTCAACATTTATAGTAAACTTGGTTTACTTGTTTCAAATTCGCGTAACCTTTATGGTTTAGCGGCGAATTCATGATCATAACATCACGTACATTTCATATGGACTAAGATTAGTCTACATTTCATTGACATCATGTGCATCACATTAGTTCATTCACGACATTTCATTTCACTTTAAACGCGTAATTTTTATATTTAATAAACGTTATCGCGTGAGTTATTATTTTGAATATTTAATCCATTACTTTCAAAAATGATCCCGATGTATTTTTAAACTTACATTTAGTTATAAAAACTATATTTTTAGTTTTCCTAGTGTTTCAAATTTATTTGGTACATAAATCGTTAAAGTTAAATTATTACGACGTGTTTCTTAAAAATTTTACGATAATTATTTTTATCACTCAAATTTCACAAGGAATGTATTTTTACAATTTTTATTATCTCATTACATTCTATTTTGACCTATTAAAAACTTACTTGTACCAAAAAGTTACAATTATCTACACTTTACTTACATTTCTTGCAAATTACATAAACTTTACACATTATATACATTGTATTAAAAAAAAAAAAAAAAAAAAAAAAAAAAAAAAAAAAAAAAATTATTTTGAGAAACACTATCCCCTAAAAACCGGTTGGGGGGAAGGTTGGCATTAAATAATGCATGGTCTTGATTGTTAAACTTTATACACTACTAAAAGTCTTATACATTTTTCTCATTCATTCATGTATCTCATTTTTCACATATATAGCAAATCATTTTCTTTCTTTGTTCTCCTCTCACAACCGGTTCTCATCAAAAGCAAAAGGGATCATCATCAAAAATTTTGCTAGCTCAAGTGTTTTTACAATCTAGTTTATACTCTTTATAAGGTTTTGAAATAAAAACCAAGAGTATTTAGGTTTAACCTTGTTACATGCACCTCATCACATTCACTTGTAAGCTTGTTTCTTTCATTTTTCATGTTTCCTTATCATTTTATATATATCTTTTCATTTTTGGAGCAAGTATGCATGATATGTGATTTATACCATTTTTTTTCTTGATTTTAGAGTATATATACATATTTGGTCATCCTATAATTATCCCCATGGTATTCTTTGGTCTTGATGGTGATTAGGAACCCATGACACCCTAAGAAGGTGTATGGTAGGATTAGATTAGCTTTGGAGTTGATTTGAAGGGATTAGAATAGGTTTTGTCCGAGAAAAACTATTTTCGATAACTATATTTTAGGTTCTGTCCTTGTTTCGAATTTCTGGAAAAACCTACAGTTGGTACGAAACTTTGGCCTTGATATTTAGAAAATATACTTTAAAACGAATCCGTGGCCTTTTGAACGGATAAAAACGGAGTTATAACGAAGAAGTTATGGATTTTTAAAGTTTGACGACGAAACGTATTTTTTTTAAGAAAATTCAGCTAGCAGTTTTTACTTTGTCCGGGTCAAAAACGAGCCTTAAGCTTCACAAATTATTTCGACTTATCAAAAATATATTAGTATACTTCGATACGAAGCTAAGGACGTATAATACGTAGAAAACGGATTTGAAACGACAAAGATATGCACGTTTTCATAAAGTTGCCGTAACTATTATTTTCTGAAAAACTATATTATTTTTACGTTACAAGTGTTACATTAGCTGTAACGACCATGTTTGCGGCTGTTTTTAACAAGGTTGTGAAACTTTTTGAAACGAAATGTCTTCTAGTAAAATCAAGTTCACCGACCATATTTTTCAAAACAACAAGCTGTTTGTAAAGCGGATTTATAGTGAATTAATTACGGATGTTCAAACTTGGCCGAAACTCATTTTCTGCACACAATTAGCAAAAATCACTATCTTTAACCCTTATTATCTTTATGATCGAGACCTTTTGGACGAAAACTCCTGAACTGAAACTTTTAGATGTCGATACAAACTTTCCAAAACAGTCGAGTTCGTTCTCTAACGATCGACGTACACCGTTTTACGACTAGTTTTCCAAGGCCATTTTTGTTAATTTCATGATATTTCCAACGACATTGTTTTGCGACGAAAAGTGATAATTTCACCATAAATCATTATAAAACCATTATAGGATGACATTTTGACGTAAAAACATGTAAAGTCATTTTCGAAGGGTCAAGACGTCAAACGAGTATTTTTCGACGACAAGTAATATTTTCAAAACTCACAAATGGTATAAATAACATACGAAATGCATGCATAACATTACATTGCAACTCATTACGTATCATATCCTTCACAATAGGTCAAGATTAACGTATCACATTACATCTCGGTGTACTCACTTTTGTCTTCGCATCATTCCACCAAGTGAGTTTCATAGCCCCTACTTTTACTTGTTTTCATAACTGTTTTGGGGGAGATACATGCTCAACTATTTTTATGACTATCATGATTATTTGAAACTACATGCTTAACTGAACTTAATGTTTAGTCATATCCTGTATCATAAATCATTGTGCTGAATGTCTTGGGATTATCATTGTGCTGAATGTCTTGGGATTATCATTGTGCTGAATGTCTTGGGATTATCATTGTGCTGAATGTCTTGGGATTATCATTGTGCTGAATGTCTTGGGATTATCATTGTGCTGAATGTCTTGGGAACATCATTGAGCTGAATGTCTTGGGATTTTCATTGAACTATTGATACAATAAGTCATGCACTATTATGTGAATTCATTTGACATCATGCTCTTGAACATAACTATATACATTTTGGCAATGGGTTGTGAATACACAGGTTGCAAGTTTTGGATGGGCGGAACTTGGAACTGAGTGGATTTACGATGCCTTTGCTGCATAAACGATTTTGCAAGGCTTTACATTTCAAAACAAACTCTATGAACTCACTCAACCTTTGTGTTGACACTTTTAGCATGTTTTATCTCAGGTATCTAAGGCATTCACTTCATGGCATGCATTTGGACACATCATGGAGTCGTGGTGACGACGCGTCTCATTGGGGTTTTACATACTTTAAAACATCGTTTGAATGTAATAAACTTATTTCCGCACAAATTGATTTTCATTTGGGACCTACTTTGTAAACTCTGATTGTTTTATTAAATCAAACGATGTTCTTTTCAAACGACACTTTAGGTCGTTCAATATAACTGTGATTGTGATGCTATGACAGTCAATCCCCAGGAATTCCATTCCGCTGCAAAACAGGTAATTTGGGGGTGTGACACATTGTCAGTGCAAACGATATATTAATCAAAACCGCCATTCCCAACACCTTTTCAACACGTTGGTCTATCCAACTCTCACTCATATGATGCCATTCTCATCCTCATATAGGTACTCATTATTATTATTTGTTTTACATATTGTCTTCACTTCTTTTCAATGTCATAATCATCCATGTCGGTCAAAACCATGTTAATACTATCTCTCTCATTATCACCTAGAATAGATCATTTTTTCATATCAATCAATGAACGAAGTTATCTTCATGTCTATTCATTTTTTTTCTTTGTCTTGGTCACTTGACATTACGAAAGGATTGCATGAGTCCATATTTTTATATTATTTGCTATACATACGAGTTTCTAACTCCTTAATAGTTTTCTACGTTATCACCACCACCTTCCATCACCACTTTCACTAATCATCACCACCATGGATTAGCGAAAACTTACTTTTGTAAATCTTGAGTCATCTGCCATCACCACTAGCTTTAACTCTTTATATTCCAACTTCACTTCATATCTTCTTTCTAGGAACTATTTTGTAGGCTTTTATCATATTATATTCTCACTTTTCTTATGATTGTAATTAGGAGACTACACTTCATGAGATCTTTGATTATATCATTTATATATCACATATATACATCTTATTTTTCTTTGTCAAAAAGATGAAATATATTGCACTAATATTTTTCATTGTAGGTTCATCATCATATACACTCGATTGTATATAACTTACTCATCTAAGGATGAAGTTTGCATCAATTATTTTTCTTATTTTAGGTGCTTCTTGACACCCTCGAACAAGGAGAAATATCCTTTAAGCACTCATATTGCATCGTCTATACACTTGGTTGTATATGACATATTTGTCTAAAGACAAAGCTTCTATTATATTAATATTTATTTTGAAGGTTCATCTTGACGCCCTAGAGCAAGGGGAGCTTCCGTCAAGAATTTACTGAATGCATCTTATACACACTTTGTTGTATGTCACTTACTCGTCCAATGACGAATATAGTTTTGCACTAATATTTGTTTTGTAGGTTTTTAATCATACCCTGACGCCTCAAACAAGGGGGAGCAACCGTCAAGGGGGAGCATGCACGCATTTAGCATCATTCTCACTTTTCAACAAGCATTTGTGCTTCGATAAAAAATGGAGAAAATAGGCTAACATTGCTATGTATTTTTCTTTTTCATATATTTCTCATAATTTTTGTTGCATAAAACTAACCTTGATGTGGGTTAAGCCTCTTTATTTGATCCATGGATCCGCTACCAAAAAAGGGACGGATTGAGGTGGACGATTTAACTTCACTAGGGATGATGCAAGCTCGCCTTTTTTGGGGAGAAATAAAGTTAAACTCCAAGGACACGCCCTTTTTGTTTCGACAAAAGGGGGAGAAGAGTGTGAACGGAGAAGGTAATGTAAAGGTAGTAAGGATACAAGTAACTTTTTACATTTTACTTTCTATTACGTTTACATATCTTTGTCATCATCAAAAAGGGGGAGATTGTTAGTGCAACGATTACGATATTTAATCTATACAGTCTCGTTTGTTTTGATTGATGACAAACATGTAACTTGTAATACATAACGTAAAATGTACAAGTTACTTGTAATCACACTTTGTCTCAACATACATTCAACACCTCTCGATGTCTCAAGTCCTCATATGTTACAACACAGGTTCGTACACGTTTGTTATGTGGCATTATGATCAAACCCATTAACAAATCATTTAGAATGTTTAAAATACGTTTAGAGTCACTAAGTATTTTAATAGGTTAACCATTCTATTTCGAACCTCATTTTACATTTTGTATTCACAAGTATTTCATATAAATACTAAAGTTTACTTACACTTGACAAAATATATTTTACTTTGACAAGCACTCAACTAGATATTTTTACAAAAGGTAACTAGACATTTTATTAACTAGTTACATAATACATTTTACAAGTTTACTTTGATAAACTTTTTAATCTAAAAAAGAAATACATATTACATCATCATCTTTGAAATCCTTGGAAGATCTCTTGAATATTTTGGTTAGATTAACACTCAATATATCAAATGTGATCTTAGTAAGATTTGGTAATATCTTGGAAAGATTTGAAGAAAGATTTTTTAAATTTTCTGTCAGGCACCCACGGAACCAAAATGTATAAAGGGCGGAACCCTTTTTTTTGGTTCCTTGGTCCGTGGGCACTGCTGATCACTTTTGCCTATAAATAAAAGCCCATTGTTTTCCCATTTCTCCACCACTTAAAAACACATCTTCTCCACATTCTTGCATACATTTAGATCAATCATTAACAATGTAGTAACATACATTAAACACCCTAATGATCATGATCATAATGCTTCTAACATTCATCTTTGTTGTAAGCATACTCTACATCTTGATCAACCAAGGAAAGCTTGGAGATCTAGCCATCCCCATTCACCACAAGCTGAAGATCTATCACAACAAGTTTAGGGAACTTGTGATCTTCATCATGAAGGCTTCGTATCAATGGAAGATCATTTAGAAGTAGTTATTCATATCCATTAGACATTTGTGTCATGGATCATTATTGTAGAACATCATTGCATCATCACAACACTTTCACCAAAATAGATTAGATGGTTTATGTGTTTGTGCCATAAAACATAAGGTTTGTTATGTTGGGCCATAAAACATAATGGGAGTGGTTGTACCCTTGTAAAAGAACTTGACATCTAGCTTAGTGTCGGAAAAATTATATAGGCGACGTTAGGTTGGTTTTACCTCGAACTAGAACCCGGTATTTAGCTTTGTACCGTAAAAAGTGTAAGCGACGATTGTAAGGTTTTCTCCGTCGATAAGGGAGCTTGTTGATTTAGTGAAGTAACTCTCGAGTTGGGTACTCGAGGAGTGGAGTAGGGCGGAAAGGAGATCCGTGACCGAACCACTATAAATCCTCGTGTTCGGTTTGCACTTTCCTTTCTTTATCTCTTTACTTTTATTATTGCACTATACTATTGCTTGTGATGTGGTTTGATGTTAATGCTTGTGTGACAACATGGTTTACTATGCTTTACATTGGTCACAAACAATAATTGGAACTTTCATATTATAACAAGCTTCATAAGCGATTTGATACTAAAGATCTAAAGTTTTTAAAAGGTAACGTATTCACCCCCCCCCCCTCTACGTTTTCACAGAGCGACTTATATGTGAGAGCCTAGGGAAAAGTTTTCCAATGAGCACTGATATGGGTGAAAATATAATCTCGCACTTTTTGAACACTCGTCCTCCTCCCATCGTAGTTTCCGAGCAAAGAAGAAGATGTCGTACAAAAATGATCAAAATTTCTAAATAGGATATTCCAGTCTCAAATATAGAACTATCTCCTAATCTTGTGGATGTCCCTTTCAAATTGTGACAATTGATTAGTCAAAGAACTATTCAAAGGTTGTGTTGGCTGACCTCAAACAGCCACATGACAAATGTTAGTTCTTTCTTGGAACTGTTAAGGAATCGGGCGAGTCTTGACAGCTTCTAACTTGTGAGAGATTTTAAAATATCATCGCCCTGACGTGGTTTTTCTTATGGAGACAAAGAACAAACAACACAAGATGGAAATTATACGATGCTCATTATATTTACATCCGCTTTTTATGTTGATCCAGTGGGTTGTTCAAGTGGTCTAGCTCTTTGGTGGACATCTGCTATCGATCTCGATATTATCACTTGCGACAAAAATTTGATTATTTCTCACGGAAGAGTTCCTAGTGGGACCACACCCCCTCATATCTCCCATTTATCAATGTGTTTTGTATATGCTCCATATGATCGAGTATCACGGGCTCCAGTGTGGGATGCTATTACATAAAGATCCTTTTATGCTGAACCATGCCTTGTTATTGGTGATTTTAACTTGATTGAGCTCTTAGCGATAAAGTTGGAGGCTCTTCCACTTTGAATCATATTGAGGAGTTTCAACACTTCACCAATACTGCTGGCTTAATTGATATTCCATATTCTGGATTATATTATACATGGTCAAACCAATGCAATGAAGGTGATAATATTCGTGAACGAATTGATCGTGCATTAGGAAACATTCATCTTTTTGAGGTATGCCCATTTCAAACTCTCCTCCACAAACCTCTTATTGGCAGTGATCATGCTCATCTTATTTACTCTTCTCATCCAACAAACAAAAGGAAGTGGTCTCGTTTCCGCTTTGAATCATTCTGGACAACTCATGAAGACTGTGAAAATACCATTCGAAGGTCTTGGCCAACCATTGAGGCTAACAATCAACTTCTTGGCACTCAGCACAATTTGTCTCATTGTGAAAATAAACTTAAAAGATGGAGCCAAGTTACTTTTGGTAATAACAAACGGAAGATAAATGACCTCATGAGGGAAATTGAGATAGTTCAAACGCTTCAACATACTACCGAAAACTTTCACAGACAAAAAATGTTGCTGCAAGAGCTCGAAGCCACTTGGTTGCATGAGGAAATGTATTGGCACCAACAATCCCGAGTTAATTGGCTCAACTACGGGGATTGTAATTCTCGTTTTTTTCATCTTTATGCAATCCAGCGTGGTCAAAGAAATAATATTGTTGGGTTGAAAAATGCTCAAGGGGAATAGGGATATGACAATGGTGGAATTCAAAGTCTTGTTCGAGATCATTTTCAATCTATTTATATGACTAATGGTGCTCGTAACTTTGAGGAAGTAATTATCGTGCTTAATCCTATTGTCTCTGCGACAATGAACACCCATTTACAATCATCGGTTTCATAATCAGAGATTCATAAGGCTGCAAAGCAGCTCGGGGGATTAAAGGCTCCGGGTGAAGATGGATTTCTCGGTATTTTTTTACCAAAGGTACTGGAATTTTCTTGGGGCTTCTGTTTGTGAAGGATTCAGGTATTTCTTTGAAATTGGGAGCATGCCGCCATAATTAAATAAGACACTCGTCATCCTTATTCCAAAGGCGCATGCCCCATAAACGCGTACCCAGTTTTGCCCAATTAGCCTTTGCAACTTTATTTTACAGAATCATCTCTCAAGTTCTTTCGAATCGCTAGAAACCATTAATGAGCAAAATCATCTCTTGGACAACAAATTCAAGATTGTATGGTAGTTGCCAATGAGGCTTTCCATTATATCTGCAACAAAAAGCGCGGTGAACAAAGTGTAATGGCTCTGAAAGTCGATATAAACAAAGATTTTGACATAGTGGAATGGGATATCTTATTTGTTGTTTTAATAAAAATGGATTTTGGTGATGTTTGGTGTAGTTGGGTACATGCATGCCTCACAACTTACGAGCTGAGTTTATGGTGAATGGTGATTTAGTCGAGGTTATAAAACCACAACTAGGGCTTCGCCAAGGTGATCCCATCTCACCTTATCTGTTTATTATCATTGCTGACGTCCTTTCTCGCCAAATCTCCAAAGCAATCACTTTAGGTACTTTATCAGGTATTAAAATGGCGCACAATTGCCCCCTCATCACCCACATATTTTTTGCAGACGATTCACTTTTATTTTTAAAGGCTTCACATGCCGAGTGTACTGCTCTTGATCGCATGCTAAATTCGTATTGTGAGGCTTCGGGTCAAACAATCAACTTCCAGAAATCATCTGCCTTTTTTTTCTCCCAACACCCCACGTTCTCTTCGCGATGATATATGTTCAGCTCTTCAAGTACAACAAATCGACTCTAAAGCTAAATATTTAGGCCTTTCCTCGATTTTTGGCCAAAAGAAAACATAGATGTTTGGTTTCTTGTTGGACAAAGTGCTCCAAAAGATGCAAGGTTGGAAGCATAAACTTCTTTCTCAGTCAGGTAGAGAAGTTTTAATCAAGTCAGTTATTCAAGCCATTCCAACATATGTTATGCAATGCTTTCGACTTCCAACAAGCCTTTTGAATAACCTAATGGTTTATGTTCGTTGTTTCTTTTGGGGAGGTGATTCCGATGAGCAACACATCCATTGGAAAAATTGGAAAAAAAAATCATAACCGAAGCATCAGGGAGGCCTAGGATTTCGTGATTTTGAAGCTTTTAACATGGCCCTTCTTGCTAAACAGGGGTGGAGGCTACTTATTAATCCTGTTGCTTTTTGGGGAATGACTGGTATATATTTTTCTAATTCTAATTTTCTTGTCACTAAAAAAGGATCTCATCCTTCATGGCTTTGGAGTAGCTTGCTTCATGTTCGTGATTTGTTGTTACATGGTTTAAGATGGAAAGTTGAAGATGGGCGAAGTATTCTTTCTGGACATATAAGTGAGTCCCTTCTACTGATGATTTTTATATTCGCTCACCTCTCGGACATTTCCGTAATAGCAACACTGTTGTTGATTTTATCGAGAATGTAGCATGTTGCGTGAGCATATTTCGGCTACGGAAGCTGAATTTGTTGGAAATGTATATATTTACGAACATGTGAATGTCCGGATTCGAACTCGTGACCACGGGATTGCACACATTAGCGAATGAGAATTAAAGTTAATAATTAATGTTTATGTTTACGATTAATTATTACACATTAAGTCCGGTTAACGATCGTTAAGTATTTAACGGAAAAATGACTAACGACCGTTAAATGGAAAAGAGAAGGACTAGAATTGGAAACATGGAAAAGTTAAGGATTGGGCTTTGGGCTTTCATGGTGGCCGGCCATGGGGGTCTCTCCAAGGCCTAGTTCCCCTAACTTGTCCTCTAAGTTTTACCTACTAGTATATAAGGAGGGGTAGGTTCTAGGGTTTCATACACTTGTGCATTGAATTAACCCTAGATCTCTCCTCTCCTCTCTCTTGTCCTACATTCGGCCGAACACCCCAAAGTAAGGGAGTTTGGTTTCGTTTTTCTTAAACGAGGACTTGTGTTAGATCTAGCAATCGCTTGATTCGTTTGGTTAATTCGTGTGTACAAGAACGTGGTTGTAAGACATTATTCTTACACCAATAAGTACTTCTTTGGTTTGCTTTGCTCGAGGGTGGTTTTACTTTGCTCGAGGGATTTGATATTCGCAAGAGGTACGTTACGCATACTTTCAATTAATTAATTTATTTGTTATGATCTTAAGTCTTCCGCTGTGTACTCTTGATGTCTTTATGTTTTATTATATTTTATATATCATAAACTCAACAGTGGCATCACGAGCCTTGTATACAAGTAATTAATTACTGAAACACATAATTAAAATAAACATGAATGTGTTATTATTTGTATGCTTAGATCTAGGGTTTGCTTAACCTAAACCCTAATTTTGAAGGGGGGGGGGGCGTTTTTTATTTTATGCCCTAATTAGGTTTTGTAAACTATTGTTTTAATTGGATTAGAAACCCTAAGATGCATACAACTTTATGTGTATATGCGTAACTTTGATTTAATTGCATTAATTGTTAAGTGTAATTTTATGTCCATGATAATTACATGCATGTTTTATCATGGATATGCTTTTATTATATGTCTTTCGTGGTTAAGTGATATACACTAATTTTGATAGATCTAAAATTGGGGAAGACCTCAATATATATATTAATTGGTTAATTAATAGGATTAATCTAAACCGTTTGCATGTGGTTATTTGATATGCATGACTTTATTTGTTATGCATTTATTGTTTATTTGTTTATTTTTTAAAATACTTGCTTGTTTGTGTTTTGTAACAAGGGTATTTTTACAAGAAAAATAAACTGATCTAAACAATTATGAAACATGTATTTTTTAAGAATAGTAATCATAATCGTTTAATTGATTGATGACTTTGGTACAAATGACTGAAAGGCTCACCCATGAGAATGAACTAATAAAAGGGGTTTAAAGAAGTGCGCACAGTCACACTGAATGGATGTCTAAGGTTGTGCTCTAGCACGTACCTGGTCCTCTGCCCCCTGTAAGTTCGAGTGGAGCTACTTAGTAAGTCATTAAATGTGCAAGCTCATCTTAAGGGCGAATTCGTGTTGATTCCATGCGCCACTTAGGTGGTAATTATCCGAAACACTAAGTGTTTACACTTATGCAAAAGTACGGTATAATGGATGATAGTTAACACTAATTCTTTGATTGGTGAAACCAATACCTCAATTAAAGTTTGATGATGAAAAACTTAAACATTAAAACAAGATATAAATGTTTTAATAAAACCTATGTTACAAAGATGAATGCATGACATCTTTGTACATATTTGATTTAACATCAAAACTATTACCCTTTAATTTAAGTTATATGCCATCCAACGAAACGGAAACACCTAAGATTACTTTCTATTTGCGTGAGATCGTGACTTAGATAGTAATCAAAGGGTAAAATGTCCACGTGTCGTGAGAACGGGCATGGACGATTTTGCAGTTTCTTAAGTTGGACAACTTAATTGAGTTTTGTAGTGAGAACTGGCAACTCAAGGCATAAGATGGGATAAAACATGTTTACATGGCAATTGAAATTGACTATATGTAAATCCCATAAATCTAGGAATTGCAATTGAAATTGGCAATTGAGCAAAAGCTCTACCATTTTGTATAAGGTTCATTACTAGCAGATCAACTGATGTGATGAGATTATGACAATTTGGATCCTAGTTTTTTCAGTGGAAATTAAATGGTTATATGCTTATGAACCATGGGTAATTAATTTTCTTGAAAAAGGTTAATTATCGAAAATACTAAAATTGAATTTTGTAATTCTTTTGAATGTATAATTGCAACATTTAACCGTAAACAAAGTTTAGTCTTTGATCAGTAAATTGCTCCATTCTGCTTTCAAACAAATGTTTGATCGAGAATAATTTACTGAAAAGACAAACGAAGTCTCTTTTCCATGGGAGAAGCATTAGACTCAATCCTATTCCTTTTCATGAATGAGAAAGGTATAATAGGAACGTTTTGAATTGTCTAAATTCTAATGTAACTCATAGCAATGAATTGCACGTCATATTTTCCATAAAGATTTCATTACCTTCATTAGGTGAATGAATCCTTTTGTAACAAACATGAATGTTGGTTAACTGGAAAACATGTATATGAGTTACTAAATTAGAAGCTAGACTAATTACCGCGAAAATTGGTAAAAGGAAAACTAGCTTAATTTATCTAGTTGGTTTACTTTAACCTTTAAAGGTGCTACATACAAGTATGAGGATGGTAGACCTGTTAAGGAAGAAATTGCATACCCAATTTTTCAAGTTAATAACATTGATGGATAACCCATCATTCAAAGAGTAGAATACACCTTTTAGTACCTTAGTAATGATTACGTATGGTTCTTTAAAGGTGTAGGAAAGTAAAAAGCAAGCAAGTTGTTTTCACTGGTTATGCAACACTTACAATGTTGTCAGATTCAGTGGGAGCATTTGTGTTGCATTACTGAATAAGAAGTTGTTTTAATGATTTCTAATTCAGTGGGAGCTACAAGCCTTATTTCCTGTGTAGTAACTCAGATTATCTTCAAAGATAATTACTTTCCAATTGTAGGCACTTATGTTTTTTAAGGATTGTCATGTGCGTTTCCTTACAAATCAATATAGTCCTATATCTACTAGTTATACCTATGACACAAATCATATTAATCAAATAAACGAACGTGTATCGTGTTGTTTATCTGCTACATGATGTTGTTCCATGCACAAGTGGGAGAAATCTTATTGTGTGCAAGGTACAACACATATTAATATGATTTAAAAGGATTCTCTTGACTGTAAAGTAAGAGAATAACGTTCTAATAGGAAGTATACATTTAAATATGTATGATTGCCCTATTAAGAACATGTGTCAAGATGATAACAAAGACTACTTTATTTTAAATATTTATGTCATTCAATATTTAAGAAACACTTGTAGTTACAATTTATGTTACGTGAGAACGTGAACTAGATTGTAGCCTAAGGTAAAATATCCATGCGTCGTGAGAACGAGCATGGATGATTCTGCAGTTTCTTACATGGAACATTTCATGGAATGACATAATTAAATGAAGTAATCTAATACTACTTTGAATTTGAGTATTCGTTGAATGACTTAAATATATGTAGTAATTATTAACTTGAAATATTAATTGAAACCTGAGGTGGTGTTCATAATTACTTTAATTATAAATGTTTATGATTTTGTAAAGTCACAAACATAAAGTCTTTTAAAGACTTACAATATAAAGTAAGACTTTAACTTGCTATGTTTTAAGACATTTGCATGAAGTCAATGAGTTGATCAATGACTTATAACGTATAGTGGGATTATAACTGGTATGTTTTTTGACTTGGTCAAGAATATTTATGTTATAATGCATGCAATTGATTTGGTAATTCTATTGTACCATTAAGTTTTACTTTGTTGGTAAATAGGATAAACCAAAAAGTAGATGGTTATCTTAAATATTGTTAGATTAATCTTACAATATTAATTCTAATGAAATACCATAGTTTTATGGTATGTTCAGTTAGAAGAATCAAAATCTATTGGCATGTTTGATTCAAGATAACTATAGTTTCTTCCAAAAGTTATCAAGGTTAGTAGATTGAGTATAGATTGAATATACTCAATAAGACTCCAACCTAGAAGATTAATAAGACACCATTTGTTTATGGAATGTGATGAATCACATTAAGTCTTATAATGAAGTTCTGAATTTGTTAAACTGCTTGTATAGTGAGTTGTAACAAAATAATGTTAGGAACTGTCAATGTTTTTTGTAATATCCCAAAAGAGAACAATGTATTGTTGCTTTGCTTGCTAAACTATTTAAAGGTAATCTTTAAATTGTTAAAGGCAAGTGGGAGTTTTGTTTAGATCTTGAAAGATTGAATTACAAAATACATAATCTTCTAAAATACACTAGCAAATATCATGATGAGGTTAAACATGTAAATGATAGACCTCAATATGATGGAATTGTCGTTCATAGATCCGAAAGGATATCTCAGATATTTAATATGCTGAGAAATATGAGTTACAGGATCATGGTAAGCCTGATAATCATAATGATGAGTTTACCAAATGATGAATTGTGGTAAATCAATCATACTATGAATGTTGAGATGCTGTCCATAAAGATAATCAACTTTAGATACTTGGTTTATCTTAATAATGGATATGAGTTTCTACAAAGAATGGAAACCTTAGTGGTTTAAATCTTTATGTAGAAATCATATGGACATTATTGTACACATATTTAATGCATGTCTAGTAATAATAATATTAATCATATTTAAGCAATTAACTATGATTGAATATTCTTTACTAGATACATTAAATAGAAATATAAAGATTATAATTGTCATACTTAGTTTCATTGATATGAAATTTTGACAATGAATGTCATAACTCTTTGTTGTGGAATTACTTTTGCGAGGACGATGAGTAATACAAAGAAGTTTTATGAATTTTAATAATCCTTGGATATGTACAAACTGCAAGAATCCATGAATGGATATATGCAAGCATCTAAGAGATGTTTCTTATGTTTAATATTAAATCCATGTTTGATTTAATAATTAAAATAAGATAGTTCATAAGTATTCCTAAAAGCTAGTGGGAGTATTATTTTAAATCTTATATGTTGTATGGGCAACTACATTCCACTTAAATTAAGTTTTAGTTGGGAATGAAACTTCGTTTGTAAGATTTGGAAATAAGATATATATAATCTTGAAAAATATGTTTATTATTATAAACATATGCGGTAAATAAATGAGTCTAATAGAACATGATGAATACATATCTTTGACAAGATAGATGAGATCTTAAAGTTTAACTTGAAGATTCATCATGAACATCATGTTGTGTATAAGATTGTTGTGTCATGCTTGATTACAAGATGATTTGACAACATTGAAAGTTGTTAGTGTAATAAATATTTTAAAAGGAATATGTTTGGATTTAGAATCTCATTCCACAGTCTGGATATGCTCCTAGATTCTATGGACGAAAATATGGCAATTATTTCATAATTGTCATTGCCAACAAACTTGAGTTTGGTAGGCACCAACATTACACTATAACTGTTCGAAGTTTACGGATGTTTAAAGAGCATATTGTTGTACACAATGATGCTGGTATAATCGAGATGACACTCAATTCTAGTCATGGTATCCTTGATGATGACCATGTTGACTAGTTATGCTCAACTAAGAGCATAGTTGCATTATACATTAAAGAATGAAGAATACTTTAAAACTTTAAAAGTTTTGAAAGATGATTGTCATATAAAGGTGGTTCAGGTTATCACGCACCTTATGAAATGATATGACAATATCAAGATATGTGTAAACACATACAAGAAATTCAATTATTGAATTTTTGAAATAAGTATTCTCAAAATTCTTGTAGATCAAAGTTAGTTAAAATTATGCCTTGTCAACAAGTGTGAGTTGCATGACTTGTGGCAAAATTCATTAACTGAGAATTATCATGCATTGATCTATTTAGTATTTGGATAAAGGATGTTAAACAATTATTATTTATAATGAATTAAAGTACGGTATACGTTTAATTTCATTTATAATATTGTGTCATATATTTGCATGTTTAAATCCATGAATAACTTAAGTTGTTCTAAATAGTTCGTTGTCAATCAATAACATGGGAATGATATTGAATTAAGACAAATCTGAGTATTAGTTAGAATATACTTGAAAGTATATTGATGCGTAGCATGACTAATTTCAGATGATATTCAATGAATTGAGTATAGGACTTATCCCACTCACATGATGATACTTTATGGATCTTTGTCATTAAGTATATCATGGATATTTATCCTCTGACTTGAGATACAAGAGATATGTCATGGATGTAGTGCATTTTTGTGAAGCAATCTAACGCTATACGTAACTGGTAGTTATAAGGGTTGTTTTCAGAAGTGTTGCGAAATTTATGAATCCTGCTTGTAGTCAAAATGGGATTTGTTTCCTTCAAATTTATTTTGAAGTATAATACTACTGGGCCCCTCGTAGGGTTGTTAAGATGTTTGCATGGCCATGCCCAAGGTCTTCTGGAATATGTTCAGAAGAATTGGTAATCTTAATAAATCATATAAAGCAAGAAACAGAATAGTTAATTAAGAAATGAGTTAGATCCATATTCTTATTAACATGGTATTAGAAGCAAAAGGATGAATATGATGATGAATCATCAAACTTGGTTTTTCTCCAGAAAACCATACACGAGTTGTACCGGGGGCATTGGCGTGTTGCTAGACGCTAACCAATGTCATTTCACGTTTTGTAAACATATCCAAGTGGGAGCTGTTGGAAATGTATATATTTACGAACATGTGAATGTCCGGATTCGAACTCGTGACCACGGGATTGCACACATTAGCGAATGAGAATTAAAGTTAATAATTAATGTTTATGTTTACGATTAATTATTACACATTAAGTCCGGTTAACGATCGTTAAGTATTTAACGGAAAAATGACTAACGACCGTTAAATGGAAAAGAGAAGGACTAGAATTGGAAACTTGGAAAAGTTAAGGATTGGGCTTTGGGCTTTCATGGTGGCCGGCCATGGGGGTCTCTCCAAGGCCTAGTTCCCCTAACTTGTCCTCTAAGTTTTACCTACTAGTATATAAGGAGGGGTAGGTTCTAGGGTTTCATACACTTGTGCATTGAATTAACCCTAGATCTCTCCTCTCCTCTCTCTTGTCCTACATTCGGCCGAACACCCCAAAGTAAGGGAGTTTGGTTTCGTTTTTCTTAAACGAGGACTTGTGTTAGATCTAGCAATCGCTTGATTCGTTTGGTTAATTCGTGTGTACAAGAACGTGGTTGTAAGACATTATTCTTACACCAATAAGTACTTCTTTGGTTTGCTTTGCTCGAGGGTGGTTTTACTTTGCTCGAGGGATTTGATATTCGCAAGAGGTACGTTACGCATACTTTCAGTTAATTAATTTATTTGTTATGATCTTAAGTCTTCCGCTGTGTACTCTTGATGTCTTTATGTTTTATTATATTTTATATATCATAAACTCAACAGAATTGGTCTTGCAAATCCCAATCTCACAAACTGGTTCTTCAGACAAGCTCATTTGGCACTTTGATCCTAAGGGTCAATACACTGTTAAGTCGGGATACAAGCATGCTATTGCATTGAAAAAAACAAATGATGAGATTGGTGAATCAAGTACAAATCCATCATCAAAATTCTGGAAAGTTATATGGAATATCCCGGTGCAACCAAAAATCAAATTATTTTTTTGGAAATCCATATCGAATTCAGTAGCCACGAAGCAGAATTTATTCAGAAGACGCTGCTCTCCTTCTTCAGCATGTCCGATATGTAATGTTTGTGCCGAATCAGTGGAACATTTACTCGTTGAATGCCCATGGACACGCCCGGTATGGTTTTGCTCTCCTATATGTTTTCGACCTCCTCCAGCATGTATTAATATTTATGGTCGTATACAAAGCTTTATTGATAACACCCATTATGTTCAAGGTGTCTCTCGGGTTCTATTAGTTGTTGCAACAATTTGTTGGTTTATATAGCGATCTCGTAATAGTTTTGTATTTGATAATGTGCCTCTATCCCCGAATAACACATTAGCCTCCATTTATGCTCAACTTAATGATTTTCAGAAGTTTGTTACCTCTCCATCTACCATGAGTGCTTCCTCAGCGGCCACTAACCTTGATTCCACATCACATTTTTCTCCACAGTGGATACCCCCCACGACTTTTTGGTGAAGTTAAATTGTGATGCTGCTTTCGAGAATTTTAACGTCGCTTTTGGAATTGTTGTTCGTGATTCTACATGTTATCTTCGTTATGTCCTCGGTAATCCTTGCCATGCCATATCTCCTCTCCATGCCGAGATAATAGCGGTACACTACGCTTGCTCACTAGCATTTAATCGAGGTTGGTTTAATGCTATTGTGGAATCTGACTCCCAACTAGCTATCTCCTTATCATCTTCTGAACACCCCACCTTGGAATGTAGCTGCTCTTGTGGATGACATTCGCTTATGGGAAAATAATATGCAATTATCGTTTTCTTGGGTTAATCGAGAACATAATCAAATAACCAATTGGGTTGCTCGTCATGCGTTTTCTACCACTTCAAAGTTTAGTTGGGATGTTTATTTTCCTCAAGAACTAACCTCGCTTGCGAGTAGTGATTTGTATGCATCTTAAGTTATTCTAATGCAAGTTTCTGTTCAAAAAAAAAAAAAAAAAAAAAGGAATAATAAGTAGTCTCTAATAATGCTAATTTCATCTAGCGGTATTTAAGTTAATCAAGATTTTTTAGGGGTGTTCTGATATAAGTAAGTTGCTCTTTAACTAAACTGTTGATAACAAAACATGTAGAGTACACTCGTGTGTAAATTTGCAAGCATTTAAACAAAAACTTAAATGAAATAAAAGTGACATTTGACCCAATGAGTATTAGATGATAGATTAGGCTAGTCCTAAGCCTAAAGATGAGCTTGGGCCTAGCCTAACCCTAAGCCTACAGGCAGGCTTGGGCCTAGCCTAATCTATCATCCAATAATAAGTAGTACATTTATAAACTTAAGCCTTATAGCAAATAAGTATTATAGTAGATGATAAATTAGGCTTGTCTAAGCCTACATACGGGCTTGGGCCTAACCTAACCCTAAGCTTACAGACGAGCTTGAGCCTGGCCTAATCTATCTATACTACCTTATACGATATAAAAATGAATTGTGTTGGTGACATGAATGATCAATCCAAACTCATACGATATAACTTGATATAGAAAATGGCGCACATATACAAAACAAATAAAAGTGGTACAATGTAACCATTCAAAAATTTATCACATGTTAGTTACCTATTATTTACTATAAAGCAAACTGAACAACTTTGACCACACGCCTTTATGTTTTTTTTTTTTTTTTTTTTTTTTTTTTTTAATATATAAACTATAAACCTGAAAATGCGGAACATGAAATATAAAGTTTAGTAAGTCAAATGCTTAAAACTGTCGGAAATACGGAACATAAACTGACAAAAACCTGTGTTTTACTGAAACAAATTGGAGACAAAAAGAATAAAAAGTACAAACCCGACCTAGTAGAGAAGGGAGGGTGGGAATAGTACATCCCTATTTGAAATAGATCAATTCATTATTCATCAATTTTGTTTACCGTTTAGACCATCCTCGTACGTTTTTTTTTTCCGTATGTTCTCATATGATTACGAGCAACCAAATATCACAAATTTTGAAATCTATGTTAGGGATAATTATTATGGTGGTTGAAATTAATTTTTTCCAATTTCACTTAATGAGTACTCGTATTTTCCCGGGGCATTACTGCAGTACACACGCATCGAAGGTTGTATTATGTTTATCGTGGTGTTGTATTGTGTGCTTCAAGGTTTATAATAAGAGGGTCTCTATAGCATATCCCTTTGACTATATGCGGGGAAAGAAATATTCTCTCTTACATGAGAGTCAAAGGTCAACATTTGATAATTATATGGAGGAATTCTTGATAATTATATGGAGGAATTCAATGTTCACAAAGTTGCGAGTGAAATCACCAAGAAAGGTATAACCTGTTTGAGTTTTCTATGTTCGTCAAAAATAAAGTAAACGTTTACTCTTGATATTATTTCAAGTTTTCTCCAAAAATTAGTCAAACTTGCAACGCTATTGAGCAGAGAATTTCTTGTTCAACAGTCCCTACTGCCAAATGATTTGACAGTCAAATTTGTGATTTTTGTTACATTCTTTTGACAATTTTTCCATTTTGTCTTAAAGGGGATGTTTGGATCTGCATATTTCAAATTGCTAATCTAATGTGACAGCCAATATTTAAAGTGATTTCTTAAGTGGTTTTTTAGATTACTTACTGAAAATAGATTATACATTTTAAAAACTCATAATTAGATAATCAGTTATATCAAAATGTGAGTTTGAAATATAATGTTTGAATTTGATTATGTTGTTAGATATCGCAATAATTAGATAATCAGTTTTTTAAGTGTTTGACAAAAACATATCATTTATAACTTCACATGTGAATTGAACAAAAAAGATATTTTTATTATGAGAAATAATAATGGGACTTAAACTTATGCGTAAAACCAAGCGGCATAATCCTGATGGTTGTAAAATAAGTGGATCTTTGTCTGCAGCTATCAAAATGATGCCAGTTGGTTTTAGGTCTAAATTTAGGCATAAGTTTAGGTCCCTCTATCATTTCTTTTTTATTATTCATAACTTCACTTTGTATTTTTATGAGCATTGATATTTAGACTTAACAAGAAGACCTAAAGTTAGACATAATCATTCATTTCATGGCAAGTGTATAACACTTATTCTCTCTCATCATTTTTCATCAATCAAATTTTGAAATACACCAATCAAATCTTTAAGTATAAATTTAGGTTCTTGTATTAGGCATACAAATCATTTTCCATTTACATATTTACATTCTCATTAAAACTTTTTTAGAATTCT
This sequence comes from Chrysanthemum seticuspe, assembly GCA_019973895.1. Lineage (NCBI taxonomy): Eukaryota > Viridiplantae > Streptophyta > Magnoliopsida > Asterales > Asteraceae > Chrysanthemum > Chrysanthemum seticuspe. Next base: position 141,918,050 of record BPTQ01000006.1, read on the forward strand.
ACTTTATGAACATTTTAGAATGATCGGTTTTTTTATATATATGATGTTTCTTGTTTGTTGGTGATAGAATGTTATGCATTTCGAACATAAAACAAAAGTTGTGATATGAAGTTGCAACAAGAAATTACACATATGTGTCGGGGGCAGTATAGTAATTGTGACAGGTTGAGATAACCGCGTTTTCTAGCAGCAAGGGGCCAGCTGCTTTTTTTTTGCGCAAATGTGAATTATATTAATTTCAATCAACAGATTTACAAAGTTATAAAACATGAAACTGTTTGAACATGCTCAAAACAGAGTACAACTACCAATTCTAAGATATGCCAGATATCGGACAAAACTACAACATCTATGACACATATCAGACAATACTACTCAGAACGTATCTAAGATACATCAATCAATTGCAAACTTAAACACTAAAGCAACAAGTCCACACCAGACATTCACCTTATACCCAAAGATTCAAAGTTGCACTATAACATGAACCATGCCAGCTTGAATCTGAATTCACCTATAAATGCATCTACCATCTAGCTACATTTCCCCATCAAAACCATTCAACCAACACCCACAATGGTTGAGACACGAAAAGTGTGTGGCTTCGCTAGGAATCCATAACCCATCGATTGGGGGACCTCTGCCAAAACAACCTACATTTCCTTCTCTAGAAATGCTTAAGTTGTTTGGGAATGCTCGCCCTCAATGATGACCAACCAATCCTTCTGTGCCAATGTATTGAGTGGACCAAGCAAGTTCATCTTTCACTCCTGGCTATTCCACTCAACATACATTGGTCGCCCCAACCATATACCCTTCACAATGAGATGCTCTACATTATGGTACATTCAAAGGAATTAGACCTCTCACTTTAGCATCAAAGCCTAACACAGTTTCCTCCAAAGGCCAAACTGGATAGGAGAATGATGTTCCAGTGAGTACAGTCACACCCAATGAATTCCAGGTACTAGATACAATCCCATTGTTATGGTTTGCAATATAAGACTCATTGACTTTTAGTAGCACAAAGTCAAGGAGATGAGAAAGTTGAAGGTGTGCTTTTCAAACCTGCGTTTTAGAGGTGTGCAAACGCAAAAAAGTGACTTAGAAAAATGTTCTGCCAAACACCAAAAGCAGATTTTTCACGTTTTCAAATTGTGATAAGCAGATAATATGCGTCAAAACGCAGCCCCAACACCCTGTAAGTCTAACAAACTAATACAAGTCTGTTTACACAACGAATATGATCAGTATTTCACTATTTTGTAATGGGTACCAAGTAGATTAAACGACAATTTCAAAATAAAGACATTTCCTTTATTTTTTTATTTTTTTATTTATTTTTTATATTTTTTGAGCAAAACATTTCCCAATACACAATTGAGAACATTTCACAAAGGAAATGCTATTATCTATCTGACTATCAACATATGAAGAGGATGTTTATTATTGTTCAATTAAAACTGTTAATTTGCTCATTAAGCATGACAAGTTGCTAAATGAAAACTACTCATCTCACACTATAGTACACCTATATATTTTTTTTCCTTCCAGACAACTTATAGTTGTGAAAGAACACGCATATACACTCGAAATATAAGGGTTTAAAAAGGAGCGATGTGTTTAACAACTGAAATTAAAACATAACAGCTTTCAATGATTGTATTAACTCAACTTTAACAAATTGGCACGTAAAGGTAACAAAATAAGGAATACTTAGGCACTAAGGAAAAGGCATCTAATGCTATTTCTCTTTGTAACTAAAAGCATGAAGTGATGAAGGATCCAGACAGAATAAAGCTACTTCCACTCAATAGTCTTTTAGTCATCATGTATCACAAAAGAAACAACAAATAGCAGTTTGATTTGGTACCAGGGGCGGAGCCACCTTTCTGGTAGTAGGGGGACATGCCCTCAACGAAGTTCTTGCGGAGTAGCAAAAATTAGTAGAAAAATGTTTAAAATTGTTCTGAAAAATCACAGTGCCCTCAGCTTAAAAAATAAAGTGCCCTCTACAGGAATCCAAGATCAACAATTGCATCTTCAAATTTGTGTTTATAGAAATCGTTGATCGAATGAACTGAAAAAGAAATGGTGGAGAATGGAGATGGGAAAGGGATAGAGAAGGTGGAGAGTCATGATTGGAAAGTGGTAGAGTGGGTAGCAATAATTACAATAAAATATTCATCTATTTTAATAGTCCCTATAATGCTTCGATTTTAATATTAGAAACTGAAATTTTTATACATGTACTTTTACGTATTTACTTTGTATTTATAAGTCATGTAGTTTAAGATATTTAGTTTCATTTTTATTTTCTAAAAAAATTTACCATAAGATTTTTAGAGAAAAGAACTCAGATTGTTGATAAGAATTGTGATTCAGCAAGGTTTTTACATGTTTAACCACTTTCACCTTATTTTAGTTTTGGTTGATTGTATTTACATTAAAAATAGACAACAAGAAAATTTAGCTTAATTAAGTTTGACTTGATGAAATGACATTACCAACTTGGTTTCATTTTATCAAAACCGACGCAACTCATTCACCCGTTATGTTTAATTAAACCCGACCCGACCCGACCCGAACCAAAATGCAAAGAATTTTTTTCACCCGTTATCGGATCATTCTTCTTTCGTGTTGCCCCCTTCAGTTAGATTTTCTGGCTCCGCCACTGTTTGGTACATAATTACAAAATTACAGTGACATTACAGATATAGTAACTCGTGCATTCTATCACAACAAAAAAAATGTCAACAAATCTCGGTAGGTTGAAATGCAAAGATGCAAACAATACAAGATATGTAACACATGATAAAACAACAAATACATGGTGAAAATGTATCAGTAAGTAGGATAGTAATAACCGTTACCATTTATTGGTGTAACACCATACGGCATCATGGGAGGTTGTCCTGGAGCAACATAACCGCCACCATTAATCTTAGCCAAACTAACTTGACCTTGCATACCTTCCCTAGCATACTGTTGCCATACCATCTGTTCTTGAACTAATAACTGCTGTTTCTTTTCTATATCCGCCATTTGGACATACGATGGCGGTGGGACGCTTAATGAAGCCGCAAACGGATCACCTCCGACGGCTTGGACAGACCCATCAGGAGCTGGGAGTGCCAAAACAGGTGTAGCTGACTTGCTGGGCAATGCCACACTACTAGCACTGCCACCGGAAAATTGAGACGCGCTCACATGTTGCCTCACCATTCCTTGGTCATACATTCCATTAAGAAGCAAAGGGTCAAGACCTCCACCCATTGCCGCCTTTTGTTTCTCAAGGTGACTTGTGGTTTCCACCAATGCAAGTTCCCAATCAGCTTTTCCAGCCTCTGCAGCTGGATTCTGCCAGGCGGAAGTTACTTCAGATTCCCCATTGGATCCAAAAGCTTCCCAGTTCCCATTACCCTTATTCGCTGCTGGGCCAGCAAACAATGCCAATGCAAATCTATTTCCTTGATCATCAGCCGTAAATGCTTCCTCACGTAGGTCCACTAAATCGCCTTGTGGTTTAGGTGGTGATGGTGGCTCAACCACAGGAGGTGGAGGAGGAGGAGCCTCTGGTGCTGGCAAAGCCTTTATTTCATTCATATCAGGAACTGGTTCTTCCTCTTTAACCGCTTCCACAACCTCGGGTTTCTTCTCTGGGCTTTTCGTAGCTCTTGCTCTATCTCTCACAAATTCCTCAAGTGTCTCTAGCAATTTCGAAGTTATCTTTTGAACTTCTGGATACTCCGATGATCTTGCAATACCCATATCCTTGCACCAATTATAGAAACCTACCAGCTCATCAATCTGTTTTGCAGCACTAACGTAACAATCAAAAGCCTTAGCGCAATCCTGTTGTTCCATGTCAAAAAATTTATCAAGCAAAACAGCTAAAACCTCACATATATCAGCATAAAGTTTGAAACTTTCTTGCACAACAGGGTATAGCGCAACCAACACCATCCTACTGTTTCTCGCGAGACCAGTAGGTCGGCAAGACAACACCCGATCTAACAGCCTCTGTAAATGTCCCATCTTTCCAAATATCCTCTCGGGTGTCATATCCCTCAACGGAGTAGCATCTTTCTTCTCCTGGGACGATCCAGATGCCTCTCTCACATCCCCGTAAGATCTTACCTTCCTCATATTTCCATACCCAGGCTCATCACGAAACTCGTTATAATCATAATCATATCCCCGATTCTGTGGCGATCTCCACCTATCATCCCTTGACCTTTCATTATCACCAATACCACCACCGTTTTGCTTCCTCTCATAAGCGATCATATCCAACCTCTGGTCCAAATAAAACCCATACGTCCGCACAAAAGTGGAATGATCCCACGAATTAGAATGCGCCTCATCACGAAAATCCGACATGTTAAGCAACCTAGTTCCTTTCCTAGTAGCATACATAACCTCCTGCTGGAAAACCGAATCACCATCATTCAATAGCCGATGTACAAGCACCAAACACTTCAACGCAACAATCCAATCACGAGTCTTGCTCAATCTCTTGGACACAGCATGAACACAAGCACTAACATATCCTCGAGAATACGAGGTAAGCTGTAAAATCTCTCTAATATACTTCTCACTAGCTGGATCATCATCATGACTCGTCGCTTTGACTATCGCAACTTCTAGCTCTGGCGCCATATTACTCGCCACTTTCGCGATTCCTATACTTGTTTGATCTTTCACCGCTCCCATCGCCTTCCTAAACGTTGTTGGTGCCATTTTCCTACTTTTTTTCCTCGGTCAAAATCAAATCTACAAAATCATCCACACATTAAATCAGATCTTAAACAAAATCTAAAAAAACACATAAAATCAGTTCAAAATCATATAATTCACAATCTTAATTAAAAAAGTTGAAAATTAATCACTGTCGATAAATAATATATATCATTAATCAGCTTCATCTATACTATATATAAAGAAAAAACCCATTTTTTTAAAGTGAAAAAATTAAAAAAACTATATATGAAAACCATAAACTTTTATTATTATTTTCGTTTATAATCCATGACCCGTATTATTTTCATTAATTTTAAATCGTGTTTAATCCCTAAATTTTTAAACTTATGTTATTTTTCGTTTATAACTCATAAAAAAAAATTCAGTACAACTATTTGTCGCTATAAAATACTTTTGCTATGCACGGGTACTCGTATAGTAAAAAAACAAAATCTAATCCAAATAACAGTCTTCTAAATCTCTAGCTTTCAAAAAATCAACAAATAAATCTCAAATATACATTAAAAAAATTTATAAATATTGGAGTAGTTTATTAGCATCTCATAAAAGAATATATACAATGAATATAATAACAATATAAAAACTAAATCACAGTCATTAACTAATATCAGTTCATTGACTAATTTAACTTACAAGGTTAAATTTTAAGAAAAAGGCGTAGAATTAAATACCGTAAATGATCTGAAAGTAGAGTAAATATAGAGATAGTTTGACTAGGATTAGATCTATCTATAGTTAGCGGTGACTGGGGATTAGCTGGATTTGGTGCAGAGGAAAATCATAAAGGAAAGGAAGAAAATAGAAAGAACGTACAGGTGGTGTTAGTTGAATAGTGTAATGTAATTCTAGAAAGAGAAAAGCAGGCGGTGTATGTAAATTTGTTGTGTCAGTGACCCGTTTGGTTTACGGTGATTGAGACATTTAACTACTATTTTATTTATTTTTACAGATAAAGCGCTTTATGTTTTTTTATTTTAGAAAATGGCAACTATATTATTAGACCTCATGGATCAAATGATTTGAACGATGAAGTGTTTTTAAATAAACTTCTCTCTTAAATAAACATTTTTGTATCATAACTACCAATTATGTCATCATGTTTCGACATGGAAAAAAAATATATCAAGTGGCATAAATAAATTAAAGACTAAAATACACCGTTCGTCCCTGAACTTGGCTCGACCGATCGCGATGGGACGAACCTCGCCTTTTTCATCGCCACAAGTCCAAACCTTGGCCATTAAATGCCAGATTCGTCCCTTGACCAATAACGCCTATGTCAACGTCTCTTTTCTGTTAGTTATTGGAGGGTATTACAGTCCTTTCACATTTATAACTCAACCTAGTTAATTCTAACTCAAGAACTATTTCACCAAAACAAAAAAGGGATATTGTTTGAACAAATAATTTCAGTGTACCTGAGTCCTCACCACTTAAGTATGACTTCATAAAAGTCAACTGGTAAAGAGAGTAATAGCTCACAGAAATTTATCCAGGAGTAACAAACAAATTTATACATTATCAACTACTTAGCTAGTTGACTTATAACAGTCAACTATATACAGTGTTTGATGAAACTGGAACATAACTGATATTACGGAGTCATTGTCTGATACATGTTAATTTACTGATTCGTTACAAAATATAAAAGATGAATTTGGGCCCAACTTCAAAACGTTCAACTGCTGAATCTTCAAATGATCTACACAGCTGAGATTGATATCCAGAAACTGTTGGACCGACAAAACTTTTAGCCCTAAATTGATGATGCTGCTGCCACCTTGTCTGCAAAAACAAGTATACAAATTACAAACATATAAGTTATGAACTGTAGTGTTACAGCTTAATGGAATTTAACACATGACATGGTATTCATCACTGAAACATCACCTAGGGTCGCCTTTGGGCGAACAGTGCTAGGACGCAGTTTGTAATCTTTTCTTTGCTCCGAAAGGGTGTCTTAACACCGCTTGAAACATCTGCAGCAGCACCTCCAACCCTTTCAGTCTTCCCCTCCAAGTCAAAATCAGGCAAGTTCTCAACATCAAACCCTGCAAACTCAACCATTTTGGCCTTCCCCTTCCCATCTAAACCTCGCTTAAATTCTTGAACAACTTCTCTCCTTTTTTTTCTGGGCAAAACCTCCTCTTCATCAACCATATTTCCTTTTCCTTTTCCTTTAATTTTGTCCCTTTTTTTAGCTACAACCCCTTCTTCGTCCTTGATTACTACACCACCTTTCACTGTTGGTGTCCTGGTTCCACTCCCCTGCATTTTTTTCTTATCTATCCCCTGCCATTGACTTCTAGTCCTAAAAGGTGTTTGACTAAGCATCCTAAAGTTAGCATCCTGCTCTATCCAACCCACAACTTCAAAACTGATTTTTTTTAAGTAAAATTGTGCTAACTTTTGGGGCTTGTGGGCTACGAAGATATCAACTGACTCATTTGTTTCAGCCATTCCAAACAAAGTATGAACATCCACATCAGTATGAATCAAATGCAAACCATTTTCTAGGGATTGTTTAGGATCACAGAAAAACAACGCCCATTTTTGTTCATTAATATCTGATAACACATTATCAAGGCTTGGACTAAATATATCCCTATCACTGGTAAAGGCACACAGATTAATTAATGAACCTCGTTCATACCTGAATGGGCTATAATCAAAAACCCCATTATAGTGGATTCTGAACAGGACCTCACCTTCTTCTTCTTCCTTCACATCCTTAAAAGTGGAGACGAATATACTTCTGTCCTTCATTCTTACTTTTTAGTTTTTTTAAGAATGGGTTTGATTAGATGTGTGTTTCAGTACGCGCGTGTGGATGTATGTTAGGTTTCGTTTTGATTGGGTTTTGTTAATTGGGTCGGGTTATTATGATAGTGTTTATGGTTTCGGATCTTGTTAGTTGGGTTCTTTTGGTGATTCCCAAAACATTAATTGTGTATAAGCGTATCAAGGAAGGCAAAAGGCCAAGTTGCAGGGTATTAGGTTTAAAATGTCACACCTGGTCCCTCAATTTGGCCAATTAGCCGTTTTTTGCACTTAAAATTCCCGCGTCTTTTTTCTCACACAAACTTGACTTTTTCTCTGTTTACTAACTTCACAAATAGTCCCTGAATTTGGAACGTCCAGTTGTTTTTGGTATTTATTGGTTAATACACTATACCAATTGCATATCAACAATCACAAGAAACATATCCTAAGAAAATCTCATCAACCTCCCAATGGCTGACTTCCCACTACTTGAAGGACTCGCTAAAGCTTCGAACTCTGACTACATGTTTGACTCGATTTCTCTCTTTTATCAGAGAGAAAACGATAAGGACATCAAAATTGCTAAAGGACTCCAAAACACTTTGACTGACTTGATTCGGGGTATGAAGGAAACCCAAGAATACATCTCTGAGATCGAAGGCTTTCGAACTACGGTGATGAACTACAAGGTTATAGAGGATCTTCGCAACAGGCAAAAGGCTAATGTCTTGAAGGCGTTGGAGATAAGGAGGATGATCTGTCAAACACACTCACAGGTGTGTGACAAGAACAAATTCCTTGATGATCTTAGGAAGTGTTGAGAAGGAAAAGCTATGGTTATGTTTTCCCCTTTTTTTTTGGAAATATATGTACTGAATATTTAATGTTTAATATGAAGTTAATGAATCTATATGTTATGTTCTAGTGTTTTAATTTGTTAATTATGTTGTTAATTGTTGTATTTGTCTAAGAGAGTTGTTATATCGGTTTTGATTGTATTGGGTGTTGGTAGAACTATGGTCCTTGGTCAAACAGATTTAGAGTTTAGGGGACACAGGTTTTAGTCCCCTATCCTGTCTTGCATTAACTTATAGCAAGCACCTTATTCTCACATTTTACCACAAATTTGAATTCAAATACATAAACCCAACCCTTTAAGAGAAATTGACTCAAAATGGGTAAATCTAGAGCTCGTAAACAGATTAAATGCTCCAATTGTCAAAGTGTTGGACATAATAAGTCTAGCTGTCACAAGGATCAGGTACCAAAACCAACAAAGGCAAGTAAGGTTCGAGGTAGAAAAAGGCATTGTGATGGCAGAAGGCAACATGTATTCATTTAATTGTCATTTGTATAACGATTGTTCTAGAGTGTTTACATTCTAGTTGATGTGCAAATGTATTACATTTGTAGTGGATGGATGAAGACGATATAAGGAAGACTATGGAACAAGAGTTTTATGATGCTCTTTATGAGCAAGAAAAAGAACACACAAATTTGGATGAAGATGAAGAGCAGTCCATGTTGGATGAAGAAGCATTCCAGCAGTTTTTGGAAGAGGAGAGAATGTACAAAAGAATTGAAGAGGAATGGGTGAGAAAAAATTGGATTGAAGATGCAGAGTATGAGGCAGCTTACTATGGAGTGTCTGTGGAAGAGTTACATCCAAGACATCCATATGCGCTGGATAAAATTCACGCTCTGAAAGGCACAAATTCCAGCAGTTTTCGAAGGTTGTAGGCTTCTACTCTTCTAGGCATTTGTAATATCGACAATATTATGTTTGAACATGTTTTTGTTTTTTTTGTTGACTTTATAAGTTGACTAGCTTGTAAGAATTTTTGTTGTCTTTACTCCTTATCTACTTGTTCAACAACCACAACTCCCTTCTAATTATATAATACATCTTAAGTCAGCAATTGTTTATCATACCAACATATTATCACCATGGATGTAGAAAATGGTTGTCAAATGGTATGCATTGATTGTTGGGTTCAAAGGGAAAACAGGGTTGGATTGACCTTTTTTGCTAGGCGTCCACCTTATGGAGCTTTCATGTGGTATGTTTGTCCAGTGTGCCTTGAGATAAGGGGAAACACATCTTATACTAGTAGCGATGGTGTTACCAGGGAAAACACACCCACAGGAGATAGTGGTGGATATGTGATGGGTCTACATATTTCTACACCTACTACTGTTGGTGCATCCTTGGGCAATGATGAAGAAGACAGTGAACCACCTACAACTGAAATAACAAGTGGAGAGCGCCCAAGGCAAACACCACATGAAGCACCTGCAACTGAAAGACCAAATGGAGAACGCCCAAGACAAACACCACTTGAACCAACTGCAACTGAAAGACCAAATGGATCACCTACTAGTCATTTAAAGCAGTGAATTTCTAGCAAGAAATGCTATGTTGTCTTTCAGTCTAAATGTAGCTTAATTGATATGTTTGTGTGCTTCTTTTGTTATAATAATTGAATTTTGGTTACAATTTCAATCTGTTGACTTTATAAGTCAAACAAAAGAGATTTTAAATACTAACAATTCGGTGTGGTTCCTCTAATATTTTGGTTTATGTTGACCTTATAAGTCAAAATGGGTTTTCCCAAGCACCCGCCTAAACTGGATATGCAAATGCAAACCACAAAATGAAAACAACATTTCAAAATTATACCTACACCACCACCTAATTACACCATATGGAGCAAAATATACATGTTAACAACTATCGTTTTCAGTAACCATCATCAGCCAAAAAATATACATCTTCATTACATCAACAACTAAAAATAACAAGTGATCTTCTTGATGGGAGGCTTTTTATTCATGGGGGAGGCTTGAGGTCCTTAAGGGGAGGCACATACCACTCATTCCTATTTGTGCCGGAGCATCCCACAGCCGCTACAAGACCAAGTACAACTTTGGGAGCTTGGGAAGTGGAACCTTTCGAATTAGTGGTCTTAGAAGACATGTTCCCACACTCATCATCATATGTGTCTGAAATAATGATGACATCAACTTCATTTGCTTTCACGTTAGTATCTGGAAAGATAGACAAAACAGAAATAATCAGAGTTGACCCATTACAACTTTCTTAGCTTGTAAACATTCACTCTAAAGTCTAACCTTTCTCAGACTCATTATTCCCATATTTTTCTCACAAGTCTTCAACTATCACATCAGCAATGTCATCTCCTATATCCCACTTATTCCCATAAGCAGCCATGGCATAGTCAACCATATCGTCAGATACCTTTAGCTTGCTATAATCCCTCTTTTTGACAGATTCTGACACTGCTCGGATTTCTGTCAAATTAATTCGAGTTATTTATGCTCCTCCCTTAAAATGCCAATAACACAAATACAAAAAAAACCCGACTAACCTTTCATCACTTGAGCTTCTTTCGCAAATTTGCATAAATCATCAAACATTTCATCAGACATTTCATCTTCTTTTAACCAAGTATCCCCATATTTTGCCTTCACATATTTTACCATCTCATCAGTTACATCTGTACAAGTAAGCTCCTTGTCTGCCATTGTTAAAGTGTGTGTGAGGCTTGTGTGAAGAAGGAGGGAAACGATCAAGATGGTATACGGTAAACCGTTGAGTTAGAATTAACTAGGTTGAGTTATAAATGTGAAAGGACTGTAATACCCTCCAATAACTAACAGAAAAAAGACGTTGACATAGGCGTTGTTGGTCAAGGGACGAATCTGGCATTTAATGGCCAAGGTTTGGACCTGTGGCAATGAAAAAGGCGAGATTCGTCCCATCGCGATCCGTCGAGCCAAGTTCAGGGACGAACGGTGTATTTTAGTCTAAATTAAATTTAAAGCTATTACTATATATTTGTATGGTCCGCATATAATCTATGTGACAGTTGACCAACTTGGTTATAAACTTTAACACACCTTAGTTGACTCATGGGTCATAAACGAGTAGATAAAAGTAGAACTTTTGAGGTTATCGTTAATCTGATCATTTTTATTATAATTAGTTGTAAGAAACTAATTCATCTAATGAGAATGAAGTATTTGTTGTGTTTTCGAATTATTAGGAATTTCGTCCACTTTTATCAGAAATGACATCCAATAAAAATCATTCATTAGTTCATATGTAATAAAAACAAACTTTTAACAACAAGTCAACAACTCTTAAGATTGTCATTAGCAAAACCCTTTAAATTATTTGTGGGTTTAAGATAAGAGTGAATATAAAAGTATTACTACTACACATTATTATTTATTTTAGGGTAAAAGTCAAAAATGAAAAAACATGCTTTTTCATATGTACCAATATGATAAACATGTCCATTTAAGTATTAATATGCTATAATAAGTTCAAATTTTGTACGTAAGTGCTAAACTATACTACTAAACTTGTCATAGCTAGTCCTTTATACTAACGACCATTAGTAAATAACTTAAAATTTGGTTTTCTTACGTTTTTATAATTTTTCATCCAGTTTTATACGTTTTCATCCGTTTTCTTACGTTTTTATACGTTTTCATATGTTTTAATCCATTTTTGTAACACCCCAACCCGACACGGGTCAAAATGTCACTATATAGTGTCGTACAAAGCATATAAACGCAAGCGGAAGTCTTAAATAAAATAACAAGTCAATTAAACGAACGACTTCAAAAGGAAAATATATAATCCAACCAGTCGAAACCAAATGAAATAATGATCTTCAAAATGAGTCCAAAAAGAGAAGGTAAACTAGGTTCGGTTGATGAGTGTCTAAATACTCATCATTTTTGTACCTTTTAAACTGCAAAAACATCTGAAAACACTCAGAAATGCATCAAAATGATAAAAATATCACAAATAAGTGTTTTATGTGTTTTAAATGCAAAAATTCCAAAATCAGGTGAAAAACATATCAAGTTTGCATAATTGGCAGTTTTAGTCCCCCAAGTTTCAAAAGTTGTCAAATCTAGTCCCTGGAATCCAAAAATATGGAGTTTTATCATTCAAGGTCCCTGAAATATTCTAAATTGTCAAAAATGGTCCTTGAATGAATCTTTGGGCAAATGGCAGAAAAGGTTCCTCAACTTTACAAAAGTGTCAAAATAGTCCTTGGATATTTAAAAATTGAAAATATTCAAATATGGTCCTTGTACTATTAAAGATTGGCAAATTTGGTCCTTTTGACAAGTTTGGAAAAGTTGCAATTTCAGCCCCTCAACTTGGCAGAAATTACATGAATGGTCCTTGTATTAATAACAAAACCAAACTTGACCCTTTGTGTATTTTGATCCCCAGCCAAACCCTTTGACCCCCTGTCATAATCCTGTGAACCCCCCTATTTTGACCCACCCCCGTATTAATGAAATTCGGTCAAAAAAAGTCAACCCCGCCAAAAACCAGTTCTACTGTTCATCCTCCTCACCCAATCCTGCAAACCAGAAACCAGAGTGGTTTCCTCCACTTGCCTGATTTCCACCTTTCCACCTCACCTCCCCAGCTGTATACCCACTCCCTTCCACCTCTACAATCTCCCAAAACTCATTAATTGAAAAAAACCTGCTTAAGACTTTTTTGGCGCCAAATTTCCAAATGGACGAATATGATGAGTTTGATGGATCCAATGGTTCAAGTGAAGTGGGAAAGTCTCAGAGGTCGACCAAGAGCCCAAAAAGATGATTATAAAGAAGCTAGAAGCAATGTGGAAGAGTAACTAGTGTAATTTAATTTTACTTATGTCGTTTTAAATATTTTAAGTTTTCCAGTGTATTTCAAAGCTTTCAAGCTCCTTGTTAAGTTATATCAGTGTAATAAAAACTTGTTTTTCAGTTTCAATTTCAGTTCTTGTATACGAATTCAGTTTATGCAAATTTCATTGTTAAAAATTCTCAAAATGTTAATGTTGTTGTTAGTTGTTATTAAGGACTGAATAAGCTCATATAAGCTCCTAGAAAGCTTTTCTAAGCTTTTAGTAACCTTTAAAATCAGTTTAGAAGTAAAAAATCAAAAATACCAAAAATACCAAAAAAATTAGTGAAAAATAAAAAATCCATGGAAATGAAGGTCAAAGCTGGAGCAGGGTGAATACAGGATTGCCCTTGGGTTTAGAGCTTCTTGGGAAGCTATAGGAAGTGTTTACAGTCCTTGATTCTCAGTCTTGTGCTTGGATTCAATTTGTAAGCAAGTTCTTTAAAGATTGCATTTTCTAGTATAAGTAGTTAAACCTTGTTAATTTTGTCTTAATACTGTCTCATTATAGTTAATATAAGTTAATTACTATATTTCTTGGTTTAAAAAGTTGTTTTAGTACTAAAAGCTTAATAACAGTCCTATAAAAGGGTGTTTGGAGTCACTGTATTATCTGTGCTAAAGGCTATATGTGTTGTTGTTTGTGGTTGTAACTTGTCAAATTAGGTCAATATAACTCATAGAAGCCATAAAAACCAGACCTTGTTTGATCAAAAGTCAAAATATCTTGTAATCTCACATTACTAGCTCACTGTTAGGATTTATAGCTTGAAATTCATCATATTAGCTTATAACTTGGTACTTTAGCTTAATTTCATCTTATCTTAGGTTAATATAACATAATCAGTAAGTATATTTGATCCTAAGTTCATCAAGGTCAACTTATTTGGTTTTCTTAAAAAGTCAAACTTTTCAGTTTGGTCGTTTTTGAATAAACTAGATAATTTTATATAGGACTTAACTTTAGCTTTCAAGATTTGAGCTTTTAGGATAATAATATTCAACTGCTCATCTTTATCTTAGTAATTTTAATAATTTTCAGTTAGCTTTTTAAACTGCTTATTCTTTAGCTTACTTTAGACCCTTTTTCAAAAAAGTGCCCTGTGCACAGTTTTATGGTCATTTTCACAAGCTCATAAAAAGCTCATTAGTTAACCTTAGCTTTTGAATTTTGGTTCTTTGGAAAGCTAACCTAGCTGTCTTGAAGTTCCAATCTTAGTTTTTCACTTTATAGCTTATTTGATAGGGCTGCTAATTGCTTTTTCTTTGTCCCATTTCTGTGTAAATTGCATAATCAGTGTACTTAAGCCACTTTCATAAGCTCACACAGAGCTTATTAGTGGGCCCCAGGCATTGAACTTTGGCTTTTTGGGAAGCCCACCTAGCCAGCTTGTTGCCTCAGTGCTTATTTTGAGCTTTGGAGCTTTTGCCCCTAGCTTAATTTGGCATTAAAGATCTGTGAAGGACTGTTTGGTTCATAGATTTAGTGATAGTGCTTATTTGATTATTCTAGCTTATCAGTTTGTATCCTTGTGCTTATTAGCTTTATTTAAGTAGTTTTAGCTTATTTTCATCTTATTTCATCTTTGGTTTCAGCTTGTAAGCTTGTTTGAGCTTAAAGAATCAAAATACTTTTAAGCTCTTAAATAGCTTATTTTTAAGTTTCAAAATTTTTGTTTTAATTAAAGTTACTTAATATCAGTAGTATAATAGATTTGTAAAAGAAAAAACAACAAAAACATCATTTTAAAAATAGTGATAGCGTCTATTTAATAGAAATTAGCTTTTTAATTTTTCTTTTCAGCTTATTATTAAGCACTTCTTGTTTTTATAATTTTCTTAGCTTTCTGTCATCATAGGATATTTTTAGAAAAAGTTTCATAATTTTCTTAGCTTGTTTAGTATTTATTAAAATTTAAAATATTTAAAAGTATTAAATAATTAATAATAAATAAATAAAAAGCATAAAAAATATCTTTTCAGTTTTAAAATTAGTTTTCTAATATTTTAGATTTTTCCAAGTTAAAATTTCATTTTTCCAGTTTAATTTTGTATTTTCTTGTATTTAAGTGTATTTTAAATAGTAATTAATTAATAATAAATAGATAAAAAGTGTAAAAAATATATTTTCAATTTTAAAATAAGTTTTATAATATTTTAGATTTTTCTAAGTCGTTATTTCATTTTTCTAGCTTTATTTCATATTTTCTTATATTTTAGAGTATTATTAAATAGTTAAAAATAGTTTTTAATTAATAATAATTAAATAAATAGTCATAAAAATAATTTTAATTTTCCAAAATTTTTCTTTTATTATTAGGATTGTAAAAATATCATTTTCATATTTGTAGGTCTTTTATTTCTTAAAACTCACGTTTTATTTTGTACGTTTACGTAAAATCTAATAAACGTATTCGTTTAAGTTTATTTAATCTGATTGTTGTGCTTTACAGTTCTGTATCCAAATCAATTCCAATCAATCAGTAGTGTAATTATCCAGCAAAATCCTTACTGATCACTATCCTTAGTGATTATTCGACATCTGAAAGTTTTTAAGCACCATTAATCCTCCGTGGGACTTAACGACCCGGGAATCCACTATATTCCAAGGGAAATTGCATTGGTTTTAGACTGTTTGAATTTTATTACGGTTGACCATTCACAAGTGGTTGATTTGTGTGATAAACTTGACGGTTCTGCCATCAATCAAATTTTGGCGCCGCTGCCGGGGAGGCTTTAGCGTGTTCTAAACATTCTCAGACCCGTACTTGCACATATACCACCTTTTGTAAACAGTTTTTTGTAAAGTTATCATAAATCAAAAAGTTCATTAACACTTTTCCTAAAGTGTTAACAACACAAAAAAAAAATAAAACAACAAAACAATCGTAACGTTTTCTATCCTGTATTTTCTTTAAGGTGATTCTTAAAGAGATACGATTTGGTTAAACGACGATACCAAAAATATTTTCCTAAAGTATTTAAACCCTTAGCACAAATCCATACCTACGTCTTTTCAGTGGTACTTAATAAATACATAAAAATCAACCACCGCAAACCAAGGCAGTACACCTACCAACTGGGGGTGTGAACATTAATAAGTTCCCAATCTTACAGATTAAAACTTACCTTTGTGTCCTTGTGATTTGGTGTACCTTTTTCAAAGAAGCCATTTCATTTGTGATTATTGGTTTAAGTTCACTTGTCGTTTTGCCTCGCATTTGTTTTTGAAAACTGATTTTTATACTTAGTGCATGCGCACTCGTTCTTCCAGCTCTACAAGTCCACTTTCTGAGCTTGCAAATATTCCTCGTAGACGTAGAGGACGTTCTGCTCCTTCAGCCGTGACTGAGGAACGTCTAGCACAACCACCCCCTGTCGTAATGGCAGAAGACAAACCGATGAATGAGCTTCTCCAAGCACCCATCGAGGGTTACAGAGATGCCATTATTGTTCCAGCCATTGTGGCTGATACCTTTGAGCTCAAAACCGGGTTGCTTAATCTTGTAACCCAAAGCCAATTTTATGGTTTTGAGCGGGATGATCCTCATGCACATATTCGATGGTTTAACAAGATTGCATCTACCATCAAATACAAGAATGTCCCACATGAAGCAATTAAGCTTCTTCTGTTCCCATTCTCTCTAGAGGAACAAGCCCGGAATTGGCTTGAGAAACAACCCCCTCGTTCCATTGAGACATGGGAGGATTTAGTCACTAAATTTGTTAACGAATTCTATCCTCCATCCCGAACTACAAGTCTTAAGAATGAGATAATGAAATTCTCTCAAAGATTTGATGAATCATTCGGGGAGGCATGGGATCGTTACAAAGAGTTGCTCCGCAAGTGTCCACATCATGGTTTTACCGAGTTAATGCAAATGGATACTTTCTACAATGGTCTGAGACAAGCTGACCAAGACTCTTTAAATGCCTCCGCGGGAGGTAATTTCCTGAGCAAGACCACAAAAGAAGCCTTGCAAATCATTGAAAACAAGTCCCAGGTCCGCCCTTTCCGAACAAAGACATATCAGTCTCAGTCTAATGCAGGACCTTCTACTTCATCTCCCGTGAGTACATCTAGCACCGATGCTAAGATTGACAAACTCACGGATATTGTTCAGGCTTTGGTTCTTGCTAACCAAAAGAAAGTCACTTTCACACAGACACCATCACATGGTGAAGTGAAGAAAGTCGAGGTCTGTGTTACTTGTGGTGGCCCTCATGCATACTACAACTGTACTGCCACCGATGGTAGTCCGTTTGAAGCCAATGCTATAGCCGGTACTTCACATCAGGGAGGTAATCAATACCGTCCTCAAAATGAACCAAACTACCGTGCTAATACTTATCAGGCACCACCCGGTTTTAGCCAGAATCCTAACATACAAAACCGGAATCAGAACCAACCTAGAATGAACCAAGGTTATCAAAACCAAGGTAATTTCTATCCCGGACCAAATCAAGGTTTTCAACATCAAGGAAACCTTAATCAAAACAATTTCAATCGAGGGAATCAATTTCATGGGAATATGAATCCTAACCAAGGAAATTTTCAAAATCAAGGCCCTAATCCGAACATTAGAGGCCAGAATTTTCCTAATCAAACTCAAGCCATTGTTCCAACTGGACCATCATCTGATGAGTTATTGAAGCAATTCATGAAATCCCAAGATGAAATGAACAGGTTGTTGGTCAGTCAGATCGCTGATCTAAAGAAGTCTTTAAATGATCAACCCTCGGGCTCAGGAAAACTTCCGAGCAACACGATCGCTAACCCGAGGGGCGATGCAAAGGCGATCACAACCAGAAGTGGTGTTTCATACAATGGACCCGCTATTCCTACTACCTCTTCTTCTTCTCTCCCGAAGGTAGTGGAAAGTGAACCTGAGGCTACAAAGGACAAGGAACTTCCTACTAATAACGGAGGTACCAACGATGTCCATCCTCAAGTTGTCCCGAAACCCAAATCCAATCCAGGAGTTGTTTTTGAACCTCCAGTAGCTCCCGTTGAAAACCCCAAATCCAAAACTTCTATTCCTTACCCATCACGTTTGAATGAGCAAAAGCTCCGCGAAAAAGCCAGTCATCAAATGGACAAATTTTTTCAAATTTTCCAAGAACTACATTTTGACATAAGCTTTGCGGATGCTATCATGCTGATGCCTAAGTTTGCATCAACTCTCAAACACATGTTAAGCAACAAGGAAAAACTGTTTGAGATGGCAAAAACTCCTCTGAACGAGAACTGCTCTGCAGTTATCTTGAAGAAGCTTCCCGAGAAGCTTGGAGATCCTGGAAAATTTCTCTTACCTTGTGTATTTCCAGGAATGGTTGAATGCTTTGCCTTAGCCGATCTTGGTGCAAGTATAAACCTAATGCCTTATTAAGTATGGAAGAAACTTTCTCTTCCGGAACTTACTCCTACATGCATGACTTTCGAGCTTGCAGATCGTACAATATCCCGTCCACTTGGCATTGCCGAGGACGTATTTGTGAAAGTAGGAAAGTTCCATTTTCCAGCTGACTTTGTGATTGTTGATTTCGATGCCGATCATCGGGTTCCTCTCATTGTTGGACGAGGATTCCTGAGAACGGGCCGTGCTCTCATTGATGTATTTGAGCAAGAAATCACATTACCTGTTGGTAATGAAGCTGTCACCTTTAACCTTGATCAAACTTCGAGGTACTCCGCAAACTATGATTCTGAGTCGGTTAACCGAATAGATATCATTGATGTTGCTTCTAAAGAGTACTCTCAAGAAGTTCTTGGTTATGATCATAATTCTTCGAGTAATAATCTCACTCATTCATCTCAACCCATCATTGCCAATTCTACTCCTTCTCTCACTCCGTTTGAGGAAAGTGACTTCATCTTGGAGGAGATTGAAGCATACTTGTCTAGTGATTCTGTTCCATGGGAAATTGATCACGCTCCCATCGACATCGAGGGGGACATACTTCTCATTGAGAAGTTGCTTAATGATGATCCATCATCACTCCCTCCCGTCGAGCTTCATAACAAGGAAGTCAAGTCAGTTAAGAAAACTGAATAATTTCCTGAAGTCGAACTTAAGGACTTACCACCTCATCTCGAGTATGCATTTCTTGAGGGTGATGATAAATTACCAGTCATTATTGCTCGAGATTTGAGTAAAGATGAAAAGACTGCTCTCATAAAGGTCTTGAAGTCACACAAGCAAGCAATTGCTTGGAAACTCTCCGACATTAAGGGTATCAACCCTGAATTTTGTACTCACAAAATATTGATGGAGGATGACTTCAAACCAGCAGTTCAACATCAGAGAAGAGTAAATCCAAAAATCCATGATGTTATCAAACAGGAGGTTATCAAACTTCTTGATGCAGGATTAATTTACCCGATCTCTGATAGTCCTTGGGTTAGCCCAATTCATTGTGTTCCTAAAAAGGGTGGCATAATTGTTGTCACAAATGAAGATAACGAGTTAGTTCCAACTCGGCTGGTTACGGGATGGCGTGTGTGTATTGACTATCGCAAGTTGAATGACGCCACCCGAAAAGACCATTTTCCTCTACCCTTCATGGACCAAATGCTTGAGAGATTAGCAGGGATTGAATACTATTGTTTCCTTGATGGTTTCTCGGGTTATTTTCAGATCCCCATTGATCCACAGGATCAAGAAAAGACCACATTCACCTGCCCATACAGAACTTTTGCCTACAGACGTATGCCTTTTGGCCTATGTAATGCTCCTGGCACGTTCCAACGATGTATGATGGCAATTTTCCACGACATGATCGGGGAAACAATGGAGGTGTTTATGGATGATTTCTCGGTCATTGGGGACTCGTTTCAAACATGTCTCTCCCATTTAGATAAAATGCTAAAACGGTGTGAAGACACCAATCTTTGTCTAAATTGGGAGAAGAGTCACTTTATGGTCAAAGAAGGCATAGTCCTTGGCCATAAGATTTCAAAAAATGGGATTGAGGTTGATAGAGCAAAAGTCGATGTTATTGCTAAATTGCCTCATCCTACTACCGTCAAAGGTATTAGGAGTTTTTTAGGTCATGCCGGTTTCTATCGCAGATTCATACAAGATTTTTCTAAAATCGCCCGGCCTATGACCCATCTTCTTGAAAAAGATGCTCCTTTTATCTTCTCACCTGAGTGCATCGAAGCTTTTGAAACATTAAAGAAAAAGCTTACTGAAGCACCCATTCTCGTTGCTCCCGACTGGGACTTGCCTTTTGAGCTCATGTGCGATGCAAGTGATTTTGCTATCGGTGCAGTCTTAGGGCAATGTAGAGCCAAGCATTTTCAGCCTATGCACTACGCAAGTAAGACTATGACTGAAGCTCAAACCCATTACACCACCACAGAAAAAGAGCTACTAGCCGTGGTGTATGCGTTTGAGAAGTTTCGGCCATACTTAATCTTGACCAAATGTGTGGTGTATACGGATCACTCGGCTCTCAAATATCTCTTTGCAAAACAAGATGCAAAGCCGAGATTACTCCGATGGGTTCTCCTCTTGCAAGAATTTGATATCATTATACGTGATAAAAAAGGAGCTGAGAACCTAGCTGCTGATCATCTGTCCCGATTAGAAAACCCTCACCAAGATGTTTTCGAGAAAAAGGAAATAAATGAAACATTTCCTCTTGAGACACTCAATGCGGTTTCTTTTCGTGGAAACTCTACTACCCCATGGTTTGCTGACTTCACAAATTACCATGCGGGTAACTTCATAGTGAAAGGAATGTCGACCCAACAGAAGAACAAATTCTTCAAAGATGTTAAACATTACTTCTGGGACGACCCCTACTTATTCAAAGTCTGTGCGGATCAAGTCATCCGACGGTGTGTTTATGGACAGGAAGCTATGGACATTCTCAAAGCTTGCCATGCTGGACCCACCGGGGGACATCATAGTCCAAACTACACTGCCAAAAAGGTGTTTGATTCCGGGTTTTATTGGCCCACTATTTATAAGGATGCCCACGAATTTGTCAAAGCCTGTGACGCTTGTCAACGTCACGAAAATATCTCACAAAGAAATGAAATGCCGCAAAACGCCATTCAAGTGTGTGAGATCTTTGACATATGGGGCATTAACTTTATGGGCCATTTCCATCATCTCGAGGAAACAAATACATACTTGTGGCTGTTGACTATTTGTCAAAATGGGTTGAAGCGAAAGCTTTACCTACCAATGATGCCCGAGTTGTTGTGAAATTCTTAAAATCTCTTTTTGCTAGGTTTGGAACTCCACGAGCTATAATCAGTGATCGTGGTACGCATTTTTGCAATGACCAATTTGATCGTGTCATGCAAAAGTATGGTGTAACCCACCGTCTCTCTACTGCATACCACCCCCAAACAAGTGGGCAAGTTGAAGTTTCCAACCGTGGTATAAAAAGAATTCTTGAAAGGACAGTAGGCGAAAACCGTGCATCCTGGTCGGATAAACTGGATGACGCACTCTGGGCCTTCCGTACAGCTTATAAAACACCCATCGGGTGTACTCCATACAAGCTAGTGTACGGAAAGGCGTGTCATCTGCCGATTGAGCTTGAGCACAAAGCATACTGGGCCTTAAAACATGCAAACTTCGATATTCAGACAGCTGGTGATCACAGAAAAGTTCAAATGAATGAACTAAATGAACTCCGTGATCAAGCATACGAGAACTCTTTGATCTATAAACAAAAGACAAAGAAGATACATGATTGGATCCGAACCGTCAAGTCTAAACAGACTTAAAACAGCTCAGACACAAATACAATTAAGATCAGAGAATACAGGGGATTCCCGGGTCGTTATGTCCCACGGAGACTCAATGGTGTGTTAAACACTTGATCAGACGATAGATTGATCACTAATGATAGCGATCAGAAAGGATCAGGATATGAATATTACACTACTGAAAAAGATTATAAAATAAAGCGACTTAAATGCAAATTAAGAAAATTAAAAAGATAAAAGATATTAAATAAACGCTATCACTATTTTTAAAGTGATGAACGTTTAAAACCTAAAACGTAAAACTAACGTTTAAATAAAAATAACGTAAACGTACAAATAAAAACGTGAAACTTACAAAATATAAATCCTAAAAATATGAAAAATACATTTTTACAAACCTAATAATATAAGAAAATTTATAGAAAAAGAAAATTATTTTTAACACTATTATTCTAATTATTATTAATTAAAAACTATTTTAAACTATTTAAAAATACTCTAAAATAAGAGAAAATACAAAATAAGACTAGAAAAATAAAGTTAAGACTTTAGAAAAATCTAAAATATGATAAAACTAATTTTAAAACTGAAAATATATTTTTTAGACTTTTTATGTATTTATTATTAATTTAAAACTATTTAAAACTAATTTAAATGCTAGAAAATACAAATTTAACTAAGAAAAATATGGAAAAATACTTTTTAGGCTATTTATATTTATCTAAACTTAAGAAAAATGAAAAATTATTTTTTTGAGACTTTTTCTAATTTTTTATATTAAATACTATTTAAAAATACTTAAAAACTAGATAAAATGTAGAAAAATACCAAACAAGCTAGGAAAAATCTGAAAAATTCAGGAAATGCTTAAAATAATATAAGGAATAAAGGAAAAATATAAAAACAGGCACTTATTTGGAGGATTATGCAACTGCTGTGGAAATGGCTTATAAATAAGCACTTCCAATAAGCAATTGAAGCACAACAAGCACCAAACTGATATGGAAGGTCTAATATGCTAAAACAATCAAAATGGAACAAGTATCAACAAGCAATAACCTCTGATTATAAGCTAAGACAGATTTGAGTATATGAGATTTATGGCCAAAAACAGTGAAAGGGTTACTACTTTAGACAGAGAAATAAGCACTTAAATAAGCTGGAGACTAAAAATAAAATGCTAGAACTTGAAGAAGACCTGGCAAGGAGCTTGTAAACCAAAACTCAGACCCAGAGGTGCTTAAATGAGCTTTGTGCAAGCTCTTAAAGTTCTGTACAAAAGCTGTGTAGCCTACTTGCCCTGTGCAGGGCACTACTGAGTCCTAGTTCCAGCTTAAAAAATAAGCTACTCAATAAGCTTAAACTTAAATCCAGATGTTGCAGTATCAAGACCACCTAGCAAGGTATAACTAACCCAACTTTTAGACTCTAACTCACTGAAATGAAACCTAGGCAGGGTCTGCAAGTTCATAAGAAAAACTGTTCTTCAATGGTTTTGACTTTTTAATAACAGATTGAATGTTTTGACTTTGTTGAGTTTTAAATCCAAATGAAGAACTGAAATGGGTGAATAAAGATGAAATGAAACTTTAACAACCATGTTTATCAAATTCTAAACCTATTTATGATGAAATCAGGAGCTTGATTCCAACAGTATGCGTAGAAGAGCAGATTATCTAAAAAGTTGACTTAGAACTCACTTGCAGCAAACCAAAGAAAGAAATGAACTCAAATACCTACATCAATCTTGAAGAAACTGATCTAACCCAATATGTAACCCTGGAGCACAGTTAATATGCTCAATCCAAACACCCCTTAAAAACTGAAATACAAACTCAATAAAACTACCTACTGATCTAGCTATAGCAGCTACTCAAAATCATTTTAACTGACTTGAATATGACTAGTTTAACATGTTTAAACCTTTATTGAGCACAGATACATACACAAGACTAATATGCAAATTTGCTTGAAGATAAAAAGTGAAATATGACTAACCACTGTCCCAGCTTATGCAGGCCAATACCAAACCCAAACCTAAGCTAACCTAGTCCATTTCAACCTCTGCAACACCCCTGCATCATCCTTTTCATCACCATTTCCATTTTTGAGTCCCAGTTGACTTTCGTTGACTAAAATGGAAAATTGCTTGAAAATGATTTTAAAGCTTAACAAAAGCTAAAATTAGCTTAACTAAGGTTGTTTGAGCTTGTAAATAAGCTAACTAAAGCTTATACATAAGAATTTGAAATGAAATGTTCAACAGTAGCTATGAAACATGAAATTTTAACCAAACCATGAATTTAACTCTTAAAACAGATTACAAAGCTATATTAACTTATGTTTGAATCATTAACACAAAATATTACATAGTTTAGACTAACTAAGACATTTTATAAAAAATACGACATAAAGAAAAATTAAGAAAACTAGCTACTCTTCCCTAGCCTCTCTCTCTTCCTCTTTTATACTCCCAAGCAGCTTCCACTTGTACTCTGAATAGATCCCACATCAATTTTGGACCATTGGATGACTAGATGCAATTTTAGCCATTTGATCATTTTGGCGCCAAAAAGGTTTTAGCCAGGTGGAGGACTTGAGTGTTAAGGGTTTAGGATCATTTAATGGTTCTTGTCTTGTGTTGATGATGAGGGGACAAGGAGAGGAAAAAAATGAGGAGGGGGGATGGCTTTGTGGTGATTGTAGCAGAGCAGGTGAAGGGTGAAGAAAAAGGGCGCCAATGGTTAGTCAAACCAAATGGGTTGACTGGTTGATTATTAAAACCAGGGGGTTCAAAAAGCAAATGTGACAGGGGGTTCAAAATGTGTGAAAGGGTCCAAATGGGATTAAAGACTTTAATAACCAAGGGACCTTTCATGTAATTTCTGAAAATGGAGGGACTACTGCTGCCATTTTATAAAACTTGTTCCAAGGACTGAAAATGACAAGCTTCAAAAGTATAAGGACTAAAATTGCCATTTTCAGATTTTCCGGGGGCCAATTCTGCCAATTTTGAAACTTGGAGGATCATTTTTGTAATTTTCTCAAACTTTTGATATTTTTCACCAAAGGACTAAATTTGACAACTTATGATTTTAAAAGGACCTTTGATGACTTTTCTTTTGAAATTCTGTACCAGGGACTATTTTTGACAATTTTAGAAACTTGGGGGACTAAAACTGCAATTTTTGCAAATTTGATACGTTTTTCATCTGATTTTGATATTTTAGCATTTAAAACACATAAAACACTGATTTGTGATATTTTGATCATTTTGATGTGTTTCTGAGTGTTTTCAGATGAATTTGCAGTTTATTTGGTATAAAAATGATGAGTATTTAGACACTCATCAATCCCCCACACTGAGATATTGCTAGTCCCTAGCAATGATTTGAGAAAACATAATGGATTTTAAACTCTTTACCAAAAGCCATTACTTCTGGAGTAGCCAAATGTTTCAGTTCAAGTAAGAACCATGGTACACTGATAACCATGTGATTTTGAGCAAACCACAAGCTGTAAACGGATTTGATTTTGTCTTTACCAGAAGCCGTACCCTTCTGGACTAGCCAACTCTTAGATAAATTATCAATATTATCTTTGGTGAGCTGATTACCAATTATGGATTTTCCACTGCCTTTACCACAAGCCATAACCTTGCGGGCTAGCCAACTCATTATCTTTTGAGGATGATGGGGAGCTGAGAAACCATACAATTTTGGGCAAATTGCAAGCCATATAAACGGATTTGATATATCTTTACCAAGAGCCGTTTGCTCCTGGATTAGCCAATCCTTTTGTCTTACAGACATGGCGAACTGATAACCAAATGAGAAAGTGTAAAACACTTACTCCAAAAAAAAAAAAAAAATTATGGCCAAAAACGGGGGAATTGGGTAGATAATATATGAAATTCGTGAGAATTCCCCCCCCCCCACACTTAGAAATGAATATCGCCCTCGATATTCAAAGTACCGGCGGTTATGCCGAAACAAAGAACGTAAAAGGGAAATACTACGGCCATTATTTAGAAAGAAGTTTTTTTTTTTTTTTTTTTTTTTTTTTTTTTTTTTAAGATATATATATATATATATATATATATATATATATATATATATATAACATGTGGGGCATCACCCCCACACTTAGGTG
Organism: Chrysanthemum seticuspe; assembly: GCA_019973895.1. Taxonomy (NCBI): domain Eukaryota; kingdom Viridiplantae; phylum Streptophyta; class Magnoliopsida; order Asterales; family Asteraceae; genus Chrysanthemum; species Chrysanthemum seticuspe. The sequence goes on from BPTQ01000006.1 coordinate 141,944,188, forward strand.
GTAGAAAGGGGGGAGAAGACAGAAATATGGGTGAAAACCCATATGATGAGTGCTACTGTTTTTGATTTCCGAGTCGCTAGCTTGACTCGACCCCGCATTAATTTGTTCATGTGGAAGCAAAGTGGAAGAAACAATCTCCATCGGACTTTCATTCAAGATGTTTGGATAAACATTTGAAGCACGTGAAAGTTCCACACCGATGAGATATATAGAGACAGAGACAGACCCGGCTCACAGATGGTAAATGAAAATGCCAGGGTCAAAGATAGTGTCCTCACTCCCGAAGGAGTGAAGAAGAGAAGAAGTCACATCATATGTGAGGAATGGAAGAAAGATGTTGATAACAATCAAGATCCATTCGTCATCCTCAAATGTAGACATATCTGGAGGAAGGGTGAAGGTAGTATCATCAATAAGTAAACTCTTATGATAGAGCACACCTTCCTCCAAGCCAATATCATCCTCAAGATCAAAATGGAAATGATCATTATCCGGAGGAGATATGTCATGAGAGAGTTCACCGGAGAACTCTTCATGAAAAGAATCATTGGAAAAAGCCTCAAGCTCGGGCTTGTCCAATGTAGAGTCACTATCCACAACGGGGATAGGAGATGAAGCTGACTTAGCACAGAATGATTCGATCTTAGAAACGAGGAGATTTATATTGAACAATTGTTCACGAAGTATCTCGTCCTCAATTTCCAGATCATCAGAATTTCTCACTTCTTCTAAGCTAACTAGCTCAGAAGGTAGCTCCTCGACATAATCGATGTCTCCATAGGATAAAGAATCGTCAAACGAAGTATAATCGTTATCAGAATCGGAGAACATCTCGACATGATCATATGGAATGTCAAGAGGAGGAGAAGAATCATCATTAAGAGGCTCATCACACATATTACCGGAGATAACCTCGGACTCACTTGGGGTTGGAACAAGGCTCTCAACACTTGACGATTCCATTTCTGGAATAGTGCTAGAAGGCTCGTCCCCCATTACGAGAGAGTCTTTGGAAGCTTCAGGTGTGATTTCAGTTGACAAGCTCTCATAATATTCCTTCACTTGAATAGAATCCTCATCATCATCGTCATCATATCTGATTCTTATATTCATTTGCTGAAGCTTACACAACATTCGTTTCATTTGTAGTTTCTTTCGAATGCGTATTTCTTCAGAACTTTGAGGAAGATAACACTCCTCGTGATCAGTGAAATGCTGTGAAGGCTCAGAAGTCTGATGACTGATGGAATACTGTGGGGGTTGAAAATTGTCAAAACCGAGAGAATTGGAATTTTGAAAATTTTGATTCATCGGCTGACATTCAAAAGTCGCATGAGGACCCCCGCAATTCTCACAACAGAGATAATTGGGAAAATAACTTTCACCAAAGTTCTGATTGTAACATGGTTCCGGCTCATAGACAAGCGGAACCTGTAGTGGACAATCAAAACCGTAATGAGAATCATTCCCACAATACTCGCATGAGTAGGATTCGTATTGGGGTTGTGGAGGTAGGTAGGAAAAATCAGGTGTTTCATTATATGAAATGGGATCGGGATTACCGACAAACTTGTCTCCGAAACCCACATTGGTACATCGCCGACAATTTCCACCATTAAATGGACCTCCACACCAGGAACATGTCAAATACCATGACATGAAGAATTAAACAGATAAGAGGGATAAGAGATGAAGAATTAAACAGGTTTGAGGATAAAGAAATGTAGAATTAAACAGATTGGAGGATAAAAGACGGATATTTTTGGATTTTTGAAAAACATGCTATAAAAACAAAGAATGAAAATATTTTTGGCGTTTTTAACACTTCAGAAAAAGTGTTAATGAACTTTTTGGATTTTCTGAAAACTTTACAAAAAAAACTTTTTACAAAAGATGGGGTATGTGCAAGAATGGATCTGAAAAAGGCTAAACACACGCTAAAGCCTCCCCGGCAGCGGCGCCAAAATTTGATTGGATCCGAACCGTCAAGTCTAAACAGACTTAAAACAGCTCAGACACAAATACAATTAAGATCAGAGAATACAGGGGATTCCCGGGTCGTTATGTCCCACGGAGACTCAATGGTGTGTTAAACACTTGATCAGACGATAGATTGATCACTAATGATAGCGATCAGAAAGGATCAGGATATGAATATTACACTACTGAAAAAGATTATAAAATAAAGCGACTTAAATGCAAATTAAGAAAATTAAAAAGATAAAAGATATTAAATAAACGCTATCACTATTTTTAAAGTGATGAACGTTTAAAACCTAAAACGTAAAACTAACGTTTAAATAAAAATAACGTAAACGTACAAATAAAAACGTGAAACTTACAAAATATAAATCCTAAAAATATGAAAAATACATTTTTACAAACCTAATAATATAAGAAAATTTATAGAAAAAGAAAATTATTTTTAACACTATTATTCTAATTATTATTAATTAAAAACTATTTTAAACTATTTAAAAATACTCTAAAATAAGAGAAAATACAAAATAAGACTAGAAAAATAAAGTTAAGACTTTAGAAAAATCTAAAATATGATAAAACTAATTTTAAAACTGAAAATATATTTTTTAGACTTTTTATGTATTTATTATTAATTTAAAACTATTTAAAACTAATTTAAATGCTAGAAAATACAAATTTAACTAAGAAAAATATGGAAAAATACTTTTTAGGCTATTTATATTTATCTAAACTTAAGAAAAATGAAAAATTATTTTTTTGAGACTTTTTCTAATTTTTTATATTAAATACTATTTAAAAATACTTAAAAACTAGATAAAATGTAGAAAAATACCAAACAAGCTAGGAAAAATCTGAAAAATTCAGGAAATGCTTAAAATAATATAAGGAATAAAGGAAAAATATAAAAACAGGCACTTATGTGGAGGATTATGCAACTGCTGTGGAAATGGCTTATAAATAAGCACTTCCAATAAGCAATTGAAGCACAACAAGCACCAAACTGATATGGAAGGTCTAATATGCTAAAACAATCAAAATGGAACAAGTATCAACAAGCAATAACCTCTGATTATAAGCTAAGACAGATTTGAGTATATGAGATTTATGGCCAAAAACAGTGAAAGGGTTACTACTTTAGACAGAGAAATAAGCACTTAAATAAGCTGGAGACTAAAAATAAAATGCTAGAACTTGAAGAAGACCTGGCAAGGAGCTTGTAAACCAAAACTCAGACCCAGAGGTGCTTAAATGAGCTTTGTGCAAGCTCTTAAAGTTCTGTACAAAAGCTGTGTAGCCTACTTGCCCTGTGCAGGGCACTACTGAGTCCTAGTTCCAGCTTAAAAAATAAGCTACTCAATAAGCTTAAACTTAAATCCAGATGTTGCAGTATCAAGACCACCTAGCAAGGTATAACTAACCCAACTTTTAGACTCTAACTCACTGAAATGAAACCTAGGCAGGGTCTGCAAGTTCATAAGAAAAACTGTTCTTCAATGGTTTTGACTTTTTAATAACAGATTGAATGTTTTGACTTTGTTGAGTTTTAAATCCAAATGAAGAACTGAAATGGGTGAATAAAGATGAAATGAAACTTTAACAACCATGTTTATCAAATTCTAAACCTATTTATGATGAAATCAGGAGCTTGATTCCAACAGTATGCGTAGAAGAGCAGATTATCTAAAAAGTTGACTTAGAACTCACTTGCAGCAAAACAAAGAAAGAAATGAACTCAAATACCTACATCAATCTTGAAGAAACTGATCTAACCCAATATGTAACCCTGGAGCACAGTTAATATGCTCAATCCAAACACCCCTTAAAAACTGAAATACAAACTCAATAAAACTACCTACTGATCTAGCTATAGCAGCTACTCAAAATCATTTTAACTGACTTGAATATGACTAGTTTAACATGTTTAAACCTTTATTGAGCACAGATACATACACAAGACTAATATGCAAATTTGCTTGAAGATAAAAAGTGAAATATGACTAACCACTGTCCCAGCTTATGCAGGCCAATACCAAACCCAAACCTAAGCTAACCTAGTCCATTTCAACCTCTGCAACACCCCTGCATCATCCTTTTCATCACCATTTCCATTTTTGAGTCCCAGTTGACTTTCGTTGACTAAAATGGAAAATTGTTTGAAAATGATTTTAAAGCTTAACAAAAGCTAAAATTAGCTTAACTAAGGTTGTTTGAGCTTGTAAATAAGCTAACTAAAGCTTATACATAAGAATTTGAAATGAAATGTTCAACAGTAGCTATGAAACATGAAATTTTAACCAAACCATGAATTTAACTCTTAAAACAGATTACAAAGCTATATTAACTTATGTTTGAATCATTAACACAAAATATTACATAGTTTAGACTAACTAAGACATTTTATAAAAAATACGACATAAAGAAAAATTAAGAAAACTAGCTACTCTTCCCTAGCCTCTCTCTCTTCCTCTTTTATACTCCCAAGCAGCTTCCACTTGTACTCTGAATAGATCCCACATCAATTTTGGACCATTGGATGACTAGATGCAATTTTAGCCATTTGATCATTTTGGCGCCAAAAAGGTTTTAGCCAGGTGGAGGACTTGAGTGTTAAGGGTTTAGGATCATTTAATGGTTCTTGTCTTGTGTTGATGATGAGGGGACAAGGAGAGGAAAAAAATGAGGAGGGGGGATGGCTTTGTGGTGATTGTAGCAGAGCAGGTGAAGGGTGAAGAAAAAGGGCGCCAATGGTTAGTCAAACCAAATGGGTTGACTGGTTGATTATTAAAACCAGGGGGTTCAAAAAGCAAATGTGACAGGGGGTTCAAAATGTGTGAAAGGGTCCAAATGGGATTAAAGACTTTAATAACCAAGGGACCTTTCATGTAATTTCTGAAAATGGAGGGACTACTGCTGCCATTTTATAAAACTTGTTCCAAGGACTGAAAATGACAAGCTTCAAAAGTATAAGGACTAAAATTGCCATTTTCAGATTTTCCGGGGGCCAATTCTGCCAATTTTGAAACTTGGAGGATCATTTTTGTAATTTTCTCAAACTTTTGATATTTTTCACCAAAGGACTAAATTTGACAACTTATGATTTTAAAAGGACCTTTGATGACTTTTCTTTTGAAATTCTGTACCAGGGACTATTTTTGACAATTTTAGAAACTTGGGGGACTAAAACTGCAATTTTTGCAAATTTGATACGTTTTTCATCTGATTTTGATATTTTAGCATTTAAAACACATAAAACACTGATTTGTGATATTTTGATCATTTTGATGTGTTTCTGAGTGTTTTCAGATGAATTTGCAGTTTATTTGGTATAAAAATGATGAGTATTTAGACACTCATCAATACATGACTCCAAAATCAAGAACCGCGTTTTCAACGTCGGTGATCGAGTCCTTCTTTTCAATTCAAGATTGAAGATATTCTCGGGAAAGCTCAAATCCCGCTGGTCTGGACCATTCACCATCACTAAATTATTTCCTTTTGGGACTATTGAGTTATCTCAACCCGATGGTCCAAATTTTAAAGTGAATGGTCATCGATTAAAACACTATTTTGGAGAGGACATTCCACCAGTGGTTGTCCCGGATCTACAAACTTTCCCCATGAACCAATGAATGCGGGGATCGAGTCAAGCTAGCGACTCGGTAATAAAAAACAATAGCACACCATATGGGTTTTCACTCATATTTCTGATTTCTTTCTATTTTCTACCACCCTAGTGTGGGGGAGTTACCCCACGCTGTTGTATATAAGCTCTCTAAAAAAAAAAAAAAAAAAAAATGTGTATATATCAAAAATAAAATAATGGCCGTAGTATTTCCCTTTTATGTTCTATGTTTCGGCATAACCGCCGGTACTTTGAATATTGCGGGCAATATTCATTTCTAGTGTGGGGGGGGGGAATTCTCACGAATTATCATGTAATTATACCACCCAATTCCCCCATTTTTGGCCAAAATTTTTTTTTGGAGTAAGTGTTTTTCACTTACTCAGCAAATGGTAATCAGTCCGCCATGTCTAACCCACATAAGGATTGGCTAATCCAGGAGCAAACGGCTCTTGGTAAAGATATCTCAAATCCGTTTATGGCTTGCAATTTGCCCAAAATTGTATGGTGTTCAGCTCACCATATCTTTAATTAGTGAAGAGTTGGCTAGCCCGCAAGTTTATGACTTGTGGTAAAGGCAGTTGGAAAGCCATAATTGGTAATCGGCTCACCAAAGATAATATTGATAATTTATCTAAGAGTTGGCTAGTCCAGAAGCAAACGGCTTCTGGTAAAGACAAATCAAATCCGTTTACAGCTTATGATTTGCTCAAAATCATTTGGTTATCATTGTACCAAGGTTCTTACTTGAACTGAAACAATTGGCTACTCCAGAAGTAATGGATTTTGGTAAAGAGATGAAATCCATTAAGTTTTCTAAAAAGATTGCTAGGGACTAGCAATATCTTAGTGTGGGGGATTGATGAGTGTCTAAATACTCATCATTTTTGTACCTTTTAAACTGTAAAAACATCTGAAAATACTCAGAAATGCATCAAAATGATAAAAATATCACAAATAAGTGTTTTATGTGTTTTAAATGCAAAAATTCTAAAATCAGGTGAAAAACATATCAAGTTTGCATAATTGGCAATTTTAGTCCCCCAAGTTTCAGAAGTTGTCAAATCTAGTCCCTGGAATCCAAAAATATGGAGTTTTATCATTCAAGGTCCCTGAAATATTCTAAATTGTCAAAAATGGTCCTTGAATGAATCTTTGGGCAAATGGCAGAAAAGGTCCCTCAACTTTACAAAAGTGTCAAAATAGTCCTTGGATATTTAAAAATTGAAAATATTCAAATATGGTCCTTGTACTATTAAAGATTGGCAAATTTGGTCCTTTTGACAAGTTTGGAAAAGTTGCAATTTCAGCCCCTCAACTTGGCAGAAATTACATGAATGGTCCTTGTATTAATAACAAAACCAAACTTGACCCTTTGTGTATTTTGATCCCCAGCCAAACCCTTTGACCCCCTGTCATAATCCTGTGAACCCCCCTATTTTGACCCACCCCCGTATTAATGAAATTCGGTCAAAAAAAGTCAACCCCGTTAAAAAACCAGTTCTACTGTTCATCCTCCTCACCCAATCCTGCAAACCAGAAACCAGAGTGGTTTCCTCCACTTGCCTGATTTCCACCTTTCCACCTCACCTCCCCAGCTGTATACCCACTCCCTTCCACCTCTACAATCTCCCAAAACTCATTAATTGAAAAAAACCTGCTTAAGACTTTTTTGGCGCCAAATTTCCAAATGGACGAATATGATGAGTTTGATGGATCCAATGGTTCAAGTGAAGTGGGAAAGTCTCAGAGGTCGACCAAGAGCCCAAAAAGATGATTATAAAGAAGCTAGAAGCAATGTGGAAGAGTAACTAGTGTAATTTAATTTTACTTATGTCGTTTTAAATATTTTAAGTTTTCCAGTGTATTTCAAAGCTTTCAAGCTCCTTGTTAAGTTATATCAGTGTAATAAAAACTTGTTTTTCAGTTTCAATTTCAGTTCTTGTATACGAATTCAGTTTATGCAAATTTCCTTGTTAAAAATTCTCAAAATGTTAAGGTTGTTGTTAATTGTTATTAAGGACTGAATAAGCTCATATAAGCTCCTAGAAAGATTTTCTAAGCTTTTAGTAACCTTTAAAATCAGTTTAGAAGTAAAAAATCAAAAATACCAAAAATACCAAAAAAATTAGTGAAAAATAAAAAATCCATGGAAATGAAGGTCAAAGCTGGAGCAGGGTGAATACAGGATTGCCCTTGGGTTTAGAGCTTCTTGGGAAGCTATAGGAAGTGTTTACAGTCCTTGATTCTCAGTCTTGTGCTTGGATTCAATTTGTAAGCAAGTTCTTTAAAGATTGCATTTTCTAGTATAAGTAGTTAAACCTTGTTAATTTTGTCTTAATACTGTCTCATTATAGTTAATATAAGTTAATTACTATATTTCTTGGTTTAAAAAGTTGTTTTAGAACTAAAAGCTTAATAACAGTCCTATAAAAGGGTGTTTGGAGTCACTGTATTATCTGTGCTAAAGGCTATCTGTGTTGTTGTTTGTGGTTGTAACTTGTCAAATTAGGTCAATATAACTCATAGAAGCCATAAAAACCAGACCTTGTTTGATCAAAAGTCAAAATCTCTTGTAATCTCACCTTACTAGCTCACTGTTAGGATTTATAGCTTGAAATTCATCATATTAGCTTATAACTTGGTACTTTAGCTTAATTTCATCTTATCTTAGGTTAATATAACATAATCAGTAAGTATATTTGATCCTAAGTTCATCAAGGTCAACTTATTTGGTTTTCTTAAAAAGTCAAACTTTTCAGTTTGGTCGTTTTTGAATAAACTAGATAATTTTATATAGGACTTAACTTTAGCTTTCAAGATTTGAGCTTTTAGGATAATAATATTCAACTGCTCATCTTTATCTTAGTAATTTTAATAATTTTCAGTTAGCTTTTTAAACTGCTTATTCTTTAGCTTACTTTAGACCCTTTTTCAAAAAAGTGCCCTGTGCACAGTTTTATGGTCATTTTCACAAGCTCATAAAAAGCTCATTAGTTAACCTTAGCTTTTGAATTTTGGTTCTTTGGAAAGCTAACCTAGCTGTCTTGAAGTTCCAATCTTAGTTTTTCACTTTATAGCTTATTTGATAGGGCTGCTAATTGCTTTTTCTTTGTCCCATTTCTGTGTAAATTGCATAATCAGTGTACTTAAGCCACTTTCATAAGCTCACACAGAGCTTATTAGTGGGCCCCAGGCATTGAACTTTGGCTTTTTGGGAAGCCCACCTAGCCAGCTTGTTGCCTCAGTGCTTATTTTGAGCTTTGGAGCTTTTGCCCCTAGCTTAATTTGGCATTAAAGATCTGTGAAGGACTGTTTGGTTCATAGATTTAGTGATAGTGCTTATTTGATTATTCTAGCTTATCAGTTTGTATCCTTGTGCTTATTAGCTTTATTTAAGTAGTTTTAGCTTATTTTCATCTTATTTCATCTTTGGTTTCAGCTTGTAAGCTTGTTTGAGCTTAAAGAATCAAAATAAGCTCATAAGCTCAACTGTTTAGCTTTTAAGCTCTTAAATAGCTTATTTTTAAGTTGCAAAATTTTTGTTTTAATTAAAGTTACTTAATATTAGTAGTATAATAGGTTTTTAAAAGAAAAAACAACAAAAACACCATTTTAAAAATAGTGATAGCGTCTATTTAATAGAAATTAGCTTTTTAATTTTTCTTTTCAGCTTATTATTAAGCACTTCTTGTTTTTATAATTTTCTTAGCTTTCTGTCATCATAGGATATTTTTAGAAAAAGTTTCATAATTTTCTTAGCTTGTTTAGTATTTATTAAAATTTAAAATAGTTAAAAGTATTAAATAATTAATAATAAATAAATAAAAAGCATAAAAAATATCTTTTCAGTTTTAAAATTAGTTTTCTAATATTTTAGATTTTTCCAAGTTAAAATTTCATTTTTCCAGTTTAATTTTGTATTTTCTTGTATTTAAGTGTATTTTAAATAGTAATTAATTAATAATAAATAGATAAAAAGTGTAAAAAATATATTTTCAATTTTAAAATAAGTTTTATAATATTTTAGATTTTTCTAAGTCGTTATTTCATTTTTCTAGCTTTATTTCATATTTTCTTATATTTTAGAGTATTATTAAATAGTTAAAAATAGTTTTTAATTAATAATAATTAAATAAATAGTCATAAAAATAATTTTAATTTTCCAAAATTTTTCTTTTATTATTAGGATTGTAAAAATATCATTTTCATATTTGTAGGTCTTTTATTTCTTAAAACTCACGTTTTATTTTGTACGTTTACGTAAAATCTAATAAACGTATTCGTTTAAGTTTATTTAATCTGATTGTTGTGCTTTACAGTTCTGTATCCAAATCAATTCCAATCAATCAGTAGTGTAATTATCCAGCAAAATCCTTACTGATCACTATCCTTAGTGATTATTCGACATCTGAAAGTTTTTAAGCACCATTAATCCTCCGTGGGACTTAACGACCCGGGAATCCACTATATTCCAAGGGAAATTGCATTGGTTTTAGACTGTTTGAATTTTATTACGGTTGACCATTCACAAGTGGTTGATTTGTGTGATAAACTTGACGGTTCTGCCATCAATCAAATTTCGGTCCACTCTAAAGCTTCTACTCTCAGCCCATCAAAGTCCAGCATCCCACTTGGTACCTGCCGCATGGAAAAGAAAATGCGAATGAGCTTAAAAAGCCCAGTGAACAGATATATAATAAAAGAATAATCAAAACATATATAAGTATAGAGAAAGAGAAACATAAACTCTTGCCGAAACGAATATCATCTGTCAAAAAATGAGAGATCAAGGATCAACTGAACAAACATCATAAGTCAAATGAGAGATTCACGATAACACGAATAAGATAATCATAAGGTGAATGAGTCAACAAGAATAAGATAACCAGATCATAAGAATCAGATAATCATAAGGTAAGAAAATGGTGTAAGGATTTCAGAATTCTACCACGAGCCCAGAAACATATCATATCATAATATCATAATCATAATCTTCATAAGTAACATAAGTAGCATAATGGAGTGATCAACTCCCAGAATCGTGAAAAGCGTGTATTGCACACAGCACCAGTCACCAGAAACATATCATAATAACATGACTAAAATACACCGTTGGTCCCTAAACTTGTACCAAAGTATCACAGTGGGACAAACATTGCCCTTTTCATCGTTGGAGGTCCAAAACATGGCCTTTTATACTCGTTACAGGTCCTTTGACAAAGCCAATGTCTGATTTTTGTTTTGTAGTCGAGGGTATTTTAGTCCATACACATTTATAATTTTATAACACATTTATATTTTAGCCCTTCATCTTTCATCCTCGTCATCATCTCCCCAAATTATTCATCTCCCCAACATCATCCTGGTCATCATCTCCCCAAATCATCATCTGCCCAGTACGCCAACAAATACCAGCTAGCGAAATGGCCGCGATTTGGTAAGAACTATATATTATATTTTTTAATATTTGTTGCTTTGTCCTATCCCTAATTTATCACAGTTACTTATCTGCTTGTCATCCTCATACATGATACTGATTATGTGATATTGTTTTTGATCCACATGATAGAAAAAGGGTTTTTTTTTTTTTGTTTACTTCTTGATACTATTTGATGACCTTATAAAGATAGGGGCAAGTGGATAATTAAACATCATAGTTGAGTTGTATTATTTGTCTAAAAGTGATGATTGTCAACGATAACATTATAGCAGCTAGGAACTTAGGTACCACGGAGTGGAGTCGGCTTCACCATCGAGTAGCACTCGGGTAGTCGGCTACACCATTCCGTCCTATTCGGGTACTTGAAAATTTTGAAGATTTCGAGTTCGGAACCCGAACTTTGCAAGCGTTGTTCTCTTTTTTTTTTTGTCTTTTTATGAAATTTTGGGTTAGGGTAGGATCGGGTACCACTCCGTCTAGTTAGGGTAGTATTGGGGTAGTTTTGAGTTGGAAGGTTTTTATTGGATAGAGCTGACGTGGCACCCTCAGGGTATTGAGTTGAGATCAATATAGAACCCATATTTGCCATAGAACAAAAATGAACCTATCATAGCCCTCCATCTTTTATCTAAATTAATAAAAAATAATTTTTCACATTTTTTTTAAAACAACATATCTTACAAACGGTAAAATTTTAAAATATAAAAAATACACCATCGCGACGAGAATTAAATTATCTTTCTATAGATATGCACTTTTATATATTTTCGACAAACATTTTTTTTCAAAAATTCCGTCCGAAAAAATCATATATGATTTTTACGAATCATATATGATTTTCAAAAATCATGTATGATTCGATTTTTATGAATCATATATGATTTTTACGAATCGTATATGATTCTCAAAAATCATATATGATTCGTAAAAATCGAATCATATATGATTTTCATAAATCATATATGATTTTTGTTGACCGAAATTTTGAAAAAAAAATGGTTAAAAATATATAGTAGTGCATATCTATAGAAAGATAATTTAATTCTCGTCGCGATGGTATAATTTTTATCGCGTAACGATTAACGGTTTGCGAGATATTTAATTTTTTTAAAAAGGATGAAAGTTTATCATAATAAAAAAATGAATGGCATTTTGGATCTATATTGAACTTTTGCCTCAGGGTATTAGGGTACGAAACTTGGACTCCCTCCCCCCTTATAAACTAGCGTTCCATATGACAATGTTTTACAAACAAGAGTGATTACCACTTTATGTTTTTACTTGTTAGGATGAACTGCTGCTTCAACAACGGCCTCAATCTCTTCCTTGGCTCTTTCAAGAAACCTTGGTCCTTTGACTTTTTCTATCGGGGTATCTTCCTTAATGTCATTGCTTGTTCCATGCGTTTCCTTGTCGTGGGTTGGTGAGTTCTTGGTATCTTCGTTACCTTTTTGGATCAAGTGTTTAATGTTTGCTTCTTCCTCTACCACATCAAAAAACAAAATTATGACTTATAAATACATACATAGATGTGATCAATTTATAATAATGAATAATCATGCACATATTTTCATCTATAGACGTGTACACAACTGAGTCAAAAAAACGTTCCCAACAAGGTCAGGACTATATACGAACCTAGACATAACAAGTCAACCTAGTAATACAAATAATCAAAGTGGTCGCAAATGAACCCATCACCTCCATGAGGCCCTCCCTTTATCAGTAAGTACTATGTAGGGGTTGCAATTTGTGTCGGGTTTGGTTAGCTGGTTTGCAAAAGGGCACGACTGGTTTAATTATTCATTTCGAAATCACAACGATAAATGGACAGGGCTCAATTATTCATTTCGAAAATCACAACGCTAAATGTATAGGATTAAACAACGCTAAATGGACAGGGTTCAATTATTCCTTAATTTACAAAATTTGCCAAGCAAGCCATTTATGTGTATACTGATTGTAATATAATGATAATTGGTGTGTATTATATTAGGTGGACACCCAATTCATCCGGGACCAAAGAATAAATTTGAAACAGAAGTAGTTTCTTGGAGTAAGGGCGTTATTGGTGATGCTGAGCAACCCGTAGTGATTAGTGGTCCTTCTTGGGTGGGCAAGGGTACTCTGATTAATATGCTGATGAAAGAGTTCCCAACAATGTTTGGATTCTCTGTTAGCCACACAACTCGAGGTCCAAGAGAAAAGGAGCAAAACGGATTGCATTATCATTTCAGTAAATGAAACGTTATGGAGCAAGAGATTAGAGATGGGAAATTTCTTGAGTTTGCTGCAGTCCATGGAAATCTTTATGGGACCACCATAGAAGCTGTTGATGTAGTTGCTGATGCGGGAAAGGTCTATATCTTGCACTCTTAATATTGTTGTCATTTTTTAAAGCTTATCGTGAAACATATCTTGATCTCCCTTTGTTAAGAAGCAAATTAGAGATACAATTGTCATTTAATTTTATGCTAAACTGAGTTCACATTTTGTCTTATGTAGAGATGCATTCTTGACATTGATGTTCAAGGAGCAAAGTCTGTGAAGGCGAGTTCACTTGAAGCTATTTTCATATTTGTTTGCCCACCCTCTTTTGAGGACCTTGAGCAGCGTCTTCGTGCAAGGTTTGATCTTTATCTTTGAACTGGTGGTTGAAACAATCTTGACTTTCTTATTTATCTGTGCGTTGACTAAATGAGTGCATCGATTTTGTCAACAGAGGAACAGAAACCGAAGAACAAATCCAGAAAAGACTAAGAAATGCCAAGGTTGAGCTTGAACAAGGACAAACTTCAGGCCTTTTTGATCATATTTTGGTGAATGATGATCTTGAAGCATGTTATGAGTGACTTAAGGTGAATATACTTGCATGTATGCGAGCTCCTTATAGATTGAAATCTAAACGCATGTTTAATCTGACAAACTTGTTTGTGATTTTGGTATAGAATATCCCGGGTATTAGTGAGAGCATGAACGCTCCCCCCGAAACTCGTAAGTGTATAGAAATTTGGAGTCATTCATTTTGATTATATGTTGTTTATGCAAATTTAGACGGTTCTCATGGGATGTTACGTTGTCATATACAGCAGAGAAGGTGTTTCATTTACCCGTGGACCTCTCATTGTCCAAAGTCAACGAAAAGATCTTGATAAACTGTGGGACTACTGAACAGACGTATGTTTATACATCTTACACACATTCTGAAAACTTAAAAAACTCAGAAATAACTTATATCAGTTGATGCAATGTTCGGCAAAGACTGCTGAGTATATATGTTCATGTCCTTGGTAATGAATAAGTTTATGTGAATTTTCAGGGTTCTTAATTTATCTGCAATGAAAGGAGGGGCACCTGGCCGGACAAGAGTACTAGATATGTATGTTGTTGATCAGCGTAGGGAAAACGTTAATGGCTGCAACTAGTAAAATGATATCATGGGGTACCGACTTTAGTCATGAATTACCATTTTGTTTTCTTATTTGAAGGGAGATGAAACAAAGTAACTTGTAGTTAGATTTCCCTTGTATGGGCTTTCTTTTGTGTCTTAAAAAGTTAATTGATTGAGGGATATGGAGAACTTCTGAGAATGTCAATTTTAAAGACTGAAATATGAGAAATGAGATGAAACTTGGCCATATTTTTTTCTACCTGTGGCTGCAATATGAACTTTTAAGTTTATTTGCCCTTTGTTACGACTGATATTAATTGTCATATAACATTACTAAGGGTGTGTTTGATTACCACTTAATAAGATGATTCAGCACTGATTATTAAAAACTTAATCGGTAAGAGTGTTTGGTTGGAAACGAATTAGCAACTGAATCATAAATATTGCACTGACCGATTATGTGTGACAAGCTATGCAAAATCATTCAGTAGGCTACACATGCACTCAAGTACCCTTGATATTCATATCTCTCTTCCACGTGGTCTCATCTCCCATCCATTCAATTTGAAAACACAATTAAAATTTTATGTTATTACCGTACTCTATAGTTTAATATATATAATATTGAATTGGGGGGCCTAGTAGATGGTTGTAAATTTGTAATGTTGTATATATTCGTGTGAAATTACAAATGTATGATATTTAAGATAAAATAGGTAAACAAATATTTGTAATTTTATTGATAAATATATTCTTTATATATTTAAGTTATTATAAATTATGAGTAACATCATTTTTACACAACATATTAGTAGTATTAAATCACATCGAAGGTCAAAATGGATTTTTTTTCTCTTATTCAGAAGAGACACTCTGAAATTTACCAAACAGTTATTTGCATTCAGAAACATATTCACTCAGCACGTTTGAATTATTCAGAAGCTTTGATTCATACAGCGCTAAATTATTCAGTTTCACCAAACAGCCCCTAAGAATGGATGCTTTTTTTTATATAAAAAAGGTGAAGTATAATTTTGTAATTTTCATCTACATTTTTTTTTCATCTGCATTTGGGGAGATGATGACCAGGATGATGTTGGGGAGATGATGATTTGGGGAGATGAATGATTTGGGGAGATGATGACGAGGATGAAAGATGAAAGGATAAAATATAAATGTGTTATCAAAGTATAAATATGTATGGACTAAAATACCCTCGACTACAAAACAAAAATCAGACATTGACTTTGTCAAAGGACCTGTAACGAGTATAAAAGGCTAAGTTTTGGACCTCCAACGATGAAAAGGGCAAGGTTTGTCCCACTGTGATGCTTTGGTACAAGTTTAGGGTCCAACGGTGTATTTTAGTCTAATAACATAACAGATCAGGTCTAGGATGCATCCATACGCCCCTGCAGAAATCATAGTGGCCAAACATATATCCTTGAGCTCATAATACATAACAGAAAGGGACGCAGTGGGTCATCACTCGCCCACCATGGAGTCATGCCATTGGGGCATCAATGACATGGTCATGGAACCCCCATGACTAGTGATAGCTCAGGTATCAAACTGAAGGGTCAAACAGAATGTCATAGTAATGACACAGAATCTAAGGTCATCAGAAATATCAAAATCATATATTCATATCAGAGGGTGCATAGCAAAGGCTCATATCAAAGGCTTATATCATAGTGTCATAAACAGAAAGGCTCATAGCAAACGCATCAAAATCAGAAGCTAAGCAATCAAAAGATGTGAAAGGATCATGAGAAACCGTATAAGAAAGGTCAAAATACCAGTACATATAGTTTACGAAATTCCCGAGTATCATTTAAATACCATTTTCATAAAAGAAATCTTTAAAAGTGGTTTCCAAGAAGCTTATATATAAAAGTGGTATCGTATTTTATTTCTGAAAATCATTTTAAACATGGTTCCCATTATAGTCAAGAGACAATCGTTTAAAAACAGTATCGCATTATGCTCATAATTACAAATCATAGTTATTATAGTTTTATAAAAAAATGTCCTTTTAAAAGCAGTTTTATAAACTGATATTAGTCATTTAAGCCTTCACATGAGACTGATATCACATCGGTTTTCTTAAAGAATTATTTTAAATAGTCCTTCTCAAAACATTCTTCGGACAAAACATTCAAAAGATTCATTTATAAATATTGAAGTCACAAATGAAAACAAGCCATAATACCAGAACGAACATCAATTCAACTGAGATAGCAAATCAGGGATAACGGTAACTATTAAATTCATGATGCGGATCAAAATAGTCAAAAAGCAACGGATCCAAAAGCCAAGAGGAATCCTTACAGAGAAAGCATAATCATATCATATCATATCATATCGTATCAAATGAAACGTATCAAACTGAAGGGAATCATAATCATAGCAACGAATGTCATAGCGAATAGAATCATATCAAGGATCATATCGGAATCATATCAAAAGGATCATAGCAGAATGAATCATATCAAAGGAATATCATAAATGAAACAAAGTCAAGGATCAAAAAGTCATGAGAAATCCCTATTGAAAAGGGATAGAATATATATACCTCAAACCGTAAAGCAATCACCCGAAATACACAAAGAAAACAAAGGCTACTCCTTCCTCCGCGGATCTACACGAACAATGATCGCTTAATATTTAGATAGCTATTTCATAGTTTTAGGGTTCATCGTTATTCATATTTCTTAATTAGGGTCTCTCTTTCTATTTTAGAAACTTTCCGAAATAAGTGACTTTCCAAATTAGGTAACTTCCATATTTAGTATGTTTCCCGAATTAGCAATTTAAGGTTCATATTCACAATTAGTCAAATTAAAGTAAATGTAACAACTTATCGTACTTTAAGGTTTAGAATGTAAATAATCCAAAGCTTAGGGTTTGAAGTGTAACTAAACTTAATTATTCAATATTCTCTATATGGTATACTACGTATATACAGATTCTTTTAATTGCTTAAAATGCTTCACACTTCATTTTACATATACATGTTTCGATCCATATTCAAGGTTGCTCGCGGTTCAAATGGCTAACCTTTAGGACCAATTAATCATATTTTACGACTAACACCCGACTCACTTATCCCGACATGCTTTTAAAACTCTAAACAACCTAACCATTTTTCCCGCGATGACCCTCAAACGTACACCCACAAGAACAAGTTTAAACCATTTCAAATACACGTTTTTCACCTTTGATTACGGCTCATACAACTTATAATCACGACCAAGTAAACACGTATTATGATTGACCCCCGACTCAACTATCCCGACATGGTTTCAAAATACAAAATGAATCGACCGATTTTCCCGCGATCGCCCTCAAATTTACCCCCTTGTAAGACCATTACATGCGATAATGATAAACATTATAAGCTGATTATCACGACTCGAAAACACACCAAGTACTCCCTTACATGTTCCTGTTATTCTGTTTCAAGTTCTCTGTTCGGGATTATGGAAAATGGTATGATATATGATTTACAAATGATGATTCTATATGTACAATTTCTTACTGTAGGATCGGTTCTAAAGTTGATTTGGTGAATCGGGAGGTCTAGGAAGATGAAAGAACATCATCTTCAAGTTAGTGACAGAAACTAGAGAGAGAAGGGAAATACTATGTGTTTTATTATGATAAAAGATGAAAGTTACACAAAGAGTCTCACCCTCCTAGGAAAGTCTAGGAGGGTATTTATAGCCTAACACATCTAAACTATTACAATATGACATATCAAGTCTATGTGTTTTGGCTTACTAAGATAGGTAATGTAATCCCGGAAATGTCGTTCCATTTTCGTGTTAGGAGCGATTCCAACAATCTTCCCCTAATGGTACGACATAAGGGATTACTTACAACATTTCCTACAAGTAATAAAACAAATAAAGAAAAGTCTTCATAAGCTCTTCAAATGCTGAGGATGATGACAGTTTACGCTCTTTGTCTTCTTCTTGTACCTCGACTTGAGAACTGTTTTCTTCACTTGTAGGCAAATGATATAATATGCATAAATTGGATTAACTTCCCCCCAATTCATGCTGCATGTCTTTAGCAGCTTCTCCGTACACTTCTTTTTGGCGAAGTTTCTGAATCAACTTCCCCCCAAACTAACAACCGTCTTCAGCAGATTCGAAACTTTGATGTAGTAGACATTGCTTCTAACTTTTGAAGTTTTCAGTACGCAGCAGAATTTGTAGATGAGCAGTAAACCACACAAGGTAAATCTATCTTATTGCGAAAAATCCGTTCGGGGGTAACATGCAAGAAATCAACAAGATATTCTCACGTATGTAGATGCTTCACACCAAACAAACCACGAAATACGAAATGAAACGACTTCCCCCTGAATGTTGCAGTCTATCGGAATAATAATTACATGTGAGTATGCAATTACTCGATAAAATGACCCCGTGTGTGGCATCACAACATCCTATTTAGGTAACTTCACACACGATAACTCTGTGAAAGTGAGACGATAACACCAAAGTGAGAAATTTGAACCACAGATCGTCTCATTTCTTCCCCCTAATTGAAGTAATTCATGAAGGGAAATGGGTTTTTGAAAAAAAGTCGAAGAAGCAGAACCCCGTACACTCTCTTCCCCCCGATGTTTTTAATGAATCAGAATCATACACCACGTATGTTGATGATGAATTGGAGACAGCGAAACCATGTATGTCCAATTAATCGAACAATTGTGAAGTACCATAAATATCTCGTGAGAATCAACTGATGATAAGACTTCTCTGCTCGTTTATACTCTTCTCATCTAACTCTTTACCGACCCCCATTATCATTCTGACGACTTTTTGTAGTGACTACTGATGGAGAAAAAACCCAATATGATGAACTTGAGACTGAAGTAAAATAACCCGAACTTATGACTTAAACTTGCACTATTTTCAGACGAAGAACCCTTATTAACCGGATCGAAAAGGGGTAAACTTAAAGTTTCTCGAATTATCCACAGCATTTTGTGACACTTGAGCACAACAACGTAACTCCTTAAAAGTGATAGCTATACGTTGTGAGCACAACAACGTAACTCCTTACATCAAGTATAACTAGACAACTCAAGTCTTTGTCATTCGTAACAGTTAAAGCTCGAACAAGGATCTCGAAGAATCATGCATCCAACCAACCCCGATATCTTCAAGATACTAAGTAAACGCACCCGTGAAATCCCACTTCAACCTCAAATAAATAATAAAGAATTAACTCCGTAGTCACATCTTGCGGTTACATGCTCAAAACTAGCCTTCATTAAAGGTTTAAATGAATTTTGATAATGGTTTCCCGATCTTGTCAAAAATGTATCCCCGTGAAAATTGGTAATACCAAAATACCACTCGTTAACCAAATGTTATACCAAAAATGCGCTCAATGTATAAAAAATACATTTGACAGTAATAAATTTTCAGCTCAATGCATTTTGATCCAACACAAGTCCAATCCAATATATTATTAACCCATTAGATTATAATACCAATTCAGCCTATGAGTTAAAAATCGGATACATAAACAGCCTATACCACGTCGGCCCATCACATCCAAATCAGAACTCGGCCCATAATCCAACTCTAGTCCAAACCTAACCATAAACAATCGGGTATAAGACACCAATTTAACACACTACCCCTAACCCTAATCTCATTTTCGAAACACACCAGCAGACACCACATCTTATCAACCCTAAAAGTAAAACCAATCCGCCCCCAACTTCCCTCCACAACAAAATCGCAACAGCCTCAGCAATTCATAATCGATTCATCATAATTGAACAAAAAAAACACCCTTCTAACATTTCTTGTTTCAAATAATCTCCACTAGCTTCAAATGAGAGGTTCGAGAATCATTTTATAATGATCTCAGGTAGGTATATGCTTGTTTAATGATGTTACTTTGACGAATGAAAGAGAGAAATTAACATACTTGTTAATTATCTTTCTTTGAGTTCAGATATTACCACATATGATCAATGATGAATTTCTTTTTCGTGTGTATGATTGTTTTAAGATTCTGCGAACACGAGAAAGAAATCTAAGGTCTTGTATTAGTAATGTTTTTGTTTGATAATTGTTTAGATCTAATTAAAGTGAACCAAAGGAGGGGATGATACACAAGTTGTGTTGTTCTTTCTTTAATAATCGGATAGTAACATGAAGGTTTTCTTCTATGTGGATCGATGACGAAAGTCTCTTGTGGTTTATTGCCTTTAAATGTATCTTTGAGCAAAAAAAAAACAAGAGATAAGCTGAGATCTGTTGACTATGATGTTTTTGTCGATGGTTAAGTCTTAACATAAGATGGTTTGGAGATGTTGGCGAAAGATTGGATTTGGTTTTGAGATTAATGGTGTCGGTTTAGTTGTTTGTTTAGATTGTTTGATATTGGCTTGATAGACTACATTCTTCTTCCTCTTCAAATTGTTTTTTGTAGACAGTTAGGACCAATGAGGAATAGATCTGAGGTCTAAACGGGATTTGGTATTTGGTTTGTTTGGTCAAGATCATAACCAGTTTACGCATAAGTCTTCTTCTACCTCTCCTAATTCTGTCTTAAGCGTAAACCATTCAAAAAGTCTTACGCGTAAACAGTTCAAGAAATCTTATGCGTAAACATAAAGGTTTCTTACTCGTAAGCCCTTAGGCGTAGGGTCTTACTCGTAAGGTAAACCTTACGCGTAAGAAATCTTACTCGTAAGGAAAAACTTACGCGTAAGCTTACTCGTAAGCTGAGGTTCTTACAAGTAACTTTCCAAGTTACTCGTAAATGGACTGAAGATGACTTCTTAGGCGTAAAAAAGGGGTTTTGACCCTCTTTGACTTTTTCCAGCCATGTTTTCCGACCAAAGAATCCGACCAGCATCATAAACCCAGAACAATGCTTAAAAGGTTCATCATTTAGACCCATATTGACTATGAATAAAAGGACCACTTGACCAGAATATTTCACGAGTATTGCAACCAAACAGTCTTAAAAAGTTTATGAATGTGAAAGGATGAGACTTATTTGACCAAAAGAGATACAGTATCTTAGTTAAAATTTTAAACCCAAAAGAATTAATGAAAAATTAAAACTTGGTAAAAAACAGATTTACAAGAGACGATTTTGACAAGATACATCACCAAAAATCAACCAAAAACAAACCGACCTTGCTCTTAATACCACTTGTAGGATCGTTTCTAAAGTTGATTTGGTGAATCGGGAGGTCTAGGAAGATGAAAGAACATCATCTTCAAGTTAGTGAGAGATACTAGAGAGAGAAGGGAAATACTATGTGTTTTATTATGATAAAAGATGAAAGTTACACAAAGAGTCTCACCCTCCTAGGAAAATCTAGGAGGGTATTTATAGCCTAACACATCTAAACTATTACAATATGACATATCAAGTCCATGTGTTTTGGCTAACTAAGATAGGTAATGTAATTCCGGAAATGTCGTTCCATTTTCGTGTTAGGAGCGTGTCCAACACTTACTGCTTATTGGGATTTCAGTATAGCTTGGTTAATCATTTTATTAAAGCCTGGGTTGCCATCATGCACCCATATATCATTTGTACTAATTGGGTCGAAACGTTTAAAAGCTCAGCTAGGGATCAATAACAAAGACTAATAACATGTACAGCGGAATAAACTAATCAATTCTTTGTTATTGAACAAGGTTTTCATTCACTAACACTAACTAATCTTAGACGTTTATAGGAACACGTTTAGATAACTAAACTACTAAGTAAACTAATAACCTAGGCGTTTACAAGACTATACGCCTAGGACACACACACACACCTTTAAGTCGACTACATATTGGAAGACATATATATGAAACCTACACCTATTTCCTCTTTATACACTAGAGGATCAGGGTTTACAAAATACTACAAAGGACTAATAAATAAAACTTCTTTTGCAAGCAAGTCCTTCCATCTTTTTGTAGGTTTCCTTCTTGTCGTATTAAGTCCCTCTTGTTTCATTCTTTTTTGTCTTATCAACTCAAACGTATAATTCCCAACAATCTTCCCCTAGTTGATAAAGACAAAACAATTCTTGAACGAACTTCCCTAGACAAAGTAGAGAAATTGAGATCAGGGATCTCACCATGAATGAAACAAGTATGTCTTCCTTTGTCTTCCCCTTAATCCATGCCATGCCACTCAAACATCTCTTTCCTTTTTTGTTATTATCCAAATAGGGAACATATGCAAATAATGATCTTGACCACCACGAACCAATATCATACTTCCAATCTAAGCCTTCCAATGTTTCGAATTGCCCTCCATGAAGAACATCAAAATGCTTACTAAAAATGAATCCAAAACAGTAGAAAACTCCAACTAGCAGTAGTAATAATGATCAACAGTAGTAAAAATCAAACACTTCCCCTTGAGTGGTGCATGAACATCAAAAGATTCTTCAAATCTGTAAGCTCCTTGTAATGATCACTTGTGAAGAAAATCAAATATAACGAACATGATGAAGAAGTAAAATAACCCAAACTTGTATCTTATGTCTTGTTTATCCACGTGACATTGAACTTATACTGCTAACCAAAAATATAAGTAGATCACAACCTCTTGACAAAATCCTCATCTTCAATGAGACACTGAGCACTACAATGTAACTCCTTTAAGTGATAGTTAACTAAGTCTTCATCCATCCACCCCTTAACCTATGAAAACTAGATTTTGCAAGTCTTCGTCAACATCCTTTAAGCACGAACAAGTTATCTACAAAGTGTAACACCCACTTTGAGATATGATAAGAACACAAACCTGTGAAACTCAACTACAACATCAAATAAATGATAATCAATTTTCTTTGTAATCAATTCTTCAATAAATCTCCAAACCGAGCCTTTTAAAAACGTTTAAGAACAATTAACCAGTAACTTGTGTGTGTGAACCAAAAATCTCAATCTGTGTGTGTCGCCAAAAATCCATAACAATTATTATGCTCAACTTCACCTCATTTCCAAAACAAGCCTATTATATTAGAGACCCATGATCCCATTATAAAAAAATAGACCAATAATACTCCACTAATGACAATTGAATCTTCACCAATGTCGAACAAGTAGTAGCAACACTTTAAAACAACGAGCAGTACTTTCAACTTATACGGGCAGAGCAGTACTTTTACAAGAACGAGTAGTACTTTCAAGGAGGAGCAGTACTTTCAAGGATAAACAGCAGTACTTTGAGCAATTTAGGGTTTCGACAGCAGTACTTTGAGTATAAACAGTAGTTGTTAGGAATTAGAAATTCCCGGTATTAAAGAGTCGGTCACCTCAAGTATATGTAATCGTTAGAAAGCTCGTAGTCGTAGTTCTTTTAAGTTAAGTAGTAATTTAGTTAAGTAACACCGTGGAGGACGGACGGGTCTTTACCCACTGTATGCCTGATCCACAGCCCAAAGTGTGGCGAGTTATGTAAGACTATAAATACTCTCTACCTTCCAAGGTAGAGAGTTGGAGCTCATAATAATATCTTTCACTTTCTCTCACTAAGTTCCCTAAACCTCTAACTTTCTCTCTCTAGAATTCCATCTTATACGCCACCTTGTGTTATGGTTTGATGTGTGTGTGAAAAGTTATATCTTACAGTAGTACTTTGAGTAAACAGCAGTACTTTGAGCAAAGAGCAGTACTTTTGTCAGCAGCCATATTCGACAGCCTGTAACTTTTGCATAAAAGCTCGTATCGACGATCCCTCTAGTGGAAAGTTAGATGGATATATAGAGAACATCCACCTAAAATTTCGTCACAATCCAACGGTTAACAAAAAAGTTATGATCGTTTCAAAACAGTGATGTAGTAACCTTACGAAACTTTTTCAGTTTCTGCAGCAGACTTCGACAACTTATAACTTTTGATTGAGAGCTCTAATTGACAATCTCTTCCGTGAAACGTTAGAGGAATATATGGAGATGCACCAGAAAAAAATTGTAGCTCGATCCAACGGTTCAAGAAAAAGTTATAGCTGTTTGAAAACAGCCCTGCAGAAAGATACGAAAATTTGTAACATCTTCGAATTTTGCATCTTTTCTTCGAAAAACCTTGTAGATCCCTATATCAAGAGCTCCCCGCTCTGATACCAATTGATAAGATCGTTTAAAAGCTCAGCTAGGGATCAATAACAAAGACTAATAACATGCACAACGGAATAAACAAATCAATTCTTTGTTATTGAACAAGGTTTTCATTCACTAACACTAACTAATCTTAGACGTTTATAGGAACACGTCTAGATAACTAAACTACTAACTAAACTAATAACCTAGGCGTTTACAAGACTATACGCCTAGGACACACACACACCTTTAAGTCGACTACATCTTGGAAGACATGTATATAAAACCTACACCTATGTCCTCTTTATATACTAGAGGATCAGGGTTTACAAAATACTACAAAGGACTAATAAATAAAACTTCTTTTGCAAGCAAGTCCTTCCATCTTTTTGTAGGTTTCCTTCTTATCGTATTAAGTCCATCTTGTTTCATTCTTTTTTGTCTTATCAACTCAAACATATAATTCCCAACATAATCTCTTGTTAAATTTGGAAAAATCGAGTTGTTGGTGTCGTAGAGTTTTAACCAGGATTTAGCTAATTTATAAGCGTGATTTCATGTGATGCTTTACACATGTTAAATAGTTAACGAGACACCCATATACCCAGAAGACCCACACAAATAGAGGCATGATACAGATATATATTAGTTATCAGTTTAAGGACACGTAATTCAGGTGTCAACTGGAAAGAAAAAGAAGGATGCGTGGTACCTTGCTGCAAACGAGGCGTAGAGGAAGGAGGACAAGAACAAAGATCACAACCCACCCTTGGATAGGACTTGTATGTGAACCACAAACCGAACAAAAATCAATCACCATGCTTGTTTTCATTAGAAGCTAGGTCTTCCTTTTGGTTTAGAAGAATTTATGATGAGTTTAGACAACATTGTTATTCATACGAATGTGAGAGGAAGTTAGGGTTTGTGTCGAATGATTTTTAGAGGTAAAGGCATGTCTCCCATATATGTGAGATATAAGTGATATAATTGTGAGACAAAGAGAGACGTAAATCATAATTTATATATGCGGATATTCTCCACAAAACGTGTGATGTATATAAAGAATGAATTATTTTTATTTTTTTATTTTGGTTTTAGGATAGTTATGGTAAAGTGTATATCAAAGCAAGAAAAAGGGAAGTATTAAAATCGTATATCTTTTCCAAAAAGAGTGTGTCGTGTGCTTGAAGAGAAAGAGATCAAGAGATCTTCTAATTTATTAGAGATATACTCCGTACATCTTTATTCATGTTTGTATCCCTTGCATGGTTAACCGGATTTTAAACTTGGACTAGGGAGTATCAAATTTATTAGGTTAATTTCTCTTAGCTTTATTACGATACATAACAAATAGTTTAGACTTTTATTAATAATTACGCGACTTAGTAAAAATTCAAATTAGACGTAAAATTGGAAATTCAGAATTTAGGGTTTTACAGTTTTTATACGTTTTCGTCCGCCTCTATACAGTTTCGTCCGTTTTCTTACGTTCTCATCCATTTTGTTACGTTTTAATATGTTTTTATACGTTTTTTGTCCGTTTTTATACGTTTTCGTCCATTTTCTTACGTTTTTATACTTTTTCGTTTGTTTTCTTACGTTTTCATCCATTTTTATACGTTTTCGTCCGTTTTTATACGTTTTCTTCTGTTTTCTTACGTTTTCAGATGTTTTTATTTGCTTTCATCCGTTTCCATCTGCTTTTATAAATTTTCTTCCGTTTTTATATGTTTTCGTCCATTTTATACGTTTTCATCCGTTTTTGTACGTTCTCGCCTGTTTTTCTTATGTTTTCATATGTTTTTGTCCAATTTTATACGTTTTCGTTCATTTTTATACGTTTTCATCCGTTTTGTTTTCTTCCATTTTCTTACGTTTTCATATGTTTTTATACGTTTTTGTCCATTTTCTTACGTTTGATACGTTTTCGTCTGTTTTTATATGTTTTCGTCCGATTTTGTTCGGTTTCCCCTGTTTTCTTACGTTTTCGTCCATTTTTATACGTTTTTGTCCGTTTTTATACGTTTTCTTACTTTTTTGAATGTTTTCGTCTATTTTTATACGTTTTCATTAGCTTTTATACGTTTTTATATGATTTTGTAAGTTTTTATACGTTTTCATTCGCTTTTATACGGATGAAAACGTATACAAACTGATGAAATTGTAAGAAAATGTACAAAGTTGAATAAAAACGTATAAAAACGGACAAAACCCTAAGAAAATGGACGAAAACGTAAGAAAACCGGCAAAACTTAACAAAACCGAGCGAAAACGTATTAAAACGGACGAAAACATATAAAAACGTAAGAAAATGAACGAGAACGTATAAAAACGCATGAAAACATAAGAAAACAGACGAAAACGTATAAAAACATAAAAAAAATTGCGAGAACGTATAAAAACGGACGAAAACTTATAAAAAACAGACGCAAGCGTATAAAAACGGATGAAAATGAAAGAAAATGTATAAAAACGTATGAAAATGTATAGAAACGGACGAAAACGTATAAAACGGACGAAAACATAAGAAAACAGATGATAACGTATAAAACATAGGGAAAGGGACGAAAAGTATAAAAATGAATGAAAACGTAAGAAAACGGACGAAAACGTATTAAAACTGATGAAAACGTAATAAAACAGATGAAAACATAAGAAAACGGACGAAAACTTATAAAAACGGATGAAAACGTAAGAAAACGGATGAAAACGTATAAAAACGTAAGAAACAGACGAAAGCGTTTTGAAACGGACAAAAACGTATAAAATGGGATGAAAACGTAAGAAAACGGACAAAAACGTATAAAACGGACGAAAACGTATAAAAACGTAAGAAAATGGACGAAAACGTATAAAAGGTAAGAAAACAGACGCAAACGTATAAAAACGAACGAAAACATATAAAAACGGATGAAAATTATAAAAACGTATGAAAACGTAAGAAACCAAATTTTAAGTTATTTACTAACGATCGTTAGTCTAAAGGACTAACGATGCCAAGTTTAGTAGTATAGTTTAGCACTTATGTATAAAATTTGAACTTAGTATAGCATATTGGTACTTAAATGGACATGTTTATCATATTGGTACATACAAAAAAGTCTGTTGTTCATTTTTAACTTTTACCCTTTATTTTATATGATTG
The DNA here is from genome assembly GCA_019973895.1 of Chrysanthemum seticuspe. Taxonomy (NCBI): domain Eukaryota; kingdom Viridiplantae; phylum Streptophyta; class Magnoliopsida; order Asterales; family Asteraceae; genus Chrysanthemum; species Chrysanthemum seticuspe. Next base: position 141,971,868 of record BPTQ01000006.1, read on the forward strand.
CATGGCTAGAAAAGTAGACTCTTCTTTTTCTTGATGAGTCACTTGTCCACATATTAGGCTGATCGGCAAGGGGGCATGAGGCCTTAGGTGACCGCAAAAGTTACGCGTGATTCCTTGGCCAATGAACAAACTCACGCGCGAGTCACACAACCCAAGAACACTTAAGGTGAACGGTTCACCTAGTTGCGCTTGAAAAAATCATGGGCCCCATATGTGTTTCTAACCGTTTGGATTAAAAAATATAAAAAAAAATTGCACACTACCCCATTTTTAACTTATAAATACCGACCAATTCGTCATAATTTAAACACAAAATCACCATTTTATACTCTTACACTCTCAACTCTTTTCACTTCATCATTTTATAAAGATAAATGTCTCAAAAAAACAACCCATGTCTCTCATTTCTTCATTTCCAAATAAAGATTTGTACGAACCTCATTTTTCAGACACTTTTTATCAAAACACCGCTCGCGAAGAATCTCCCGTCGAAGTCACGGCCCCGGAACCGCCACCGGTCACAGTGAAGCCGAAAAGACGCCAAAAGAGGGCGGCTCAAACCGAGGAGCCACCCCAAATCATTCCATGGACCCAGAAGTAAGAAATTGCGTTGTGCAAAGCTTGGATTCATGTATCCGAAGATAGTGCCATTGGTAACACGAGGAGGGAGAATGGATTTTAGAATGAGGTTTTCGTGTACATAGAGAATAAAACAAAGTCGGATCACCGAGCATACGATATGGTTTGCGGAAAATGGAAGACGGTGTGCCTGAACGTGGCTCGTTTTGTGGAGTGTTCAATAACGTCAAGCGTATGAATCCGATGAGTGGAGCCGGAGACGAATATTACTACAATACGACAACTCTTAACTATGGAGCTGAATATGGAGTAAAGTTCAAACTTCGTCATTGCTGGGAGGAGTTAAAAGATAGTCAGAAATGGAATGATATTGAAGTTCTGAATTTTTTAGCAAAGGAAAAAAAAGAAAGGTCAAAGAGATACAAGTCATCTAAATCTAGTTCGTTCAACCTAGAGACTAGGGATGCTAGTATTAACCTGAATAATGACACTGGAGATGACGAGAAAGATGAGGTGCAGGAAGTTCGACGACCAATGGGCAGGGACACAGCGAAAGCTTTGAAGAAGAAAGGTGTGAGATCGTCGGGATCGTCGGCAACTATGAATGAGGAATCATTTGCTAGGATGATGATATCGGAGTTGGCACAATGGAACGAACGTGCCATGGAATTGAAGATAAAAAAATGGGCTAAATATATGGCGATCAAAAAGAAGGAGGTGAGAGTGCAGGAATATAAAGTAAGGCAAAAAGACTTAATATTCTATATGCAACCATATGAACACTTGACTGGGGAATCACGCAGATTCACGGATGAGATAAGGGCGGCGATCAAAGCGAAATGGGGTTTGGACTTTTAGTTTTAATTCGAAGTTTATGTAATGTTTTACTTTTGTATGTTTGCGTTTTTAATATTCATAGTTTATGTACTATTTTACAAACACACTGATAGGTCACTAGATTTACAAACACAAGTAATATAAGAAAGAAATAAGGCGATTGAGCAAGATTCACACATACACACACGATATAAAAGACGGTTTAGGCGTAGAGAGTATGAGAGAAAATAACTTGAACAACCAACCCTCAAGTGAGGGTTTACATAAGGTATTTATAGGAGGAAAGCTAGGGCAACACTCCTAGTTTCCATCCTTTCTTTAATGGGCTTGGTCCTAAGCTCATGGGCCTTCTACATAAGCTTAAGGCTAATAACAAACATAAAGGCCACAATAAGCTACCTATTACATAATAATGACTAACACTTAAATTATAGTTTAGGAGTGATTCTAACAATCTCCCCCTCAAGTGTTGGTGATGAACGGTGAAGGCGTTGATATAATAGTAGCTCTGACGTCTTCTGACATTCTTCTTTCTTGTGAGAAGAATTGCCTTGATTCGAACAATCTACTCAGTGTAGAGAAATTGTCTTCTTTGAACGGTTATGCTTTGACGTCATCTTTAACTTTGTTCTTTGATCATTGTTCTTTGTGATGAAAGTGATAGTATGTTGTTGTCTGCATCAAGTCTGCATCAGGTCTGCTTCGCTGCTACAGTGTCTCCACGTCATTCTTCAACATGCTCACATGCTCTTTGACGTTGGAATTCAGTACTGATGAAGTTCTTTAAGTCTTTAACTTTGTAGATTCTTTGATTTGACGAAGAATCATTCTGACTGTTGTGTTGCTTTTGGATAGAACTTTCATTAGTGATGATGTTGGCGTGAGCATGAGAAGAATCAACACGATCATCCCTCTCCGGAGCTTCCATAAGAAGAAAACATTTCAAACGGTTAGTAATAAGCGGATTCCGGCACTTACAAGTTTGAACTTCGAGAGTGTTAACAGCATAGTGTGAAAACACAACTCTAATTCTTACAAAGGCCGTTCCTGAACTGGAGTCCCAAAAGTGAGATAACGCGATGTACCGAAGTACATCTACAGTTCAGATGAGTCGCTGAGGTATACCGAAGCATCACCTCATGACTGTAGACCATTTGAGACACACTAAGCGTAATCCATGGGGAGTTACCGAAGTGACCTGCTGTCAGGGCTGTTTTGACCCTGGCAGGAGTTTCCATTCAATCACTGAGGATCACAGATGTGAACCTCTCATAAATGTTCTCGACAGATTGCTAAGATCTGTGAAGGACTCGATATGAACCACTGATAATCTTATTTGTTGATCAACAAGTGATGAGATGTCAAGTGTACCTAAGAGATCTTTTGATGAATCTCGTGGCTCTAGACTCAATAGTGCGTTTTGGTTTTCCTGAGCGGAGACTAGGGAGAGGGTCTCCTTCTTCAATACCAGCGATCTCTAAGAGAAAGCCAATAGTTTACGTAGGGTTCCCTGTGAGAATGAAACAAGCTTCTGTAGAGAGAAACTTGAGTGGCTAAGAAGGTTTAGTGCATGCGTCACTGGGTCCATGACGACTTTTAATCTTCAATACCGGTGTCACTAAGTGACAACCAGTAGCATATGAATTGAACCCGGTGTCTGCCCTAAGTTGAATAATTTGGAAGGCTATTTCTTTTCACCCTTTTCTTTGCATTTCTTTTTAATTCTTCAACTCCTTCTTTCTCCGATTCTCATTTTCTTCTTTTTATAATCATACCTAAGGACTTCTAAGTACTAACTATTTGTGATGTCCTTGGGTAGATCCCTCCGGCTCTGGCGGATCATAGGACGGTTATTCCTAACCTTAGTCACCTTATCACTCCATGACTAACCTATGTTGCCATAAAATCATTTACTTGAAAAATCTCTCACAGTGTTTGTTAATTAAAAACATTTTGAACCACTGTTGAGATAAGATTTTGCATAAATACTCCCCCTCCACATGTGCTTAAGAGTTTTAACGGTTATTTGCACAATGAGGAAAGAGCGCGCACTTTTTGAATTGATCCACTCAAGATAGACAATCCCCCGCGAGACACGGTTACATTGCATAGTTGAAGAGTTGCATTGTCAGCTTTTAGGTGACAACTAGCTCTAATAACTACCTTGAAGGTGTAAACAAACCTCGAAAGGTTGTCAAACCCGTCAGAGTTCATGTTTACCAAGAGTTTCTCAAATGGTACATTTTACTCGGACAAGTCCTTTGCGAGACACGTTTACATTACTAGCGAACTAGCTTGAAATTATTACCCGTCCAGGACAAGTCTTTTCGAGTTACTAACAGTTTAGTACCGTCAATTCGTTGGTTAAGTCTATTACACAAAGATTCATTTGCATTTACACAACATATTTCTTATCACATAATTTTCTCCCCCTCAAAAATAGCATATAAAATGTTATTTTTGAAAAGTTGAGAATAAATATGACCATTTCGAGTGTTGCGGGAAGATGACCACTATGAACAATTTGTGAACAAAGTTTTAATTCAAATACTCCCCCTCAACTAGTGATATAAACGGTTGAGGTTTTGAAAATCATATGGGGAAGTACTTGTCCTTTTGAGCAAAACCTTGAAAAATGAAAGGTTTGATAGGTTTTACTCAAAAGTAAGAAGCTTTCGCTCTTTTTATAAGGATTGTGGCACTGAAGCGTACCACATGGTCCTTTCTTGACAATTACGGGTTGTACACTGTTATGTGTGCACAAGCCATAGACATATATAATCATACATCCAAATGTAATAATGAAGGAAACAATTTAAGGGGTACCAGGAAGTGCAGTGATGTCGCCAGGAGTGCGAACAGGACGTTGAGAGCCGGTGACGTTGATCCTGGGTCGACCACCAACAAAGCTTTCCAATGTTCTGAACTGATCCCTTCGAAACAACCTTTCATCAATCATTCTGATGATTCTCCTCACATCCCTTCGATCCTGAGAATTCCATCGCTTAGGAGACCCAATCTTGTGATGTATGTCCTTCAATCTATATGCCATTCCGTCCCTCACCATCTTCAAAGTGTGATCCCCAAACTTGTGAAGTTCACTACACGCCCTTAAGCAATTTCTTTGTAGTTCACTACGGTAAACGACGCCGAAAGGTTTGCTGATGAGTGTATATTGTGAGATCTGGTTGATGTCGGGAAGATCTAGCTGAGGTGGTGTGAAGTTGACACGGGTCTGATAAGATTCAACTGCCAGCTGAAGATCTTCTACACGTTCCTTGATGATTATGCGTCTGATGAAGATAAGCAGTGACTTGATGAATTCGCGTTGTACTTCGGTTGAAAATTGTCTCATGCGACCCTGTACTTTGGCAAGGTACATGATGAGTGTGTAAATACTCATCATTTTTGTACAAAATAAACTGCAAATTCATCTGAAAACACTCAGAAACACATCTAAATGATCAAAATATCACAAATCAGTGTTTTATGTGTTTCAAATTCAAAAATATCCAAATCAGATGAAAAACATATCAATTTTGCAAAAATTGCAGTTTCAGTCCCCCAAGTTTCAAGAATTGTCAAAAATAGTCCCTGAGCCCGAATTTCAAAAGTATAAATCACCAAAGGTCCTTTTAAAATCAAAAGTTATCAAATTTAGTCCTTTGGTGGAAAATATCAAAAAGTTTGAGAAATTACAAGTTTAGTCCTTCACGTTTGAATTTTGGCAAAAATGGCCCCTGGAAAATGGCAAATTGGCAAATTTGGTCCTTGTACTTTTTGAAAGTGTCATTTTCAGCCCTTGGATAAACTTTTCTGAATTGGCAGCTATGGTCCCTCTATTTTCAGATTTTACACATTTGGTCCTCTAATTATTAAGCATTTAAACCCATTTTGGACCCTATCAACCCAAGTGACCCCTGCCTTAAGCCTTTGGACCCCCTGTCAATATGAATTTGACCCCCCCTTTCTAATAACTGGTCAAACCAGTCAAACATATCAAACCAACCCACACCCTTTCCCCGTTTTCCCTCCACCCTTGTCTGCCCACCATGTCCAGCCACCATTCCACCAACCCAGCCTCCCAATCACCTCACCATGTCCCCCCCTCCTCAGCATACATCCAAGGATCAATAAATGCTCCCTTACCCACCATATCAACCCCATTTTGGCAGTTAACCATTTTGGCACCAAAATCATGTTTAAACGGTCAAGATCATTTCAAGGCCATCCAATGGCTAGAACCTGATGGGAAACATTCAGAGGAGAGATACAAGAGCATTGGGATATATAAGAAGCAATTTGGAAGCAAGAAGGAGTGTGTTCTAGTTTTTATTTTTAACTTTAATGTCGTTTTTTATTTAAAAGCTTTAACTTAGTATCAAACTTGTAATCTTTTGTTAAAGTGTATCAATTTAAAGTATTTGAGTGTATTAAGACTGCTTTCAAGTATCAATTTCAGTTTAATGTTATAATCATCTGTTTATGTCCACTGTTGCAATTTTATAAGACTAAATCTTGTTTAAAAGCTTCAAAAAGCTCATTTATCAGTATTACTAAGCTTATACAAGTTTCACAAAGCTTTTGACAATCCCACATTCAAGTTCCTATCATTTTGATCCTTGGTCAAAGAAAGTCAAACAGGGGCACAAATAGCAATGGAAATGGTCAAAAGGATGATGCAGTGCTGGATGTGGGTTGCTTTAGGACTAGTGGGTTGAATTGGATAGGTTAGAAGTTCTCTGGTTCTTGGATTCAAACCATTGTGGTTGTGGACTATTGTAAGTGATTTTCAAGTAGTTGTGCATAATCTGTTCTTGTTGTTTAAACCTGTTAAAACCTGGTCAAACAGTAGTATTTAGGTTAAATAAACTTAGATTGATCATAATTACAAGTTGGTAAAGAGTTTGGGTCTGTTTGTGATCATAACAGTTAGGTTAAGGGGTGTTTGGTTCAAAAGGTTTAACTGTCATTTAGTTATTTGCAGTGCTTAACTTTTGTTTGATCATGCTTGGTAGACTCATTTGAGACCTTATCTGTCTTACTTTTATGTTTGGTACTTGAAAAAGTCAAAAATCATTTCATTTGAGCCCAACAGGTTACTGTTGGATTTTTTTAAAGAGCAAATCATCATTTGGTGTTTAGAAATCAATAACAAAGGTTGTAATATCTTCATAACATCATTTAACAACATTATCAGTCCTCAAATCAGGTTTAAAACTCAAAAAAGTCAACTCTTATCTGGTTTTCAAAAAGTCAAAATGGTGAAAAAAATGGATTTATGCAGAAAGTGCAGCAGTTGCACAGGTTTCATTAGAGGTCTTTAGGTTCTGATTTTTGGGATACAAGTAGTCCTCTTGGTTGTCTTTGAGACCTAATATCTGTTTTTGCCTTAAGCTCTCTGGATAAGCTTGAGCTTAAGCTCAAAGTCAAGGCCATCTGCCCTGTACCAAACTCAGTATAAGCTGAGTATTTTCTCAGCTTTTGTGCAGCTTGCACAGGATTCATTATAGCTTGTTAGAAGCTGGTCTTTTGGTTACAAACAGCCACTTAGGTCTAGTTGAGATATCAATATTTGTATTTTGCTTTGTAGCTTATTTGGTTGCTTATTTTGGGTCTGCAAGTGGACACCTAAAACTGTTTTTAGTTCTTTAATCAAAATCATCAAATCTTGGTAACTTGTATATCAGTGATTGTAACTTGTTGATTTTAGTTGGATTTTGGTTAATATAGCTTATTAGAACTTCTGTTAACAGTTGGTTGCCTGTTTAGATCATTTGGCTTATTTAGTGCTTATTTCAATAAGCACTATCACATCAGCTCCATAATCTTGTACACAAGCACCTATTTTTCTAATTTTCATAGATTCTTATCATTATTTTAGAGTTTCCCTGAATTTTTCAGATTTTTATAAGCTGTTTTGCTATTTTTCCTATTTTTAATTAGTTTTTAATACTTTTTAAATAGCATTTAATACAAAAAATTAGAAAAAGGTTCAAAAAAATAAGTTTTCATTTTTCTTAGGCTTAGATAAATATAAAAAGTAGAAAAAGTAATTTTCCATATTTTTCATAGTTTATTTGGTAATTTTTAGCAATTTAATTAGTTTTTAATAGTTTTAAATTCATAGAAATTAGAAAAATAGTCACAAAAATACAAAAATAGTTTTAAAAAGTTTCTTTTGATATTTTAGACTTTTCCAAGTCTTAATCTTATTTTTCTAGCTCATTTTCCTATTTTCTTGTGTTTTAGGTAATTAATTATTAGTTAAAAATAGTTTTTAATTAGATAATTAGTTTTAAAAATAATTTTATTTTTCTAAATATTTTCTTATATCATTAGGTTTATAAAAACATCATTTTCATATTTTTAGGGTAAATATTGATTTAGTTTCACTTTTTATTTTGTACGTCGCGTAGATTTTGATTTAAACGTACGTTTTAGGTTTTAAACGTTCATCACTTTAAATATAGTGATAGCGTTTATTTAATAGGTTTTATCTTTTTAATTTTCTTTAATTTGCATTTAAGGCATTTTTAATTTGTTTGATATTTCTGTAGCCATAATAATCTCACAATTCCCTTTATCATTCAAATTTCTCGATCACTAGACGTTGATTGATCCACTGCATAGCTCGCTGGGACATAACGACCCGGGGAAACATTGTACTCCTCAGATCTTAATTGCATTAGTGTTTGAGCAGTTTTAGCCTTTTAGGCTTGACTGTTTAGCACCGATCAAATTTTGGCGCCGCTGCCGGGGAGCTGTGCTGATTTATCTCCCGTTTTAGCAGATTAGTTGTTTGAATCCTCACTCATTGTTTATATCATCCATCTCTCTATATATATATATCCATATTTTCTTCTAAAAAATCCAAAAAACCCAAAAACAAGCAAAAACGTATAAAACACAAAAATATTTTTCTTTTGTTTCTATATATGTATCAAAAACAAAAATACAAAAAGAATCGTCGTTTTCTTTAATAATAAACAACTTAAAAGATTACCACCGAAAACCAAGGCAGTGCACTACCTAACTGGGGGTGCGACCATAATAAGTTCCCGAACTAAAGATATAAAACTTGCCTTTGTGTCCTTGTGATTGGTGTACCTTTTTTAAAGAAGCCATTCATCTTGGATTATTGGTAAAGTTCACTGTTGTTTTGCCTCAATTTTGTGTTAATTGATTTTGTTGTGATATCGACGTTTCAGAACCAGAAAACCCATAAAGATTCTTCTCACCCTGATTTTTATAAAAACGTCTTCATAATTCTCATTCTCATGTGAAAGATTTTCATAATTCCATTTCTCTCCTTAACTCTGAGTTTCCTTAGAGTTAACTCTTGTGTATGCGCACTCGCTCTTCTAGATCTGTGAGCCCATTTCGTGAGCTTGTCAAGATTCCAAGAAGGCGTGTTCGTAGACTTTCTGCTCCATCAGTCGGATCTGAGATCCGGACTGTTGACACTACTTCCGCTATCATGGCGGATGAAATTCCTATGTGTGAGCTTCTCCAGGCACCCATCGACGGGTATGGAGATGCTATCGTTGTACCAGCCATCGTGGCTGAAAATTTTGAACTCAAGACCGGGTTACTGAACCTTGTAACCTCAAATCAGTTCTACGGTTTTGAGCGGGATGATCCTCATGCTCATATAAGATGGTTTAACAAGATTGCATCTACCATCAAGTATAAGAATGTCCCTTCTGAGGCTGTTAAGCTTCTTCTGTTCCCGTTTTCTCTTGAGGGGCAAGCCCGGATTTGGCTTGAAAAACAACCCCCTAAATCAATAGAGACATGGGAAGATCTGGTGAAGAAATTTGTGAATGAATTCTATCCACCTTCCAAGACCACGAGTCTTAAAAATGAAATCATCAAGTTCACTCAGAAGTTCGATGAATCCTTCAGTGAATCGTGGGATCGTTTCAAGGAATTGCTTCGCAAATGTCCTTACCACGGTTTCTCCGAGTTGATGCAACTCGATACTTTCTATAATGGAGTGAGTCAATCTGACCAAGATTCTCTCAATTCCTCCGCGGGAGGAAATTTCCTAAGCAAAACTGTCAAAGAAGCTTTGGCGATAATCGAAAACAAGTCCAAGGTCCGCACTGCACGAAGCAAGCCGGTTGTTTCCCAAGTCAGTGTTGGTCCTTCTTCTTCTTCATCGCCCGTGAGTCAGTCTAGCACCGATGCTAAGATTGATAAACTCACGGAAGCTATCCAAGCTTTGGTTCTCTCCAATCAGAAGAAAGTCTCTTTTCCACAAACCTCACCTCCTGCTGAGGTTAAGAAAGTGGAAGTCTGTGTTACCTGTGGTGGCCCCCATGCTTATTACAACTGTATGGCCACTGATGGTAACCCCTTTGAAGCTAATGCTGTGGGCGGGATGCCTAATCAAGAAGGCAATCAATATCGTGCTCCTGTAGACCCGAACCACCGTCCTAACCACTACTCTGGACCTCCCGGTTTCAATCAAAACCAGAACCGTAATCAGAATCAGAATAGACCGAACCAAGGTTTTCAAAACCAAGGTCATTTCAATCAAAACAACGGTTTTCAAAATCAGAATCAAAATTTCCAACATCAAGGAAATTACAATAGAAACCCCGGTCAGGGAAATTTCAACCCTGGGTATTTTCATGGAAACAATCAAGGGAATTTTCAGAATCAAGGCCCTAATCCTAACAATAGAGGCCAGAATTTTCCTGTGCAAACTCAAGCCATTGTTCCAACTGGACCATCATCTGATGATTTGTTGAAACAATTCATGAAATCCCAAGAGGAAATGAATCGGTTGTTGGTCAGCCAAATTTCTGACATCAAGAAGTCTTTAAATGATCGACCCTCGGGCTCAGGCACTCTACCTAGCAACACGATCGCTAATCCGAGGGGCGATGCAAAGGCGATCACAACCCGAAGTGGTGCTTCATATGCTGGACCTGCTGTTCCTACTACCTCTTCTTTTTCTATCCCGAAGGTAGTGGAAAGCGAACCTCCAAAACACAATGGACCTACGACTCCAATGCCCCCTCCTCCTGTGGCATTTAGTCAAGTTACCAAGGAAACAACGGACAAAGTGCATTATTCAAGTCCACGAAGTACCGCACACGTCCAACCTTCGGTAGTCCAACCTCAAGTGGTCCAGCAACCCAAGTCAAATCAAGGAGTTGTTTTTGAACCTCCTGTAGCTCCTGTTGAGAATCAGAAATCCAAATCTTCTCTTCCTTACCCTTCACGGTTACATGAGCAAAAGCTCCGCGAGAAAGCTAGTCATCAGATGGAAAAATTCTTTCAGATTTTCCAAGAACTTCACTTTGACATAAGCTTCGCGGATGCCATCATGTTAATGCCCAAGTTTGCATCTACTCTGAAACATATGCTGAGCAACAAAGAAAAGCTATTTGAAATGGCTAAGACTCCTTTGAATGAGAATTGCTCAGCAGTCTTGTTGAAAAAGCTTCCCGAGAAGATTGGAGATCCCGGAAAATTTCTTCTTCCTTGTGTTTTTCCCGGGATGATTGAGTGCTTTGCTCTTGCCGATCTTGGTGCAAGCATCAATCTGATGCCGTATTCAGTATGGAAACAACTGTCTCTTCCGGAACTCATTCCTACCTGCATGACTCTTGAGCTTGCAGATCGTTCTATCTCGCGTCCTCTTGGCATTGCCGAGGATGTATTCGTGAAAGTAGGAAAGTTCCATTTCCCAGCTGACTTTGTGGTCGTTGATTTCGATGCTGATCCTCGAGTTCCTCTCATTGTTGGGCGGGGATTTCTGAGGACGGGCCGTGCTCTTATCGATGTATTTGAGCAAGAGATCACTCTCCGTGTGGGTAATGAAGCTGTTACCTTTAACCTCGATCAAACTTCGAGGTACTCCTCAAATTATGACACTGAATCAATTAATCGAGTTGATTTGATTGATATTGCTTCAGAGGAGTACTCTCAAGAGTTTCTTGGTTATCTTCATAATTCTGTGAGTGGGAATTCCAATTCCACCACATCTTCTCATCCTATCATTGCCGACTCTTCCCCCTCTCTCACTCCGTTTGAGGGAGGTGACTTCCTTCTGGAAGAGATCGATGAATTTCTGGCTACTGATGAATCAATTCCGCCTGGAATTGATGGTGTTTATGATTCGGAGGGGGATATTCTTTATCTTGAGCAATTGCTTAATGAAGATCCATTACCTTCACCCCCTCCGAAAGAAATCACGATTGAGGAAATCAAATCAGTGCAATCATCTACTGAAGCATTTCCCGAGGTTGAACTTAAGGACCTACCTCCTCATCTCGAGTATGCATTCTTGGAGGGTGATGATAAATTACCCGTCATAATTGCTAAAGACTTAACCGAGGAGGAGAAAACTGCTCTCATAAAGGTCTTGAAGTCACACAAACAAGCAATTGCTTGGAAACTCTCCGATATTAAGGGTATCAACCCTGAGTTTTGTACTCACAAAATCTTAATGGAGGATGACTTCAAACCAGCAGTCCAAAGTCAGAGAAGGGTGAATCCTAAGATTCACGAGGTTATCAAACAAGAGGTTCTCAAACTTCTTGATGCCGGTCTGATTTACCCGATCTCTGATAGTCCTTGGGTTAGCCCAATTCATTGCGTTCCAAAAAAGGGTGGCATTACTGTTGTCACGAATGAAGAAAACGAGTTGATTCCGACTCGATTGGTTACGGGATGGCGTGTGTGCATTGACTATCGAAAGTTAAACGAAGCCACCCGTAAAGACCATTTTCCTCTACCCTTCATGGATCAGATGCTTGAGAGATTAGCAGGGAACGAATACTATTGTTTCCTTGATGGTTTCTCGGGTTACTTTTAGATCCCCATTGATCCGCTGGATCAAGAGAAAACTACATTCACCTGCCCATACGGGACGTTTGCCTACAGACGTATGCCTTTTGGCTTATGCAATGCTCCTGGCACGTTCCAACGTTGTATGATGGCCATTTTCCACGACATGATCGGGGAAACTATGGAGGTGTTTATGGATGACTTCTCGGTCATTGGGGACTCATTTCAGACTTGTCTCTCCCACTTAGACAAAATGCTTAAAAGGTGTGAAGACACCAATCTCTGTCTAAACTGGGAGAAGAGCCACTTTATGGTCAAAGAGGGCATTGTCCTCGGCCATAAGATTTCTAAGAATGGGATTGAGGTTGATAGAGCAAAAGTTGATGTCATTGCTAAACTGCCTCATCCCACTACTGTCAAAGGTATTAGGAGTTTTCTAGGTCATGCCGGGTTTTATCGTAGATTCATTCAGGATTTCTCTAAAATCGCCCGGCCTATGACCCATCTTCTCGAAAAAGATGCTCCTTTCATCTTCTCTCCTGAGTGCATCGAAGCTTTTGAAACACTTAAGAAAAAGCTTACGGAAGCACCCATTCTAGTTGCCCCCGACTGGGATTTACCCTTCGAGCTTATGTGCGATGCAAGTGATTTTGCAATCGGTGCAGTCTTGGGGCAACGCAAAACCAAACATTTCCAGCCAATCCACTACGCGAGCAAAACTATGACTGAAGCTCAGACCCATTACACCACTACGGAAAAAGAACTATTAGCTGTGGTGTATGCGTTTGAGAAGTTTCGGCCATATCTTATCTTGACCAAATGCGTGGTGTATACGGATCACTCGGCACTCAAATATCTCTTTGCAAAACAAGATTCAAAGCCGAGATTGCTCCGTTGGGTTCTCCTCCTACAAGAATTTGATATCATCATTCGTGATAAAAAAGGAGCTGAGAACCTGGCTGCTGATCATCTTTCCCGATTAGAGAACCCTCATCAAAATGTGTTCGAGAAAAAGGAAATCAATGAAACATTTCCTCTCGATACACTCAATATGGTTTCTTTTCGTGGAGATTCTTCTACCCCATGGTTTGCCGACTTTGCAAATTACCATGCGGGTAACTTTGTTGTGAAAGGGATGTCGTCCCAACAGAAAAATAAATTCTTCAAAGATGTGAAACATTATTTCTGGGACGACCCCTACTTGTTTAAAATTTGTGCGGATCAAGTCATCCGGCGATGTGTACATGGTCAGGAAGCTATTGATATTCTCAAGGCTTGCCATTCTGGACCTACTGGGGGGCATCATAGCCCCAGCTACACCGCCAAGAAGGTGTTTGATTCGGGATTCTATTGGCCCACAATCTATAAAGATGCCCATGAATTCGTCAAAACCTGTGACGCTTGTCAGCGTCACGGGAATATCTCACAAAGGAATGAAATGCCGCAAAACGCCATTCAAGTGTGTGAGATTTTTGACATATGGGGCATTGACTTTATGGGGCCATTTCCTTCTTCTCACGGAAATAAGTACATACTCGTGGCCGTTGACTACTTGTCAAAATGGGTTGAAGCTAAAGCTTTACCCACCAACGATGCCCGAGTTGTGGTGAAATTCTTGAAATCTCTCTTTGCTAGGTTTGGAACTCCACGAGCCATCATCAGTGATCGTGGTACGCACTTCTGTAATGACCAATTTGCAAGAGTCATGCAAAAGTATGGTGTAACTCACCGTACCTCTACTGCGTATCACCCACAAACAAGTGGGCAAGTGGAAGTTTCTAACCGGGGGATAAAAAGAATTCTTGAGAGGACGGTTGGTGAAAACCGTGCCTCTTGGTCGGATAAGTTAGATGACGCACTCTGGGCCTTCCGTACAGCCTACAAAACACCCATCGGGTGCACTCCATACAAGCTGGTGTACGGGAAGGCATGTCATCTTCCAGTTGAGCTCGAGCACAAGGCATACTGGGCCTTGAAGCATGCTAACTTTGATATTCAGACAGCGGGTGATCATCGGAAAGTTCAAATGAATGAATTAAATGAACTCCGTGATCAAGCTTACGAGAACTCTTTGATCTATAAACAAAAGACAAAGAAGATTCATGACTCAAAAATCAAGAACCGCGTTTTCAACGTTGGTGATAGAGTCCTTCTTTTCAATTCAAGATTGAAGATTTTCTCGGGAAAGCTCAAGTCCCGTTGGTCTGGTCCATTCACTATCGCTAAGGTTTATCCTTATGGCACCATTGAGTTATCTCAACCCGATGGTCCTAATTTCAAAGTGAATGGTCATCGAGTGAAGCACTATTTTGGAGAGGACATTCCATCCATGGTTGTCCCGGATCTTCAAACTTTCCCCATGAACCAATGAATGCGGGGATCGAGTCAAGCTAGCGACTCGGGAATCAAAAACAGTAGCACACCATATGGGTTTTCACCCATATTTCTGTTTTCTCACCTCTTTCTACCACCCTAGTGTGGGGGGGTTGCCCACATGTTTCAAAAAAAAAAAAAAAAAAAAAAAAAAAAAAAAAAAAAAAAAAATCATCTTTCTAAATAATGGCCTTAATATTTCCCTTTCACGTTCTTTGTTTCGGCATAACCGCCGGTACTTTGAATATTGAGGGCAATATTCATTTCTAAGTGTGGGGGGGATTCTCACGAATTTTATCATGTAATTATACCGCCTAATCCCCCCGTTTTTGGCCAAAAAAATTTTTTTTTGGAGTAAGTGTTCTACACTTTCTCATCTGGTTATCAGTCCGCCATGTCTGCAAGACAAAAGGATTGGCTAATCCAGGAGCAAACGGCTCTTGGTAAAGATTTCTCAAATCCGTTTATATGGCTTGCAATTTGCCCAAAATTGTATGGTTCTTCAACTCACCATATCCTAAAAAGTGAAGAGTTGGCTAGCCCGCAAGATTATGGCTTGTGGTAAAGGCAGTGGAAAAACCATAATTGGTAATCGACTCACCAAAGATAATGTTGATAATTTATCTAAGAGTTGGCTAGTCCAGAAGGGTACGGCTTCTGGTAAAGACATAATCAAATCCGTTGAAAGCTGGTGGTTTGCTCAAAATCACATGGTTATCAGTGTGCCATGGTTCTTACTTGAACTAAAACATTTGGCTACTCCAGAAGTAATGGCTTTTGGTAAAGAGTTTCAAATCCATTATGTTTTCTCAAATCATTGCTAGGGACTAGCAATATCTCAGTGTGGGGGATTGATGAGTGTGTAAATACTCATCATTTTTGTACAAAATAAACTGCAAATTCATCTGAAAACACTCAGAAACACATCTAAATGATCAAAATATCACAAATCAGTGTTTTATGTGTTTCAAATTCAAAAATATCCAAATCAGATGAAAAACATATCAATTTTGCAAAAATTGCAGTTTCAGTCCCCCAAGTTTCAAGAATTGTCAAAAATAGTCCCTGAGCCCGAATTTCAAAAGTATAAATCACCAAAGGTCCTTTTAAAATCAAAAGTTATCAAATTTAGTCCTTTGGTGGAAAATATCAAAAAGTTTGAGAAATTACAAGTTTAGTCCTTCACGTTTGAATTTTGGCAAAAATGGCCCCTGGAAAATGGCAAATTGGCAAATTTGGTCCTTGTACTTTTTGAAAGTGTCATTTTCAGCCCTTGGATAAACTTTTCTGAATTGGCAGCTATGGTCCCTCTATTTTCAGATTTTACACATTTGGTCCTCTAATTATTAAGCATTTAAACACATTTTGGACCCTATCAACCCAAGTGACCCCTGCCTTAAGCCTTTGGACCCCCTGTCAATATGAATTTGACCCCCCCTTTCTAATAACTGGTCAAACCAGTCAAACATATCAAACCAACCCACACCCTTTCCCCGTTTTCCCTCCACCCTTGTCTGCCCACCATGTCCAGCCACCATTCCACCAACCCAGCCTCCCAATCACCTCACCATGTCCCCCCCTCCTCAGCATACATCCAAGGATCAATAAATGCTCCCTTACCCACCATATCAACCCCATTTTGGCAGTTAACCATTTTGGCGCCAAAATCATGTTTAAACGGTCAAGATCATTTCAAGGCCATCCAATGGCTAGAACCTGATGGGAAACATTCAGAGGAGAGATACAAGAGCATTGGGATATATAAGAAGCAATTTGGAAGCAAGAAGGAGTGTGTTCTAGTTTTTATTTTTAACTTTAATGTCGTTTTTTATTTAAAAGCTTTAACTTAGTATCAAACTTGTAATCTTTTGTTAAAGTGTATCAATTTAAAGTATTTGAGTGTATTAAGACTGCTTTCAAGTATCAATTTCAGTTTAATGTTATAATCATCTGTTTATGTCCACTGTTGCAATTTTATAAGACTAAATCTTGTTTAAAAGCTTCAAAAAGCTCATTTATTAGTATTACTAAGCTTATACAAGTTTCACAAAGCTTTTGACAATCCCACATTCAAGTTCCTATCATTTTGATCCTTGGTCAAAGAAAGTCAAACAGGGGCACAAATAGCAATGGAAATGGTCAAAAGGATGATGCAGTGCTGGATGTGGGTTGCTTTAGGACTAGTGGGTTGAATTGGATAGGTTAGAAGTTCTCTGGTTCTTGGATTCAAACCATTGTGGTTGTGGACTATTGTAAGTGATTTTCAAGTAGTTGTGCATAATCTGTTCTTGTTGTTTAAACCTGTTAAAACCTGGTCAAACAGTAGTATTTAGGTTAAATAAACTTAGATTGATCATAATTACAAGTTGGTAAAGAGTTTGGGTCTGTTTGTGATCATAACAGTTAGGTTAAGGGGTGTTTGGTTCAAAAGGTTTAACTGTCATTTAGTTATTTGCAGTGCTTAACTTTTGTTTGATCATGCTTGGTAGACTCATTTGAGACCTTATCTGTCTTACTTTTATGTTTGGTACTTGAAAAAGTCAAAAATCATTTCATTTGAGCCCAACAGGTTACTGTTGGATTTTTTTAAAGAGCAAATAATCATTTGGTGTTTAGAAATCAATAACAAAGGTTGTAATATCTTCATAACATCATTTAACAACATTATCAGTCCTCAAATCAGGTTTAAAACTCAAAAAAGTCAACTCTTATCTGGTTTTCAAAAAGTCAAAATGGTGAAAAAAATGGATTTATGCAGAAAGTGCAGCAGTTGCACAGGTTTCATTAGAGGTCTTTAGGTTCTGATTTTTGGGATACAAGTAGTCCTCTTGGTTGTCTTTGAGACCTAATATCTGTTTTTGCCTTAAGCTCTCTGGATAAGCTTGAGCTTAAGCTCAAAGTCAAGGCCATCTGCCCTGTACCAAACTCAGTATAAGCTGAGTATTTTCTCAGCTTTTGTGCAGCTTGCACAGGATTCATTATAGCTTGTTAGAAGCTGGTCTTTTGGTTACAAAAAGCCACTTAGGTCTAGTTGAGATATCAATATTTGGATTTTGCTTTGTAGCTTATTTGGTTGCTTATTTTGGGTCTGCAAGTGGACACCTAAAACTGTTTTTAGTTCTTTAATCAAAATCATCAAATCTTGGTAACTTGTATATCAGTGATTGTAACTTGTTGATTTTAGTTGGATTTTGGTTAATATAGCTTATTAGAACTTCTGTTAACAGTTGGTTGCCTGTTTAGATCATTTGGCTTATTTAGTGCTTATTTCAATAAGCACTATCACATCAGCTCCATAATCTTGTACACAAGCACCTGTTTTTCTAATTTTCATAGCTTCTTATCATTATTTTAGAGTTTCCCTGAATTTTTCAGATTTTTATAAGCTGTTTTGCTATTTTTCCTATTTTTAATTAGTTTTTAATACTTTTTAAATAGCATTTAATACAAAAAATTAGAAAAAGGTTCAAAAAAATAAGTTTTCATTTTTCTTAGGCTTAGATAAATATAAAAAGTAGAAAAAGTAATTTTACATATTTTTCATAGTTTATTTGGTAATTTTTAGCAATTTAATTAGTTTTTAATAGTTTTAAATTCATAGAAATTAGAAAAATAGTCACAAAAATACAAAAATAGTTTTAAAAAGTTTCTTTTGATATTTTAGACTTTTCCAAGTCTTAATCTTATTTTTCTAGCTCATTTTCCTATTTTCTTGTGTTTTAGGTAATTAATTATTAGTTAAAAATAGTTTTTAATTAGATAATTAGTTTTAAAAATAATTTTATTTTTCTAAATATTTTCTTATATCATTAGGTTTATAAAAACATCATTTTCATATTTTTAGGGTAAATATTGATTTAGTTTCACTTTTTATTTTGTACGTCGCGTAGATTTTGATTTAAACGTACGTTTTAGGTTTTAAACGTTCATCACTTTAAATATAGTGATAGCGTTTATTTAATAGGTTTTATCTTTTTAATTTTCTTTAATTTGCATTTAAGGCATTTTTAATTTGTTTGATATTTCTGTAGCCATAATAATCTCACAATTCCCTTTATCATTCAAATTTCTCGATCACTAGACGTTGATTGATCCACTGCATAGCTCGCTGGGACATAACGACCCGGGGAAACATTGTACTCCTCAGATCTTAATTGCATTAGTGTTTGAGCAGTTTTAGCCTTTTAGGCTTGACTGTTTAGCACCGATCAGTACATGTCTTCAATGTCGTTGATAGACAAATTCTCAAAGTCAGCCTCAGAGAATGCATAATCTTTTTCATCTTGTCGTTTGACCACGATATTCTTTAGGAAAGTGTAGTCCCACTTAGATGAAAGAGCAACGTGTTTGATGGCAATGATATCCTTAGTACTGAACACTGCATGTTGAGACTTCTGAACCTGACAGCTTCTGTAGTAGATTCTTCGGCGTTTCGGCCAATGATGAATCCCGTACAATGCATCGCGGTCATATGCTTCCACTTTGTCGGAACACAAGTGATTGGCACGTTCCTCGATGGCTATGCATTTTGAGTATATGGCTGCAGGAAATGGAAGTGTCAAAGATGTAGCGTATTTCCTTGATCCATCGCCACCATGTAGAAGAAATTCCAGGTCTTTGTTGAAGAAATATCTGAATGGAATCCTCGGTTCATCTGGTTGGCCAATTGTTGGTAGAGGTTTTGACCAGTCGGTGTAGTATGGAGGGTTGTCCCGTTTGGTGAAGTCGATGTTTGCTTCTGGGTTGAGCCAATCCATGTTGTTAGACATAGCTCGAGCAATGTTTTCAAGGTGATATTCGACCTCGATGGCACTTTCTGAGCTATCTTTCCACAGTTGAAAAGCTTCATTCTTGATTCGCCTCAGCTCGGATTTCGTCATCTTCTTCACCTGGAACTTTTCTTGCAGAATCTTAGCATGCTCCAAAGTATTACCGTCTACCAGATCTTGACCTTCTTCAGGGTAGGGAGTGGAATTGACAAGTGTAGAGAACCATTCAAATTCCTGTGTTGTATCTTCATCTAGCCATGATACGACGTCAGCCATGGGCGCCTTCTTCTTCTTTTGTTTTGGCCTAGATGATGATTTTGGTTTCTTAACTTGTTTGGGAGAGGTGGGTTGTTGTAGGGGCTCAAGACCTCTTCATCGTCACCACCCGTATACTCAAAGTGATCACCGGTTTTCTGAGTCAGGGGTGGTAACTCGGAATCGTCCTGAGGTTTATCTGTAGAAGAACGAGGAGGGGACCTTTGTTGAGTGGGAGTCCGTTGGAGAGGAGGTAACATAGAAGATGATTCACCAGACTTCTTCTGACGTTTAGCTTCATCATTCTTATCCTGATCCTTATCTTCATCGTCTCTAGGACGTTTAGACTTTTCTGCTTCGAATCTACATGCTTCTTTGAGTTGGAAGTCCAGCAATGCTTGAAACAGCTTTCCTTCATCAGAAGTAAATGTCCCAGAACGTTTAGACATTTGTGTGACAAGCTTGGCCACCAATTTATTATCCGAGAAAACTACAGGATCAGATGGATTGATTGTGACGGTTAAAGGTGTTGATCTTATAGTTTGCTTGGCTATCTGCATAAGATTCGGATATAATTGTCTGGTAAACATCTCCTTTGTGACTTTAGGAACGATATCCTGAAGGTACTTGTTAGTGTATCCTTCGATCATTTCGTTCAGTTCCTCTTGACGATGACTTCTCATGAATTCGTGGATAAATTTCCTTTCTTCTTGCATCTTGTCATTCTCGTCATGTAGATATTGTATTTGTTTATTGAGAAAGTTCAGCTTCCTGTATAGCATGTCTTTCTTTCTGAACTGTTTGACAGCTTGCACAATTCTTTCATGTGTATGAGAAATCCAAGATCGAGATGGTTTCTTCACAGATTTGGATGTTGATTTGGTTTATTTCTTTGATGGTGGTGGTGAGGAATGAGATGATGAATCTGATGAGGAGGAGACATGAGGAGACTCGGGGTCCTTGGGCGGTTCAGAAGTTTCCTTTTGTGACCGTGTAGGACTTTCCAGAAGTAGCTTGTCATAATCAACATCTTTATCTTTCTCAGACTTCTCAGTTTCAGGTTTCTCAAACTCATATTCGATAGTATCCTCCACAAGCTTTTGTTGTTGCACAAGAGTGGTGGCACCAGATCCCTTATCGGGTCGATTAACCGCATCAGGATCTGGTGAAGAGTGGGCAGCACCACTTGATCCTCCGGGGCCACCCATTTGGTCTTTTGCAAATTCTTCAGCTTTTTGAAGGTGTCTGACGATTTTAAACTTCTTCCTGTATGATTTATCTAGTTGCTCTTCATCACTTTCTGAGCTTTCTTCATATGACACAAGTACAGGAGTCTTCCCTTTGCCATGTTTAGCTGGAGGACTAGGAGGTGTCGGTACTAATGGAGTGTCATCCTTTGCAGTTTCAGAGTATGTAATCTCTTCTTCTGATTCAGTACCTTCAGAGCTTTCGTCCACAAGCTTTCTCTGCGGTTCAGGTGTGGGAATAGGTTCAGCTTCCTTTACGAGAAAAATCCTTTTACGAGGAGGATTCCTTTTGGGAAGCTTCCTATAACTTTCAGAACTTACTGCACTTCCAGCACTTCCTCTTCTGGTTCTCCGAGTAGGAGTTCCTGAAGGTTTTTCATCAAGATGACCAACTTTGCCTTCTTTTACTGCTACGAGATACCTTTTGTACGTTTCAAGCTTCTTGAGTTCTTTAGATAGAAGGTGATCAAGCAGCACGGCACCCTGCTTCTTAGTTGTCGATTCCTTGATTCTGATAGAAAGGATATGTTCGGACAACAAGTCGTGATTGTCGGGGTCATTGAGCCTCATGGGGATATCAGGATTAAGTCCAAGTGCTCTCTGGATCAAAAGCTTTGTGTATCTGACATAGGGAATCTTTGAGCCAAGCTTCTTGTGAAATAGCATCATGTCCTCCCATATCAGTGCTTCGATTTCGATGTCCTTCTTATTGATCAGAGACCAGAAGATTTGTAGTTCCATGAGCTTTGGATGCTCATAACCACTGTCACGACCAGAAACAGACTTGGTAATGATGATGTAGAGGGTTCTCCACGGATGAGGAATGTTCTTAAGCTCCACGTGAGAATGCTTAGTAATAATCCCCGAAGCTTCATCATAGCCAATGTCAAGAAGAAATTGCAGAATTGTCTCTTCAGTAGGTGTAGCAAAGAAGTCAGTTGGCTCGATTTCAGGAATGAGAAGAACAGCTCGTAAGTCTGCATGAGTGATGGTGACTTGTTTGTGATTAAGTGTCACTGTCACTGCACTTTGACCTGTGATCCTCTGCATAGAATTCCAGAATTGCTGAATGTAGATTTTCGGTACAGTAGCAAAGTGTGAGAACATGTTCTGGTAGGGATGATTCTTTAGAATATCCACAGCAATGAGACAAGAAGATTCTGAGCAGGTGAGGGTTTCAAAGTCAACCCTAAGGTTGTTCTTTCCAATCTTTCTAGGATAGCCATTAGGGAAGATGTCAGCAATAGTGAGAACCTCTGGTGCATCCACATTGATTTGAGCAGCCATGTCGTGATCTGAAATAACATTAGCCAAAAGAACCAACATATCGAAAGACATAATGTTAGTCAATAGAAGGTTTTATTGTCTAGTTATTGAATATACAGTGTCAATGATTGTTACGAGTCCTAAGTCACTTGTTTGTCCAATAGTTCAATGACGTAGTGAAATGTTTCGTGAGTTAGTTAACTTTAAGTTTTAAAGTTTATGTTATCACTTATAGTTCACAACATATCAAACGTTTAAGTTTATTAGTGACATTATTGGATTCGTGACGATATGATTTTTTTATTAACAAGTTTGTACACGTAACAATTCATAATGAAGATCAATCCAGGCATAGGCGTAGATTTGGCAAAGTTAAGCGTAAACAGTAATGACATACGTGTAGGCGAAAGCTTATGCGTAGGATCCTAACTTACGCGTAAGAAATGTTACGCGTAGGAAAAGGGGTCCTTATGCGTAGGGCTTACGCGTAGGCGTATAAAGACCTTACCCGTAAGGCTTACTCGTAAGAGTAGACCTTATGCGTAGAGTCACTGTTTACGCATATCCTTCACAGGATACACGTAGTCCCATTGTAGAACCTTATGCGTAGACGCTACGCGTAAGATTACTCTTACGCATAACCTTCTACGCGTAAGGTGATCCTTATGCGTAGAGATTCAATGACCTTGATTCTGAGTTTTACGAGTAGCAAGCCTGAAATAAAATCATCATAACATCAATCTTAACACATATATTCATTCTAAAATCAAATCATGGCATGAGAGCTTGTTAAACATTTATGCGTAGAAACACTTACGCGTAGGTCAAAACCCTAAGGGTTATGAATTACGCATAAGAGTTTTAACCATAGGATTAGCACCAATTCAATACTGGTAGGTCATGGATGTTATGAGAGTCTAATAACGGAGTTATAACATCTAAATCGTGGTGAATCAAAAATACCCAAACTCAAGAACTTTAAACCCTAACATCCAATTTTAAATCAATGAGAGTTTCTGGGTGGTTATAGAGCCTGGAAACCTTTAATTCAACATGATATGAGTATCTCACAATAATCTTTTTGACCAGAAACATACACATTTGAAAACACCCAAAACCACGCATAAACCCTAATATTTGAAAACCCATCAGTTCGTGTTTCTGGGTGGATTTTGATGATAAAAAAGATATCAAAGATGTTTTAAGAACGTTTTGACATAATTCTTATAACCACAAACACCCTTTTATGATTTGGTGTTCTTGCGCTTACGCGTAAGACACAAAAGTGACTATATCTTGAGATTAAACCGTTGGATTTTTAAAAGATTCAAAACCATTGCTTAAAAACTTGTTGTAAACACGAAATCACTTACAAATTGATGATCTGAAACACGGATTTGTCAAACGATTTTGGTTCGTAGATGATATTAGGTGAAGTATTAAATGTGATAGAAGTAAATGAGGTTGGTGGGTATTTTATTTAAAATAACTTTAAAGTTTTGACAGTTTTGGTCCCTCCACCTTTTCCTTTTACAAACAAAGCCATTTAACTTCCATTTTGGTTACCAAACAAAGATTTTAAGAAAGAAACTTGACGACACTCCCCCTCGACTTAAGAAATATTGAAAGGTTATTAATTTTAGTCCGAGGAGTGTCAGTGAACCAGAACATTTACCACCATTGCAAGTACACAGATGTTTTGAAACAGTTAAGTGATACTTTTCTCCCCCTCAACACTTGATCGGAAAAATACTGAATTTTGAAAGATTAAAGTGTTGACGGAAGAAATGTACTTGCCATGTTGAAAGAAAATTAGATTAGATGAATATTTTTGTTGTTTTATCAGGTTTTATATTTTTGTATTTTGTTTTTGAAAAATTATTTACAAAAGAGATTTTGGTGTTTGACATATTTTTAAGACTGTTTTAAGAGGTCATCCAATTCCTCTTGAGTCAAACACCTCATACCAATCCGGTGGACCAACTCATTAAACCTAGCGGGAGGCAAGGCTTTGGTGAGTAGATCTGCCAATTGGTATTCAGTACCCACGAAGTATAATTCAACAGTACCATGTTCCACGTGGTCCTTGATGAAATGATAACGAAGATCGATGTGCTTTGATTTCGAGTGCTGAACTGAGTTGCACGAGATCGCAATGGCACTCCGATTGTCGCAGTACATCGGGATTCTGTCAAATACGTAACCATAGTCTTTGAGTTGTGTTCTCATCCAGATGACTTGAGCACAACACGCGGACATGGCTACATATTCTGCTTCGGTTGATGACAGCGATGTACAATCCTGTTTCTTTGATTGCCAAGACACTAGTTTATCACCAAGAAATTGTAGAGCTCCTGAAGTACTTTTCCTTGAGTCTAAGCATCCTGCGTGGTCAGCGTCTGAAAAAGCGATTAGTTCAAAACCAGAATCCTTCGGATACCAGATCCCCAAGTTAATGGTTCCCTTGATGTATCGGAGGATTCTTTTAGCCTCAGAGAGGTGGGTTTCAGTTGGTCGCGACTGATAACGGGAGCATAGATAAACGGCAAAGACAATATCAGGTCTGCTAGCTGTTAGATACATGAGAGACCCAATAATACTTCGGTATTTGGTAGGGTCCACTAATTTCCCATGTAAATCAGCGTCTAGCTTCTTGGTATGAGTCATTGGTGTGGCATAAGTATCACAGGTTTTCATTCCAAATTTGTTTAACAATTCAAGGGCATATTTGGACTGACTCAAGAAAATACCACGGGGTGATTGATGAACTTGTAATCCTAGAAAGAATGTAAGTTCACCCATCATGGACATTTCAAAATTTTTCTTCATTAGTTTTGCAAAAGCGATTGAAAACTTTTTATGTGTAGACCCAAAAATGATGTCATCCACGTAAATTTGAACAATTAAGATATGTGCCCCGTGATATTGTATAAAAAGAGTTGGGTCAACCGAACCTTTGGTGAAATTATTAGCAATGAGGAAAGATGATAGCTTATCGTACCATGCCCGAGGGGCTTGTTTGAGACCATAAAGAGCTTTGTTCAGTTTGTAGACATGGTTCGGGAACTCTGGATCAACGAATCCTTCGGGTTGGCTGACAAAAACCGTTTCTTTCAGTTGTCCGTTGAGAAACGCGGTTTTGACATCCATTTGAAAGACCGTCATATTCATATGAGCCGCGAACACGAGAAATATCCGAACAACCTCAAGATGAGCGACCGGAGCAAAAGATTCTTCAAAGTCTATTCCCTCTTCCTGACGATAACCCTTAGCAACTAGACGTGACTTGTTTCGGATTACGTTTCCTTCAACATCCAATTTGTTTTTCCAAATCCATTTGAGACCAATGACGTAGACCCCTGTTGGTCTTTCAACCAGTTCCCATACTTCAAGACGTTTGAATTGGTTGAGTTCTTCTTGCATGGATTCAATCCAGTTGTCTTTTGTCATTGCGTCTTTAATGTTTTTAGGCTCAGATTGGCAGACAGTGAGTGCATAAATGCAATGTTCACCATCTGTGTGAAGACGTTGTCTCGTAACGACTGGTTGATTCGGGTTGCCAATAATATTAGCCAGAGGATTGTCTTTTGTCCATCGATGTGTAGAAGGTTGATGTTGGTATACATTGTGCAGATTCTGAGGATTCAAATGGTTTATTGATGATTCCGCGACATCAGGTGCAGCAGTGTCATTAGCAAACAGGTTAAAGAACGCATTTGGATCAAAATCTGCAGGTTGGGGTACATCATTCAGAATATCATCAGTCGGTTCATCATTGTTGGAAGCGGTGTGTTCAACTGTTGTGTTGGAGTCAACTGGTGTAGGTGCATCTTCAACAGTAGTTGTTGTAGCAGGTGTATCAGGTATAGGAATATTATCAGGTTGAGCAGCGGAAACAGCGGATACATCTGGAGCACGTTCATTAATATCGTCACTGAACAGCGGAGCAAATAACCTTTCCATTTGTTGACGAGTGAGCTGGGGGCTTTGTTCAGCTGATGATGGGGGTTGAGGGAAGTTTAAACGGTTGTGACCGGGTTCTAAGCTGTTGTACTCAGAAGCCATTTCCGTGAGTTCATCAAAATGAGCATGAATCGTTTCCATCACCTGTTTTGTACGACGATTCCAGATCCGGTAACCTTTAGAATTCTCACAATATCCAATAAAGACTCCAATGTCAGCTTTGGCTTTGAGCTTTCCAAAATCATCACGATCATTATTCTGATAGCAAAGGGATCCAAATACATGAAAGTGTTTGAGATTCGGTTTATGGTTGTGGACAAGCTCGAAAGGTGTTTTTTTGTGGCGTTTTGTGATCATAGAACGGTTTTGAGTATAGCATGTAGTAGATACAACTTCTGCCCATAAGTAATCTGGAAGTTTAGCATTGATTAACATTGTTCTTGCAGCTTCCACTAACGTTCGGTTTCGTCTTTCAACAACTCCGTTTTGTTCGGGTGTACGTGCAATAGATTTTTGATGCTGAATTCCCACTTTCTCATAGAATTCATGAAGGGTTTGGTTAACAAATTCAGTTCCTTTGTCTGTTCTGATTAGTCTGACGGTGTTGCGGAGCTGAACCTGTATTTTTGTGAGAAAGGTGATGATCATTTGTGGAGCTTGGTCTTTGCTTCGAAGAAAGTAGACCCAAGTCCATCGGGAGTAGTCATCAACAATTACTAAGATGTATCGTTTGCCATTGATCGTTTGCACGCGCATTGGGCCACACAAATCCATGTGAAGAAGATGAAGCACATGCTGAGAGCTGTGTTCCACCTTTGAAGGAAAATGAGCACGAGTGCTTTTTTCTTGTTCACAAGCTGAGCAAAGGTGATCTTTTGAATACTGGAATCGTGGGAGACCTTCAACTAGTTTGTGTCGAGCATGGTTGGTGATGGTTTGAAAGTTTATATGTGAGAGACGACGGTGCCATAGCCAGGATTTTGTTGATGTTGCCTTTGAAAGTAAGCAGATGGGAGATGAAGCAACCATGTCTTGCATAGAGATAGTGTAGAGACTAGAATTACGCGAGCCAGACATAAGGTCATTTCCTTGTAGATCACGAATGAAACAAGTTTTCTCCCGGAAAGCAACCTCCAAATCTCCATCACAAAACTGACCTACTGAAAACAGATTGTGACCGAGGCCTTCCACATAGTAAACCCTGCTGATTTCGATGTTCCCATTGACATAATCTCCGTAGCCCATGATAGCTACGAAGTGATCATTCCCGAACCTGACATTGCCAATGAACTTTGCAATAAAGTTTGATAACAGTTTAAGGTTGCCTGTCATGTGTCGGGAACATCCGCTATCAACAATCCAGAGAATGATCTGTATCACCTGCATTACACATAGACGACACAGATGGAATAGAAGTAGATGTGGAACCCGAAATGTTAGAGGGTTCCGAAGCAGTGATAGTAGACATACACACATTAATAACTTTAGGCATCCATTTAAATCCTAATGTGTTATATATCCATTTCTGCCATCTATAACTACTGTTTGCTTTAGTCTTTGTGAATGCACTAGGTGGTACTACATTCTTAGGAGGTGAAACTGGAGCTACAGTGACAGTAATGCTTGCCTTAGAATCTAAAGAAGGCGGTCTACCAAGCACAGACTTAGAATGATTAGTGGGCCTAGAGGTATTCCGAGTCTTAGGATTCCGTAAACGAGAGATTATAGCTTTAGCAACACATTTGTCATGACAATCAGAATTCATACTTTTACGACAAATAACACAAGGTGCATCAGACTGAATATCAAAAGTACTTAACGGTTTAGCATTCGTTACATCACTATTTCTATTACATTTGCCAGACGCAATATCTATAGTGGAAGCAACGTGAGTCTTATTCATAGTCCTAGGGTGTTCTTCTACTTTAGCATTCCTTATTGATCTTTTATTAGGTCGCAACTTCCTATTCTTCGATTGAGTGCTCCTAGGCTGTGAAGTGCGGACGTTTGGAAAAGACGCAACTATTCCTGTTTCAGTAGAATGAAGCACGTTAGCAACTTGTGATTTGGCAGTAGAGATTCTAGGTTCTCGATTACTAAGTGTTACTGGTGCTAATCTCTTAATGATGGTTGGCGGAAGTTGTTCATACTTTCCTAACATTCCTCTTAGCTTAGAGATACTGTGAATCAAATCTTGATTTTCAGACCGAATATTACCAGCAAAATTCATGACTTCTCTAGTGTGAGCAAGATAGTGATCAAGTTTGTTTGATGCTTCATGACGAGTCTTATTGAGTAAATCAAATATGACACCATATTCCTGTTTCACTTTTACAAGATCTTGTTCATATTTTGAGATTTGACCTTTCAAAGACACGTTTTGATCATCCAGTTGCTCAATTTTAGGATCAAAAGATTTTGTTTGCAACTGAGCGATTTTCTTTTGAAAACCAAGTTGTTGATTGTGAATATCTTTTTCACATCAATTAAGACGACGTTTTGCATTGTAAAGTTCGTTAAGTAATCGTTCATTTTCAGTTTTTAAAGACTCGATTTGAAGCACCTTATCAGTATTCTCAACAGTTACCACAGAGTAAACATTATCAGCAGAGATATAATCAGATGCATGTGGCAAAGAATAGAATAACACAACATTATGGATATCAGCACAGATAACATCTTTCAAGAGACGATCAACATCTTTTCTCAACATTTTCTTTTTAAGTTTAGTATTAGAAATAGATGTTTCAGTTTTCTCGAAAACGACCTTCATCACTCCAAGTTCCTTAGGAAAATCCTTTTCCCAAGCTAATGCACAACTTTTCAAATTTTTAACGTTAGGTAAAAGATTTTTCTGAAAAATGTCTCTTTGTTCTCGCGCCAGAGGCGATTGAAAATGATCAATTTTGATTTCAGAACGATATTCTATCTCATGTTGTAAAATTTTGAGGTCAGCCATGAAAATGTCAAAATATCTAAGAATTTTCCGATTTTCAGGTTTTGAGTTTACTTCACTGATGGAAGGTAAAGGACCATAAGTTTGTGCATAATATGGTTGGGGATTAACATTAGAAGACTCAGGTGTTTTGATGATAACCCTTGGTGTGTTAGAAGAATCCGTTGGTGTGACGAAAGTGACCGGTTTTGAATAATTAAAAGGTTTGTTGTAAACAACAGTTTTTAATTTTGATCGACTCTCGTCTTCTGCATCTAATTCCTCTTGACGATGATATTCAACAACACTCATAACAGTATCATTAATTTTATATTCTGCACTGGAAACTTCAGGATTTGGTTTGAATGTTTTTAGTGAAAGCTTTGGTTTGTAATCAGCTAGATTTGGTCCATATCCTTTTGGATTGAGTTTTAAAGTAAACTTTTCAATAGCTGTTACTGATTCACTATGTTTGTAAACAACAGTTTTAAACTCTTTAATTTTGTGTTGCAAGCCAATAATTTCTTCAAGAAGGTCATCTACCCGATTTGTTGAATGCTTTTTGTAAGCGGAGAACTGTTTTTGACAAGTTAACAACTCAGCCTTAGCTTTTTGATTTTCCAAGGTGAGAGCGTTAATTTACTTTTTATGTTCATGTTTCAGTTGTTCTATTTCAGACAACAAAGCATTCTTCGAAGCGGCTAGATCACGCATCTGTCTCTCTAAATATTTTTCGTTTTGATGAGATTTAGCAAAAGCGACTTCAAAACCTTTTTCACGGTTTTCTTGAGTTTTGAAAAAGTTGAGTTGCATTTGTAAGCATTCAAAATCCTTGCTTAACAGTGCATTTTTGCTTTTTAACACCTTATTTAATGCATAACATTCCTCCATTTTGATTTGATGGTCTTGAATTAAACGAGCAAAATCTGGATGAGGCAACAGTTCGGCTTGTTCAACGTGAGTCACAACATGATCATTATTTAGATCCTCAAGTACAACCACGGAGTCAATTTGATTATCAAAGGAAACCATAAGGTCATCTTGATCGTCAAATGTAACTACAGGGTTTATTTGAAAACGTCAGAATGAGATGTAGATGACTCATTTTGAACAGTCTGAGCCGTGCCGGATTCAGATATTGGCGGAGATATTAGTTCAGATATGATGATGGTTTGTTCGGGTACCTGAGACAAGCCATCAGTGTCATACACTGGGCATGTTTCACTCATGTGTAACTCATGCATATTAGCCATCAACATAACAGCTGCATTGGCCTGCAAGTCCTCCATATCATCATCTGAGTCTGCATCTGCCATAAAGCTATGTTCTTTGTTTGTGAGAGATCCACCAGCTTCATCCTTAAGAGCCAAAAGAAGAGCCTCTTTGAAATAAGCACTGCCCCTAGTCCTTGGCTTTGGGCATGCATTAGCCAGGTGTCCCTTCTCATTGCAGTTGTAGCATCGAAGACCATGCAACCCATTCTGAGCATTTCCCTGTTCCACCACTTGAGCTCTGTTGTTATTCCTACCCATAGCATTAAACCCTTGACCACCTCCCATTTGACGACCATAACCACGATTCTGAACTTCAACTCGTCCATTGTTCACAACAGCCTGATTTCGTGTATTGGATGAGGAACGAATACGATTGTTTGATTTGTTGGTATAACGGCTAAAAGCATTAGCAATCATAACAAATCCCTGTTGCAATGCTTCGAACGGATCGGATTCCTCATTAGTTTGACTATGAAGTGCTTGATCATTGTTGTTGTTGTAAGGAACCAATTGATTTTGTTGAGGTTGCTGTGAGTGATCGTTTGGTGTGACTGAGGCAGTTGGTTGAGTTGCTTGTTGAGGAGGATAACTTTGTTGAGCATATAAGGCAAGTTTTTGATTTTCCGGATGTGTAGGTGGAGCAATTTGAGCACGGAGAATCCTTTCCCGATCAACTTCCTTTTCATGAGGTTTCAAGTAATCGTACAACAATCCATATGTAGAATGATGCATATTCTTCGCTTGACGGAGAAAAATGACATACTTCTCCCATTCAGGACCAAGACTACTCAGGAACTTAGTATTCACTGCAATTCTTGGCATGATGATGTTGTGTTTATCCAAATCATTGATGATGTCTGAAAAACGATGATGATAGGACTCTAGTGTCTCTCCAAGTTCAATCATGAAGTGTTCATAAGCCAAGTAAATTTTGGATTCCAAATCCTCCTGATTGAGTACCGATCCTTCCATAAGAAGACGAATATGATCCCACATTTTCTGTGCAGTCTTTTGAGCATCAACACTACGAAGAATTGGGTTTGGTAATCCTAAGAGGATATATTCCATTGCAAGTTCATCTGCTTCATAGTGTAGAAGTTCTTGAGGATTCAAGTCTGTAACAGTAGCAATGTTCGTTTGTTCATCTCTTGGTGGAATGGCATTTGGATCTCCGGGTACAATGACAGTAGGCATCTCAAATGGACCTTCTAAGATAACCTTCTTTAAGAACTTTCCATGTGGCTTCTTCAGATCACAAAACCTAAAGAACCTTATCACCCATTGATCGTAGTTTCCTGGAGTGAGCATTGGAGGTCTACCAAGTGATCCAGCCTCATGAATTGATTGTTGGCTGCTTAAAGCTTCACACATCTTTGCAAACCAAGTGGGTTCCTTCATAGTGTTCCTTGATGGATGTTGATTAAAGTCATTTGTGTAGGGTTGAACTTGAAGACTTGGCGGTGTTTGAACCATTTGTGGTGGAGGAATTGCTCCAAGTTGTGGAGTATGTTGTTGATTAAATTGTTGTTGATAAATTGCTTGTTGTTGATTCCATTGTTGATGTTGTGGACTTAGTTGTTGTTGTCGTTGAGGATACGTGTAAGGGAAATAGTTAGAGTATGGTGGTTGTGACATGTTGAAAACTTGTGTTGGTAAAAATGGATCTTTGTAGTCGAATGAACCTTTGATGAAGAAGTATCCTTAGGCGTAGAAATCACAATAGCCAGGTAGCACTTATGCGTAAAAACACCAAAGTTACGCGTAACAATTAGAAGTTACGCGTAGAATTTAGCTTACGCGTAAGTAGGAAAAAGACGCTAAAGTTATGCGTAGACAAAAGTTAGGCGTAGGATTATCTTATGCGTAAGACTATGCTTAGGCGTAAGAAAAATCTTATGCGTAGGATTTCTACGCGTAAGCTTATGCTTATGCGTAATTTTAGGGTTTTATCCCAAGTGATCTTTTACACTTCACAGTGCAAAAGATATCCAAAGTCGACGTATTTTCAGGCTTATCCAAGCAAGAAAACACGGAGTAAACCACGAAAATGAAGATCAAACCAAGGAAAGACTTACGCGTAGTTTTAGGGTTTCACTACGCGTAGGTTTACTCGTAAATTTGATATTGCTCAAAGATGTTTCTAAACCAGTTTTTGTGTGATGAAATAGCTTCAAGATCACCAAATAACACAAGAATGTGAAATTTGATGAACCAAACCTTCTAAAACAGTTACGCGTAGAACTACACCCACGAATAAAAACTAGCTCAAAAACAATGATCCACGCATAAAGTTCCAAACTTTTTTCCAAAAAACGTTAGTTTAACACCTTATAACGTTGAAAGTACAAGAATCTTGGATTAAAAAGTGTAAAAATTACGTTTTTAAGCTAACCAAAGATATGGTACCGTACGTTATGCGTGAGACCAAAACTCACCTCAAACAATACGTTCACCCAACTAGTAGGCGATTGATACCACTGATAGGTCACTAGTTTTACAAACACAAGTAATATAGAAAGAGATAAGGAGATTGAACAAGATTCACACACACACACACGATATAAAAGACAGTTTAGGCGTAGAGTGTATGAGAGAAAATAACTTGAACAACCAACCCTCAAGTGAGGGTTTACATAAGGTATTTATAGGAGGAAAGCTAGGGCAACACTCCTAGTTTCCATCATTTCTTTAATGGGCTTGGGCCTAAGCTCATGGGCCTTCTACATAAGCTTAAGGCTAATAACAAACATAAAGGCCATAATAAGCTACCTATTACATAATAATGACTAACACTTGAATTATAGTTTAGGAGTGATTCCAACATGTATGTTTGCGTTTTTAATATTCATAGTTTATGTACTATTTTTAATATTCAAAGTTTATGTAATGTTTTAATTTCGTATGTTCGCGTTTTTAATTTCATTCGTTTACGTTTTTATATTTGTACGTTTACGTTTTCAATTTCGTAAGTAATCAAAGAAAATGAGAGTTATGGTGACCATAACGTGATCATGTCCACAAAAAGTGAGTGAGAGTGAGGGTAAGTGAGAGGAGAAAGAAAACTGATGTGGCGCTGATGTGTAAGGTGAAAATGAAGAGAAAAAAAGTCACCATGATCTTTAGTCTAAGACTACTCCCAGCAAGTACTACTTCACCTTCTACCTAAAGGTCACTTCAATTTTCTCTCTTCTCACTCCTTCTTATTTTTCACTCCTAATAATCATCACTCTTTCACATTTCATTAGACCAGTGCTAATAGCGACCAAAACCTCCCAACCGACCACATAGCCGACCGCATCCCCCCACTAGCCCGACCAAACCCAACCGCGTCCCCCCTTTCAAATTTGTTCTTGTGGTCTGCTACCCATAACTTCTCCACTCTTTCTTACTACTCAACCATAACTTCTCCCATCTTTCTTTTTTAAAACCTCCATTGTTATCAACTTTCTACCAAAAATACACACTCTTTACCAAAAACTCAACTTCTCTCTACCAAAATATATATAGGACGATTGTGTTTTAGTTTTCGTATTGTTTTTTAAATTTGCATTTTTATTTAAATAAATGGAAATTTAGTTTGTCCCATTTAAAGAAATGTAAAAGATCGAAGCATGTTTAGTTTTCGTACGCTTACATTTTTAATTATCTATGTAACATTTTTAATTTATGAATAAAAGTTTTA
Source organism: Chrysanthemum seticuspe (assembly GCA_019973895.1). Taxonomy (NCBI): domain Eukaryota; kingdom Viridiplantae; phylum Streptophyta; class Magnoliopsida; order Asterales; family Asteraceae; genus Chrysanthemum; species Chrysanthemum seticuspe. The sequence goes on from BPTQ01000006.1 coordinate 142,005,854, forward strand.
GTCCTCAATTTTAAATAAAATTGTTATCTATGTACTTGTTTTGGTATGTTTGTAGTCTTGGAGAGAGAAAGCTGATTTGACGCTGATATAGCAGAGGTGACCACTGAGAATTGTGGTCACCATTAGTATCTGTAACATATTGGATTTCACAAACACATCAAACCATGATCAAATGTAGGCGTATACTATAAGGTTTTTAGAGAGAGAAAGAGTTAGAGGTTTGGGAACTTAGTGAGAGAAAGTAAAAGTATTATTATGAGCTCCAACCCTCTACCTTGGGAGGTAGAGGGTATTTATAGTATCTTACATAAATGCCACCTACGGGCTGTAGTTCAGGCATACAGTGGGTAAAGACCCGTCCGTCCTCCACGGTGTTACTAAACTAAATACTAACTAACATTAAATAACTACGACTACGAGCTTTCTAACGATTACATATACTTGAGGTGACCGACACTTTAATAACTGGATTTACTAAATCCTAACAATCTCCCCCTAAGAGAGGTCACCTCAAATTACATTGAATACAAACAAATATAACATTAAGATTGTTCTTGGATTCTTGTTAAAGTTCTTTGCTCTGTAGCTCGTAGTCTTTGATTCTTCATGTTTTGCATGTTTGGTTAATCCAAGTGGAGGTCTTTAACTGATCCACGTGATAATGAGTTTTGAGCCAGCTTTGAGATCATCAGCTACCATAAATCTCTGACTATTCCTTTGTAGTGTTGACATTATGTGATGTTGTGACTTTTGGACCGACATGCTCACATTCTGGATCATGATATCTTCTCATCAGAGTAGCGGAAGTTTTAGTTGATTCATGATATTGGCAGCAGCGTAGCAGAAGCATGGAGTGAAAATATCAGAGTCGTTGATGCACTTATCATGATTTCTTTAGAAATGAATGTGTTGTGTGAGCATGCGGCTATGGATTGACCTCTTCATTCTGATCAGCTACAAACGTTGGGCGTACCTGCATACAAAAATTAGCAATAAAGCGCACGAAAGTGTCTTTGATCACTTTCGATGAATTGAGGTACACGGCCCACGGTTCCCCGTTGATCAGTACAAGTACTGCCTGTGATCAGGTATAATTCCAAAGAATCTCCTTGGCAGGGTTTCGCAGCTGTTCTAGCCGTTCTCAAACCGAAACATCTCAAAGAAGACAACACGGAGTGAGTGAACCAGCGAAATGAGATTCACTGATTGATGAAAAATGATTTGAAAAACAATCGTGTATTGCATAATATAAATGGTTTTACAATACAACGAGGGTTTTAAGGTAAATCAATTATCAATCATAAACACCTTTTAATTTTGAAAAATTAATACACAATCGATGTACAAGAGGAAAGAATTTTTGGCACAACGACTGGTTTTTCAAAGGCATCCGTCAATCCATAACCTGAACCAGGATTGATTCATAATTTTGAAATGCCCCATTGTTTCTGTTCAGTTGTCACATGGTTGATCTATTAGATAGAGCTCACATGCCACCTACCAAGAGCTTGTTTGATGTTGGCTCTAGAAGGCTTTCCATCTTCATTGTGAATATGTTTGCATATCACTCAGATGTTCTGGCAATACCACAAGGATAATGCGTAGGACTCTTAAGATATATATTCTCTCTTTCCACATTGTGTGAAACAGAGAGTCTTCATTGACAGTGTCCTAATGAGATTTATTTGATGATCTCGTGGCTCTAGACTCAATAGTGCACATTTGGTTCCTATGCCGGAGACTAGGGAGAGGGTCTCCTTCTTCAATATCAACAATCTCTAATAGAGAGTCGATAGATAATGTAGGTTCCCTGTGAGAATGAAACAAGTCCTTTTAAGAGGAACTTGAGTGGCTTGGGAAGTTGTAGTGCAGTGCGTCACTGGGTCTATGACATCTTGTCTTCAATACCGTTTTTACCTTAGTAACCACCAGTAGCATATGTATTGAACCCGGTTTCTGCCCTAAGGTTGAAATAATAGAGGGCTATTTATTTTCACCCTTTTCTCATTCAATTCTTTTTAATTCTTCAACCCCTTCAGTGCTTACCGAGACTTCATAACTAGAACCTTGTTGGGTTTATTCCAGTACTAGCTCAGCCTCAGTCCGCACTCTTCCCGTTTCTCACTTTTCTCCTTTTTTCATCATACCTAAGGACTTCTACACTATCTAGTGGATTGTCCCTGGGTAGATCCATCCGGCTCTGGCAGGATCGTGGGAACGAATACCTAACCTAACCATCCTTATATCACCATACATAAAGTAAATTTGGTTGGTCCTTTTGGTATTGTTCATCAGCCATTGGAACCAATTGAAAACCATTTGAAAATCAATCCAGATACTTGTGATATATTATCAAAGCATTTTGTACCTGAATTATTTTTGATATTTTTAGAAAAAAAAGGCTCCCCCTCAACATGTGCATCGTGTATTTGAAATCGTTTTGGCACACGGAGACAAGAGGAAGAATTCACTTCTTTGATTACCATTTTCTAAAAGATATCAGCATCACTTTCCTGATCAAAATTAGTATTTTTCATACTTTGTTAAGGATATTTTTGGAAAGGATGTGGTTTTCAAAAAGTTTCTCCCCCTCAATATGTGCATCAAGATTCGAAAGTGTTTTGCACAAATTAGGGAACAACTGCACTTTGGAACAAATCAATCACGTATTAATCCTTCATAGTTTGATATAGATGCTCCCCCTAAACATGTGCATGGAAAATTTGAAATCGTTTGGCACATGAAGGGAGGAGAGCTTGCTAAGCACTTATAAGACCATTTATCGAATTATCAGTTTAAATCCAATTTAAATCACAAATTCTCCCCCGATCACAATTTTCAAATCATTTGAGATTTGTGATCTCTGTAGATTTAAATTGATTTTAAAAGCTTTTGACCGATAAGGATCAAATCTGAGACTTTAAACTCCAAAGATTAAACATGCTTGAATATCTTATGAAAACATGACATAAACCTTGATCTTAACCAATTGTATGACAAATAACCTTTTGATTTTAAATGAAATCATTCCCCCCCTCAATCAATGACATAAGTTGTTGATTGAGAGACAGATATTTTGACAAATGTCAAGTTCGGATGATTTTCAAAAATTGAGTCCGAGTTATTTTTATTGGTTTTCATTGAGATAACAAATATTTTTCAGAAGAATTTATAGAAGGAAAACTATTTGTGAAGGAAACATTTGTCCTTTTGGTGACAAACATTTGTTTTTAGAATCAGAGCATGGGATTTGAAACATAAGATTAAGCATGGCTCTGTTCTTTCTTTAAAAACGGGTTATAGACTGGAATGACTATAAGCCATTTGTTTTTCTTTCTCTCAAATATATATATATATATATATATATTTTTTATTTCTTTTTTAATATGTAAATTCGAACAACATCTAAAGACCCGTGTCACTCTTTAAATGACAACACAAAGACCGTAGATATTATCGAATCAAGAAAAACATGACAAAATGACAATATTTTGAAATTTTTTGTGTTTTTCAAATTTTTATGGATTTTTGAAAGTTTTATATTTTTCTATTTGCTTTTTGTTGGTTTTGTAATTTTGTATTTTGCTTTTTGAATAAATATTAACAAGAGATGGATGAAGAAAAACTTTTACTCCTCGTCTTTCTCTTGAAGACGTTTGAGTGTTTCCGGTTGTAGACTCTTTAGACCAAGTCGTGGGAGGATAAACTCAAAACGTTCTCTAGGAAGAGCTTTGGTGAAGATGTCTGCTAACTGGTATTCAGTCCTAACAAAATAAAGTTCCACCACACCGTTCTCCACTTGCTCCCTGATGAAATGATGTCGAATGTCAATATGCTTTGCTCTTGAATGTTGAACGTTGTTGCATGAGAGAGCAATGACACTTTTGTTATCACAATACAGAAGAATTTTGTTGAATTTAAAGCCATAGTCAGATAATTGGGATCTCATCCATAGGATTTGAGCACAACAAGATGACATGGCTATGCATTCAGCCTCTGTAGAGGATATAGAAGTACTCAATTGTTTCTTTGAAGACCAGCTCATGAGCTTATCACCCAAAAACTGAGCACCTCCTGGTGCTTCGACGTGTATCTTGACATCCTGCATGATCAGCATCTGCATAGGCTGTTAGTGACATACCGGTGTCCTTCGGGTACCAAAGTCCCATATTGATGGTTCCTTGGAGATACCGAAAGACCCGTTTAACCGCTTCAAGGTGCTTTTTGGTAGGCTTAGCTTGGTATCTAGCACACATGCATACAGCGAACAGAATATCAGGTCTACTGGCTGTGAGGTACATCAGGGATCCAATCATACTACGATATTTTGTTTGATCTACCATGATCCCTGAGTGGTCCTCATCCAGTTTAGTACACTCTATCATGGGAGTGTCAACAGAGTCACAAGAATCAAATCCAAATTTCTTTAAAATCTCATTAGCATATTTAGATTGATTTATAAAAATGCCTCCGGGACTTTGTGAAATTTGTAATCCTAAGAAAAATGACATTTGTCCCATCATTAACATTTGAAATTTGGAGCCCATCTCCTTAGAAAGACGGTCACATTCATTGGGGTCAGTCGAGGCAAAAATAATATCATCAACATAAATTTGAACGTGAATTAAATGTTTGCCTGACTTTCTGGTGAACAATGTCGGATCAACTGCTCCTTTGCTGAATCCAGTAGATAGAAGAAACTTTGATAGCGTATCATACCATGCCCTTGGAGCTTGCTTCAAACCGTAAAGAGACTTCTTCAAGCGATAGACATGAGTAGGATGCTCTGAATTCACAAAACCTTCAGGTTGGCTGACGTATACGACTTCTTTAAGATCTCCGTTAAGAAAAGCCGTCTTTACATTCATTTGATAGACTACCATGTTCTTACTTGCAACATTAGCCAGGAAGATTCTGATTGCCTCGATGCGTGCAACTGGAGAAAATGATTCCTCAAAGTCATTACCCTCTTCTTGACGGTATCCTTTTGCAACCAATCGAGCCTTGTTCTTTAATACATCACCATGCTCATCAAGTTTTACTTTGAAGATCCACTTTAGAGCAATGATCATAGCACAGTCAGGAGCAGGTACTAATTCCCATACATCTAGTCGATCAAACTCATGAATTTCTTCTTGCATGGCATTGAACAGTTGTCTTTATTCATGGCAGTTTTAACGTCTTTTGGTTCGGTTTTAGACAGTACAGAGTTGAAGAAGCACCATAAGGCATCAGTTGCAAGTTGTTTACGAGTGGATACAGGACGAGAGGGGTTTCCAATGATGTTGTCCAATGGATGGTCATGTGTCCATTTTCTAAGGTGTTCATGTGGTTGTGTTTGAGGAACTGAAGCAATAGAGTCGTTTTCTCCTGATGAAGATGGTTCTGATGATGATTTAGGAGCAAATATGTTTTCAAAGGGAGCATCTTCAGGAGTAGCAAAGGGGTTATCTCCTTCATAGGTGCCAGAAACAATTCCATGATGTACACTTGATAATTGAGGAATTGATGATGAGACAGAGTGATCAGCAGTAGGCGCTTCTTGACTTAATGACATAGAAACTGATGGGTTATCTTCATTGACAGGGATAGGAGCAGCCTCTGTTGATGGATTTGACAGATTATTAGCAATTGGCTCATAGTGTTCATCAAACATTGGATCAAACAATTTCTTCAAATCATCTTCTGAAGGAGGTACATAAGGAGTTGCTGGTGAGAGATTTTGTACAAGAGAAGAACTAATGGGACTACTTGATGAAGGTTGTGATACGGGTCCAGAACTTGATTGTCCTGGAGCCATTTTCCCGGACAGCTCATTGAACGTGACGTGAATAGTTTCCATGATATCTCGAGTTCTTTTTTTGTAGATTCGGTAACCCTTCTTGTTTGATGCATAACCAACAAAAACTCCAATGTCCGCTTTAGCTCTTAATTTACCTAAATCTTGACCGTCATTTGTTGGATAGCACAAAACACCAAACACACGAAGGTAGGAGAGATCAGGTTTTCGTTTATGGACAAGTTCGTATGGAGTTTTCCCATGAGAGGTGTGTATAAGGGAACGATTTTGGGTGTAGCAAGCAGTGGCAATGGCTTCAGCCTAGAGAAACATTGGAACCTTTGAGTAAATCAACATTGTTCTTGCGGCTTCCATAAGAGTTCGATTTTGTCTTTCAACAACACCGTTCTGTTGAGGAGTTCGAGGAACACTTCTTTGATGACTAATTCCAACACTTTCATAAAATTGACTTAAGTCTTTGTTAACGAACTCTGTGCCATTGTCTGTTCGAACAATTCTAACAGTATTGTTAAGTCAAACCTGAAGCTGCTTGATAAGTTTGATGATGACATCTGGAGTTTCATCCTTTGTCCTCAAAAACTTTACCCAAGTAAATCGAGAGTAGTCATCAACAAAGACTAAAATATATTTCTTCCCATTAATCGTTTACACTCTCATTGGTCCACACAAATCCATATGAAGGGTATGAAGAACTTCCATTACTGAGTATGTGGGTTTGGGTTTGTGGGCATATATCTTGCTTTTTCCCAATTGGCATGCTGAACAAAGATGATCTTTTTCATACTTTAATATGGGTAAGCCTCTTACAAGATCCTTTCTGGAAAAGTTATTAATGGTGCCAAAGTTCAAGTGATTGAGACGACGATGCCATAACCATGATTTTGTTTTCGAAGCCTTTGACAACAAGCAGATTGGAGAAGACTTCATCATGTCTTCGATAGAGATGGTGTATAGATTTGAACAACGAGTTCCTCTTAACAGTTCCACACCATCAAGTTCTCTAACGAAACAAGTATGTTTTCTAAAAGCCACTTCTAGATCGGAATCACAGAATTGACCAACAGAAAACAAGTTATGACCAAGACCTTCAACATAATATACCCTGGAGATTACACTATCGCCAACAACATAGTCTCCATAACCCATAATTGCACCAAAATGGTCGTTCCCGAATCTAACAGTCCCGATGAATTTACTCATGAAGTTCATGAGCCACGAGCGATCTCCAGTCATATGATTGGAACAGCCTGAGTCCAGGTACCACAGAACGATTTGAACGATCTGCAGTTGAACACAGACAAGAATGGATAACTGGATAATTGGGATCCCCATGCAAGAATGGGTTCCATTTGGTTAGTAACAGTGATTGGAACACCCTCATCGGAAGTAGAAACAATGGAATCATCAGGGATAGATGCAGTGCTAGTGTCCGTATTTGACCTATTCAAAGTATGTTCACTTCTTAAAGGAATAGTTCTACCAGTAGGCATCCATTTTATAATGGGCATTGACTTAGAAAATTTAGGGCACAACTCATTAAGATTAAACTTGCGGCCATTAGGTATCCATTGATAACCTATATTACTAAATTTTCTTCCTGTGGGTTTCCAATGTTTTCTAACTTTCTTTTGCCTTTGCTTTCTAGCCTTCTTAGCTTGATTTTTGGCATTAACAATTTTAACGGGGCATTTAACAGCATTAATCAACTCATTCACACCGCATACATGATTAGTAACAGAAACCAAGCAATCATTATTACATGTTTTGCCAAAAGTAGTAGAATTCGCATTAATTACAGCATGCTTAGAGCTAACACTAGAATCAACACGATTCGTTTTATTCAAATTGTTCCTAAGGTGATCTTCTACTCTCTTCCACTGAACATTCCTAGCTTGCAAGGTCCTATCATTCTTTGTGTTGCCTTGAGGCTTTGACCTGCTCGCTTTGGTATCACTTTCTACTCCTGTAGGGGGAATGGGAACATTAGTTGGTTTTGCTACTTTTTGCAATTCAAGTTTAGAAGTGTTGGGATCTGAGCTACTTGAAGGCACATTAAAATTCACTTTCTTAATACTGGGCATGGAATGGTTTGTATGCTTAGCACTAGGCATGGAACAAGGCATCACAGCTTTATCTTTCTCACATAAGGATTTAGGACATGTTGCTCTTAAACATTCTAACAGCTCTTGAGATCGTTTGGCCTGAATGCAAGCAAACTTAATTTCACTATCAAGAGGCTTGTTTATGAAATCCTCTTCTACAATCTCACGGAGACATTCTAGACTATCCTTAAGGTGAGCAAAATAGTTATGAAATACAAGTTCGTTATTTCTAAGATGAGGAGGAATGTATTTAACAGTCACAATATATTTAGAGTTTGCAGATGACTTTGATGCAACATTCTCATTAAAGACAAGTGGCATTTTCCCTTTTACCTGACTCTTCAGATTCTCAATTTCCTTTTGTAAAGACGTTATTTTTTCATTTTCTTCTAGAAAACTCTCATTTTCCTTTTGTAAAACATTAACCAAGTTTTGAAGATGAAAAGTTTAAGAACACTGAGAATCTAAAGGAGGAGGCATTTGGAAGCCAGTCACATTGTTCTTTTCACCCTTTAATTGTGAAATTTGGGCTTTCAACTTTCTGATCGTGTTACAATGAGCTTGAATCTGTTCTTCACGTTTGTTTATTTCAAAAAGTGCATCAAACTCTAGAACATTTGAGGATGTCTTGATGTTTGAGGTTTTGACATTTTTTTTGAGATGTTGATATTTTAGTTGCAAATCAAAATGTTCAACTTCTAGCTTAGAAAAATGTTTTACCAAATTATCGTGATCATCCTGATCAATTTTCTTATTTAATTCTGAGTTTTTGTTTTCAAGCTCAATGACACGATCATGGGAAACTTTCAAGGCAACAGTTAATTCATGAAATTGAGAAGCAGTAATAGAATGCTTAGTAACAGTATAAAACACATATTGAGCCACACAACTTAATACTAAGTTCTCATTTAAGATATGCAGATTCTTCCTTTCAATTTCATTGTATTTGAGTTCCCGTTCATAATCATTTACCTCAACTATCATTGCATCAAATTCCTTTTCCATTTCTTTGATATCTGAGTTAATCCCTTTTTGAAGACTCTCAAATTGACCTTTTAATTGTTTAAAGAAAGGCATGACCTCAGTTAAATAACATTCTTTAGTTTGCTCAAAACCCCTTTCCCCTTCAGTTATCCCTGTAGGTGTGATTCTCTTCTTACATGTCTTCTCAAAATCAATGAATAGTTGATACACCACATACAGGCTGATTAAGGTCTTACTTTTAGTGGAAATAGTTCTAGGAACTAAATGCATTGGTGTATTCGGAGGATACACAGTAGCTGCAGGCACTTTCCTAAGGGGAGTGTTTGTTTCAACATGTACTTTAGCTTTTTGCTTATCCATATCTTTCTTCTAAAAAATCTGTTCTGGGGTTAATTGAGTTTGAGGCTTAAACATGTTCAGGGAGATCCAATTTTCTTTAGTGTAATCATGAGGTTTGATCGTTATGTTTTTCCTTTTACACTCAGGGTCTTTTAGCTTCTTATCCATTTTCTCCCTAGAGGCTTCTTCTAATTGCATATCTTCCTCAGTACACTCAACGCAACTAGGTTTCTGCCTAGGCTTAAGGATTTCAATGCCATCATAGATTACCTTCTGAGCCTATCTAGCTATCTTACCATACTTAGGATTGGGTTTCTCAACGAGGGGAATACTGTGCTTATCGCTTAAGACTCTATGCTTAGTGATCATGTGAGCAGTCTGAATGGTATTCCCTTGTATGTACAACTTATTTTCAAGCTTATTTTTCAAAGTTTTTAGATTGGAAAAATCATTCAAAAGTTTTGATTCCTTAGCATTAAATTCTTGTTTAAGCACTTTAACATTATCTTGAAGTTCTTGCTTTTGCTTAACAGTTTTAGAAAGATTTTCTTGTAAGGAATTTAACTCTTGTTTTAACACTTCTTCTCTAAAATTACTTTTTCTAATGATTGTACGCATTTGGTCATCCATTTCCTGCTCACGGGTAGTTAACTCAAACTTAGCACGTTGTTCATAAATAGCAACTTGTTCTTTATAGGTATTCAGTTCAGAGATAACAGAATCATCAGGGGCACATGCAGTGTATTCATCAAAAACATAGTCATCATTGACTACAGAAGATGCATCACTTGGTACAATCTCACTTTCACTTTGTGTCACATATTGATCATATGGGACAATATTTCTATTACCCTCATTATCAATATCTGATTCATAAGTTTCAAGAGATTGTACTTCGTTATGTATCTTTTGCTCATCAACTTCATCGTATAGTTTTAATACCTCTGAAATGATTGAATCTTTGGATGGACCAGCCTGTTGTGGTGACGAGACCTTTGGAGAGACCATTGGTGAAATGCTAGCCATGAAGATTGTCTGGGCAGTAGGTTCATCATCGACATCAGAGTCAAATGCATCACAGTCAGCTACTTGAAAGGCATTTTGATGATTGTGACCTATTTCCTGAATTGGCTGCTCATCAACATCAACATCAACATCATAGGTTTTGGCATTTCCCTCAGCAAGAAACAACAACTCTTCTTCATCCAAAACCGCTCCACTATCCTGAGCTTGCACCAGCAGCATCTTGTCCCTGAAGTACTCTGCATTTTGAGGGCGTTTTAGATATGTGCAGTTCCTTGCAATGTGTCCATCACCACCGCAGTTGTAGCACTTGATTGGCTTTACTTGTCCTTGATTGGCATTCCTTCCACGATTCTGATTAGCCACATACCCTCCACCTACTCCAGTATAACCATAACCTGCTCCAATCATCCCTTGTTCATACCGTCTTCCTTGCACATTCTGCACCACTACCTTACCATCTCTGACAATAGCTTGATTGTGTGGATTGGATGTTGTTCTGAGGTTATTGTTGGTGTGTGGAGTGGAATTCATATTTTGACTAACCATGAGAGACAGTTGATTGATGACGTTTTCCATGAGTGTGTTTGAGTCTGGAGGCTTATATGTTGGATCAGGAATGAGCTTGTAATTACCATTACCCATGGGTATGACTTGAGAAGCTTTGGTGGTAATTCCAACATTGGTGTAAAAGGCTGTTGAATCATTTGACGAACTTGTTTCTCCCTGTTTAGATTTGAACTGTTCAAGAATCATTCGTTCAAACATAGCATGTCTCTCATTCTGAAGCAGGAAGGCATACAGTTGCTCATAGTTGGTGTTCTTTAATCCTTTGGTTAGCTTCACAGAGGTGACAAATTTGTGCCATTTAGGATTCATGTTGTTCACAAACTTTGAGTTCAGCTGAATATTTGGCATGGTCATTTTGATATTCCTCATGTCATTCACAAGCTTGTGGAATCTCACGTAATATTCATAGACACTTTCTTCTGGTTTCATCTTAAAGTTCTCAAATTCATCATACAGTTGTGATTCTCTGTCTTCCTTAGTTAATTCAGAACCCGAGAGAAGCATCTTGACATTATCCCAAACAGCCTTGGCTTCAGTGTTGTGATTGATAAGCTTGTAGATATCTTTTGGAAGACCCTGAAGTATAATGTTTGAAGCCCTGATATCAGCATCGTATCTCTTTTCTCCTTATCATTGAGCTCATCATACGTCTTTGGTCTGTCCAAACCTAAGATCACTGTACCATCCGCAGCAGTTTCAAGAACATCTCTGGTAGTCTCAATTTGATAAGGTCCTTCATCAATTGACTTGAGAATGTTGACCCCATTTTCCTTTCCCAGACAATACAACCTAATTCGTTGAGCCCATGAGTCATAGTCAGTTCTGTCAAGCATGGGTGGACGAGTATCTGATCCAGCAGCTTGAACATCCTCAGCTACAGAAGAGATGATTGTAGGAGCGTTGGTATACATGTTTACAGAATTCACGGGATTTTATAATTCTATGATTAAACCGGGAAATAGATTCTTTAACGGGATTTTACTAAATCAAGAGAAAACCGTATTAGAAACAATAATCAACCAAGTCGCTATAACCCTTGAAGACAAGTCGCTAAGTCACCAAGTCGCGAAGTAACAACTCGCTAAAAGCTCAAGTCGCTGTGAACCAAGTCGCTAGACACAAGTCGCTAAAGCAACAACTCGCTAAGCTGACAAGTCGCTAAAGAACAACTCGCTAAGTGGGTAAGTCGCTAAGGAACAACTCGCTAAGAGGCCAAGTCGCTAAAGAGCAAGTCGCTAGCCGAAGTGGTACATCCACTAGTTTGTACTATTTGTCGCCTTGTCTCAATAGACAAGTCGCTGAAAACTAAAGAAGCAAGTCGCTACGAAGAAAAATTATCCGAGAGTCAAGTCGCTAGCTAGAAAAAATTAAACACAACCCTCTTCAATCCAAAACAAGCCCAACCACAGTGATTGAAGCTTTCCAAATCAAAACCCAAGCACTTACAATGATTCTAAACACAAAAGTACAATCAAAATTCAAACTTTAACACAAGAAATGATCCAAATGGTGCAAAAACCACTAAACTTTTTCAAACCCAAAAACCATATAAAACCACTAGAAATCCAAGAACATGTAAGAGAGATGATCAAACCATGGCTCTTGATACCATTTGTAACATAATGGATTTCACAAACACATCAAACCATGATCAAATGTAGGCGTATACTATAAGGTTTTTAGAGAGAGAAAGAGTTAGAGGTTTGGGAACTTAGTGAGAGAAATTAAAAGTATTATTATGAGCTCCAACCCTCTACCTTGGGAGGTAGAGGGTATTTATAGTATCTTACATAAACGCCACCTACGGGCTGTGGATCAGGCATACAGTGGGTAAAGACCCGTCCGTCCTCCATGGTGTTACTAAACTAAATACTAACTAACATTAAATAACTACGACTACGAGCTTTCTAACGATTACATATACTTGAGGTGACCGACACTTTAATAACTGGATTTACTAAATCCTAATAGTATCAGTCTTAAAATACCTATTTTTATACAAACACACCCAACTAAATATCTCACACACTCAAAAACCAAATAATAAATATTAAAAACACTTGAAGGGACCCATTATGCACGTTTACATATGTAGTGAATGGCTCACCGTTCGTCCTCTTGGATTCCAACCTCACGCCGTGAACACCACCCCACTAGTAAGGCTGTCGCGTGAGGTGGTGGCTTGCCGATGCCTTGCAGGCCTTGGTGGCACTAGTCTAGCAAAAGAATGTTTGCCAAGACAATTAACAAATTGAAAAAAAAATGGATTTCATTTATAAAAGAGTAAATTGCAAAATATCGTCCTCGTGGTTTAGCGAAATTGCATGCTTCGTCCATATAGTTCGGAAAGTGCAAGCGGCATCCTTGTGGGAAATCTTGGGTCCTATTTCGTCATTCTCTAAATTGAAATTAGTAAGATACCGTTGTGTTCTGCCTATGAACAAGGAAGATGATGAGGAATTTTAGTAATTTCAGTTTAAGGATGGACAAAATCGGACCCAAGGTTTCCCCACAAAGAATGCCGCTTGCACTATCCGAACTATACGGATGAAACATGCAATTTGGCGAAACTACAAGGACGATTTCTACAATTTACTCTTCAAAATACATCCTTGTGGTTTACCCCATTTCACATTAGACATCACATTCCCAAAATTTTCGATAGATACATCCCTTTGTTAATCAAAGTTAACCAATATTGATAAGGTTTTAAAAGGTACCATTTTGAGGGGTCGTTTTAGCCCTTATTTGATCACTTTTGTATCCGTTATTGCTTAATATCGTTTATTTTCACTTTTTAGGTCTCTTGAAGGCAAAATGCTGGAATGGCACTTATTTGGACGAAAAGGCGCGAATATACGAAGAAAATGGCCAAATTCAAAATCGAGACACTCAAAGCTGCTGAAAATAGAAGGCGACGGCGTCACTGCTTAACTGCGACGCCGTCGTAGGATTTTGTGACGGGTCAGAAGACAAAACTCGTATTTTCAAGAGACGGCGTCGGGCTTTAAAGGAGTAGACCGTCGCAACTCAGACGGCCTAGATGTGACCCAGACGGCGTCAGAAGCTGAAGAGGACGGCGTCACAGGCATAAGGTGACGTCGTCGCAAGGTTAACGTGGCCAAGACGAAACCCTAATGACGGCGACACGACGGCGTCACGAAACATAAGGTGACGCCGTCGCATATGTAATCTTATATATAGAATCCGAATTTTTCAGTTTTAGGAGAGTCTTTTTGGAGTGAAAACCTAAAACCGAACCTAAGGTGTCTTGTACAGTATTTTAGGGTTCTAAACCCTATTTTACATCAAGATAAGTATTTACTTCATCAATTCAATTATGTCTTTGATTATTTGTGTGTATGCTTGCATGTTCTCCATGTCCGGCTAATTTATTTGTGTGTTTGCTTAGG
>BPTQ01000006.1:142024105-142037532 GCA_019973895.1 Chrysanthemum seticuspe
AGTTTCGCTACCTCCAAACTAGATCAGAGTTCGGATACCATTAGATACATTATCCTGGCCAATTACTCACAAATAGAAGGTAAAGGTTGAACAATATAAAGTATATGTGAGCTCTCTACACTCATAGGTTTGTGGGGTACACTCCACGATCATATATTAAAGGCACGAACAATACTGAAAACGCCCCGAATATACACAACTCCTAACAAAATTTGGTTACGAAGTACTGGGGATTGAATATTTAATTAACCGATTTTCGTGTAAACGAACTCCACTTCGTTTATGGTTCACATGCCTATAAACTATTCCAAAATTTTACATGGAAAAAATCCCCAGCAAATTCGGGAATAAACTAGTGAAAACATAGGCAATAACCTCAACACATATAAGCCCCGCAAAAGTCATAACAAGCACGGAAATTATATACTAGCACCTCACATGGGGTGTTTGGATACTCACATCTCTCGAGTGTATATGAAATATAACAAGTTGGAAATGGAAGATAAACACTCATTAACCGGTCCTATTACATAGATTACCATAGGCTTGAGACTAGATCAAACCTCCATCGCTTTGACGTAAGCACCTAGGAAAGACTATCCAAGAGGACTTTTAAAGGGTTGTAATGTTAGGCTTACGGTAGGAAAACAAAGCGTTTGGTGGGATATGCTATTTAGTGGTGGCAAGTCAAAAATCTTTTTGTTACAAGCATGCGAAATGGCGTTGCTAAGCCAAGACTCGACACTCTAGACTCTAGATAACTGAAACAAACGAACATAAATTAAAGATAGATGTAGGATGGTAGCCCATTTTTTTTTTTTTTTTCATACACTTTTACTCTACCATCCTCTATAGTAACATCAAAATTATAGGGATTTATAGGCACATCCTGTAACACCCCAACCCGATAAGGGTAGAAGTATCACAATATGGTGTCATATCAAAGCATACATAATGAACATAAATCAAACAGCGGAAGTCTTATAATAAATCTCAAGAGAATTCAAGTCAACAAGACTTATCAATACATAAATACAAAAGGAAAAAAAACTCCAAAATGAAAATATAATAACAAAATCAAATGAAGTATAAGATGACTAGGCATGGTCTCTATATCAGCTCATCTCTCAAACCCAAACAATCCACAGCTCCTAGCTTATGTACCTGCCGCAGGAAAAGAAATGCGGCTGAGCTTAAAAAGCCCAGTGAACAGATATAACGATACAATAATAATAAAACTGAACTGAGAATCAAAGAAGGGAAGTCAGTCAATAAATCTGGTATATCAAAGGAACAGAGTAGGGTAAATGAAACACAGGAAAAGGGGCCAGTTATCCACCACGAGCCAACAAAACAAATCAAATCAAATCATATATCCATAGTAGCCTGTAGTAACCAATAGTAACCATAGCAGATATAACAGACATGGAGTGATCAGCTCCCAGATTGTGAAGACGCGTATTGCACACGACATCATTCACCAGACAAATCATAATATATCAGATAACAGAACAAATCTAGGATGCATCCATACGCCCCTGCAGACAGATAGTGGCCATACAATATATATCGAGCTCATAATCAGATAACAAAAAGGGACGGTGTGGAACATCACTCAACCACACTAAAGTCATGCCATTGGTGCATCAATGACACGGACATGAAACCCCCATGCCTAGTGATAGCTCGGGTCTCAAACTGACAGGTCAAAGCAAAAGGTCCACAGTATACAGTATGTGAGTCAATCATAATCAAAGTTCAATATCATTAGTTCACAATTCAGAGGTTCATAGCAATGGTCCAATATTAAAGGTTCAGTATCAAAGGTTCAGAAACAGAGGTCCAGTAACAGAGGTTCAATATCAGAGGGTCAATAGTAAAGGAATATCATAAGCGAAACAAAGTCGAAAGATCAGAAAGTCATGAGAAACCCCTACTGAAAAGGGATAGAATATCTGTACCTTATTCGAAGCAAGCAAAACAAGAAAGTAAAGTCACGAGATGAAACAATCCCGCCGCCCGGAACCTATATGAATTAGATAACGCTCCATAAGAAACAGATTACTCGTTTTAGACAGCTTTTCATTTTTAGCAGGTTTTCACTTTTAGTAATCTTTCCATTTTAAGTAACTTTCTATTTTAGGTAACTTTCCTTAATTAGTAAGTTTCCGTATTTAGTAATTTTAGCCAATTAGGATGCATTTGAAGACATATTAGATTAAATGAGTATTTATATACTTTAAGGATCATATAAGCCAAATTATACAAGGTTGGGGTTCAAAGTGTAAATTTTATAAAGTGTAGGGTCTTAAGTGTAGATATGCCACATTTACTTATTATACTCATTTAGTCCTTATAGTTATCATATTTACCAACCAAACCTTTTAGTTTCAATAATTGTGAATTTAACATAGAAGCTTATATAACATGCACATGTACCCATTTAAACATATAAAAGTCTAAATAGAATGGTGTCATATGGAGTTTACAAACAAGTTTAACGGTCCAGCTCAAAGTACTTATGTCGACATGTACATATATGATGCAATTTTATGATTTTATGTAGCTAGAATAGTAGGTTATTTCATGGCTTGTTTAGCGACATGTATTAGGTTACCCCCATCTTCTTTTAACTATTTAAATGACCAAACATATGTGAAAAGTTGGTCGAAAACTCACGACCAGGAATATAACCAAAGTAACATTTACATAGCGCATTCGATGACATAATTATTAGTAGCCCATGATTTTTCAAAGACAACTATTAAAGATGCATGCTTTTATGCATAAACCTGTACGCATGATTTTTCAAAGACCATGACCAAGATTTTAATTTCCAACAAAATATTAGTAGCGCAAGTTATACAACTCTTTAAGTAACCCATATTAGATCGAGACCCATACCAGCCCAAAACCAGATTTTCGCCCCTTTGAAACCTCGATAAAAAGTTCTAAACCTAAAACCCTTCGACCCGAATAATATTAAGTGTAACCACATGTTTTAAGTTCAACTAGATTCGATGATAACACAAAAAGAATGCATGCCGAGGGTCTGAAAAATCAGGTTCAAGGCCAATGTTTTTAGTATATATAGATCGACATATGATAGAGTCTTTCATGATATTATATAAATTATATATTAGGTTCTCATGGCTTTACTTTAATATTAAAGAGACATGTTTTAAGGACAAAAGGCATGCGTAAGCCGTACCATATTCACGACCAGAATCACAAACACAACAAGATGCATTAGTCGACATGTATACAAGTTTCTCCTGATTTTATGTATCCCATGCGCATGATTTATAAATCTGATGTATCAAGTCATGCACATGATTATATTTATCTTTTCCTTCCTTGCATATTGATGATCAACAATTACTAAATAAGAATGGTTCGACCCAATTTATTTCAAGAAAGCAACACCTTGTTTGTTTTAGCCACGACTAGGTTTAGAACAAAAAGGAATGACTGGATCACGAGGTTGTTACCTGATAGCGTGAGGAAATAGGAAGAGAACAAGATCAAAACTAAGCAAAACAAACACCCTTTTGCTGCCCCAAGACCCACGACTGTAGCAGCAACAATGACCCACTATCAACACCAAATAACCTCGTACCAGCCACGTAAATTCCAGCCCTGAACAGCACCCTATGAAGCCTTTCTTGGAGTCCTTTATGTCGACAAAACAGTGGAGATGGAGGGTATTTTTGTGCCGTATACTTTGTGTAGGAGAGTTTAGGGTTTAGTGGAATATTTGAATGAGATTTACATGGGATTTTATGGTGATAAGGATCGGTTAAATTTAGCAAATATTGTGGAGTAATGGACGTGTAACTGATCCGACCAAAAGGGAATTCCAAGACCAAATCACATATTTAGTTTCACCTTCCAATAATACCTTGTACATTATAATTATTTGTTTCTTAAGTAATATATGTAACCTTTTAATGTATTATATAGTAACTTATAAGTTAATTATAAGTTTATATTTTCAATGTCTTGTGTAAATCGATTATCATTAAGTGTCCAACGATTTAACGAGTTGGTTATATGCCGTGAATTATTAGTTGAGGGGGTATTATAGTCTTTTTACGCATTTACGATTTTAGGGTTTTACACATCCCTACACTTGTGTTTTTATTACTCTAACACTAATTTGACCCGAATTGAAAAGATCAAAACACTTGGAGTACATTATTACGCAAATAAAGGGAATTTGAATTCGTTCCCTTCCCGTCATTTCATAAACTTTAACTTTTCCCATGAGTCCCAATCGTCCCAAAACTGTGTACAAAGGATATGACTCTACTTAGCAACTTATGCAAGCAACTAGATAATTGAACTAAGGGTTTTTAGGATGATAACAATAATGCACTAAAAGTGAGTGCATATAAGGTAGGCTAAGGCGATTTGGGTGTACATTTGGGGGTGGGGTGTAAACAATGCTCTTCATTGATATTCCAGAAAAATGAAACATCACGAGAACCGCGAAAAGGATAGGCTCTGAGGGGTTAACTAGAGGTATCGTGTACTAAAGATGAGTACAACGCAAAAGGTGTGGGGGAATTACTCAACCGATGTGGAAGAAGTAATTATATTACGGGTATAAAACAAGGGTTATCCTAATGCCTCTTATCATTTAGTTATTCCTAACTACACAAGTGTAGTCTTACTAGCGATCTCGGGATGCATCACAAAACAAGTTCTAGAATCTAATATACTACCGGTTCACACACTAAGCATTAAAGATGAATGCTTTAATTCCTACTAATCTAAGGGCGATCCTCACATTTTTGGTGGAATTTAAGTGGTAAAGGGTTTTTGTGCTAGTCATATAACTTCCTATCCATGAGACGCTTTTGTTAAGACTAATGGCCCACTCCTATATGTTATGAAAAATTTTAAATTTGGTGCCAAAATTACCCTAACCGACATTTTATCATGTTTTATTACGCAAATGTAATTGGACAAAGCAAATAATCAAGGATAAGCATAGTTTCAAAGTTCCCGTTTTATTTTCCCTCGCTACACTTAAACTGAACATTGTCCCCAATGTTCCTCGAAAGTATCAAAGTTATGATAATGGAAGGTAATAAAAGAATTTTAAACTAGTACTCCCCTGATTAGCTTGGTAGGATCCGTGTAAAGTGGTGGTTATATTTTTCTTCAAAAAGAACGTTTGCGTGAAAAGCTCCTTCTCATCTTATGTATCTCCTTCTTGATAAATTAAACATGCACACTTGAAGAAAACAAACGAAACCTTCGCGTAAAATCGGCGGTAATAATATATATAAGACTCTACTAAACTAGGATATAATGCTTGTGGAATGGATGTTTACAGAATTTCTGGAAAATTAAGACCTGGAAAATTCCAAAAAATTATAAGTAGCTCAGAAAACGAGAAAAAGTAATCAGTTATTTTTGCTCCTTCCTGACGCCGTCAGGTTGCGAGAAAAAGTAATCAGTTATTTAAGCAATTAATAAAAGATATATGACACAAACAAGCAAACAATTAAGCATGGGTTGCCTCCCACGAAGCGCTTTTCTTTATTTATTAGTCTTGTAGCTAGACTCGTAGTCGTGCCCCTACGTTGTCTCGTTTTGCATTCTCAATGAAAATTCTATCATGTTGACAAAAATTTCATTGACTCTATACCTAGGCCCTAGGGTCAAGCAATCCTTATAATAAAGCCTCCTTCTTTCCCACATGAATTTAAAACCTTTTTCAACATCGTCCTTGCTTTTGTCCTCAAAATCTCTAATGTTGTCTCGTTCAAAAAGGGATAGATGGCCATATTCATTCGTCTTCCAAGGCATCCTATAAGTGATCTCATCATTCCCTTCCTTAAACCTAACTGTTTCATCATACTTGTTATGGCTCATTTTAGATGTTTCAACAAACGGTTTTCCTAGCACTACTTGGGATAAGCTATAGTCAATGACACATCCGATGTCTTCTAGGACTACAAAATCAACTAGGTAGGTGAAATTTCCTATAAAGACGTGTACATCCTTGACCCTTCCCACAAAGTTACAAATACCACCAGGATATTTAGGGTCTCTCCTAATCTTAAGTCGCTCATTCATAATCTCATTGTAAACAGCTGATGACATCATATTAATGGGAGATTCCGTATCTATGTAAGCGTGCTCGACATTCCTATATCCGATCATACAAGGGATTTTGAGGTTCCAAGGATTTCCTTTCCT
The DNA here is from genome assembly GCA_019973895.1 of Chrysanthemum seticuspe. Taxonomy (NCBI): domain Eukaryota; kingdom Viridiplantae; phylum Streptophyta; class Magnoliopsida; order Asterales; family Asteraceae; genus Chrysanthemum; species Chrysanthemum seticuspe. The sequence goes on from BPTQ01000006.1 coordinate 142,030,319, forward strand.
AATCTTAGGACATATCCTAATAATGGGTGACCGGGGATTATCGATTATGTATTGATGGTAAGCAACTTCTTTCTTAGTGGGGTAAAGATTGAAATAAGCACTATCCTCCTCATTCACGTTTTTATTTACCAAGCCATTTTCTGAATTACTGTTGATCATGGAGCCAACTACAGAGGCGCTGACCACCTTCTCAACAGCTTCCCTAATTGTGCTATCAAACACCTTTTGCAAATCTTGAAGGTCGGTGTTTCTACTCACATAACGGCTTCGGCGGTTGTATTGGTCAATGGGTTGGGTTTTGAGTGAAAGTGATTTATTTGCTGGTGGGTTATCACCTTCCATGATAAAAAGTGATGGGGTTTTACGAACAAAGGTCACGAAGAAGGGGGATAGACTACGAGGAAGCTAAAAAAACGAGAAAAAATTTACTTGATAGGAATCAAGCAAAGAAACCTAAGTGAAGTGAACTCCTAACTAGCTATTCTATTCCCTGGCAGCGGCGCCAAAAACTTGATACGCTTAAACAACGCGTTCGGGGTCAAAGGAACTTCCTTTTCGTTGGGGTTGAGTAAGATTATTTTTTATCTTTTTATATTTTTTAGGAAATGAAAAGGTACGAATCTCGGGGTTTGGATTTGGGAGGTTGGTATTTCTACCGATTACTTCTACTATCTAATTATCTAATTAACTAAGGTGAGGGTAGTCTATGTCTAATTATTGTGTGCTCGTATGGTGGTTTAAAGATGTGTTTACTTAGGTTTTATTACTCCTTAATTATCTCCTATTGATGGTTGAATTGTCACGTCCTTACTCTTAATCGCGTAGTGTGTCTAAGGTCGTAGGGTATGCGTTTGTCCCTACTCTTTGAAACTACCAAAGGTTATCGCCTACAAAGTCTCTAGGATTTATAAACTTTAACTCTAAGGTACTCTTCGGATGGTTTAGCCTACAACAACTCTAGGTGCTATAAACTAAGGTTCACAAAGATTAATCAAGTATTAACTACACAACGGATGACCTATCGCATTACTAGATCATTAACAATTAAGATAAGAGACAACCAATCAATATTCAATAATTAAGTTTCATATACCCTAAGCAAACACACAAGTAAATTAGCCGGACATGGAGAACATGCAAGCATACACACAAGTAATTGAAGACATAATTAAATTAATGAAGTAAAACACTTATCTTGATGTAAGATAGGGTTTGGAACCCTAAAATACTGTACAAGACAGCCTTGGTTCGGTTTAGGTTTTTACTCCAAAAGACTACACACTGAAAACTAAAAAATTCGGATTCTATATATAAGATTACATTCGCGACGGCGTCACCTTTTAATTTGTGACGCCGTCAGGTCGCCGTTATTAGAGTTTCTTCTTGGCCATGTTAGTCTTGCGACGGCGTCACCTTATGCTTGTGACGCCGTCCCCTTCAGTCTCTGACGCCGTCTGGATCAAATCTAGGTCGTCTGAGTTGCGACGACCTACTATTTTAAAGCCTGACACCGTCACTTGTAAATAAGCAATTTGGCTACTGAGCCATCACAAAAGTGATGCGACGGCGTTGCAGATAACACCTGACGCCGTCCCCTTCAGTTCCAGCAGTCTGAGTGGCTCGATTCTTGACTTTGGCCATTTTCTTCGTATATTCGCACCTTTTCGTCCGAATAAGTGTCATTCCAGCATTTTGCCTTCAAGATATTAAGTAATAACAGATACAAAAGTGATTAAATAAGGGCTTAAACGACCCCTCAAAAAGGTACATTTTAAAACCTTATCAAGTAACATGCGCCATGTACCATCAAGAGATATAGAAAAACACTACAAATTTGGATCTGATGTGATTTCCTTATTTACTAATCATATGCAGACTGTTACAAGCTTAAAGTAGTAGAATCATATTAACCATTCATAAAATAACATTTACATAATCAAGAGGATGTAGTTCAAATTTCAATGCATTCATCATTTTACTCACATGTAATTTAGTAAGGTGCTATTTGTTTTTGTATAAGAATTCTGAATGCCTCTGAAATCTGATTTGGTCAGAGGTATTCAAACATAATAGTGTTTGTTTTTTTTGTTCAAATTCAAATATATAAACGTCTTAAAGACCTCTTGTTTGGTCAGATGGTGGCAAACCTCTTTTACATCTGAAATGGAAAAACTTTTATTTTCAACCCTTTAGGCACTAACTACTTATGCTTACAACTATGTCATCAACCACCGGCAACCAGTCCACCACCCATCTCTACCGCCACCTACCAGCTATCACCCTCGTTCTTCAGACCCACCCCATGAAGAACCCATTTTTCGATTTTAAAGATACGATCACATACCTTGTAGTTCTTGTACATGTAAAATAAAGAAGAAAGATCATAGTTTTCTTTCCTTTATTGATTTGTATGTTCGGTCGGCTTAAGAATAACTTGTGAGAATGGTTTTGGTGTTGACTTTTTCTCATCTCAATGAGATAATGTTTTGTGTGAGGTTGTGAGAGTTGTTGTAGATGCGTATTATACCTTTTATTAGTTAATTTATATAAGCTATGTCAAATTTTGGATTAGAATATTATATAGTAGTTTTATAAAAGTATATTTTCTATAAAAATATAGTTATTTTTCACTTAAATTAAAAAAGCCGAATACTTTTAAGATTCTGACGTTTTAATAAAAACAAATAACATCGTATGATTCAAATTCAGATTTTTCAACCACCCATTAGTATTTATACATGGTAATCAGAGTCAAACTTAAAATCTCCTAAAAACGAACAACACCTAAGTTGAACTAATGATTCATGCAATTGGATTAAGTCTAATTTTGTGATTTAATTTAATAAACCTGTTTTATCTTTAGGCTGTTGTCATATTGGGCTTTTACAAAATTTTATATTTATTTTTTATTTGTAAGTATACCAACTAAATAATACTAGAGACATATGTTGATTGACCGCTAGCATTTAAGATACATTTTAAAAAATCGATGTTTTTTTAAAAATTTACACTATATCGAAAAAATTCATGGGTTCCTTTGCACCCGCGGGCACCCCCTGTTTCACCAAAGTTGAATTCAACAAAATAGATGATATTGGTGCTATTGAAAATCAATAACCGTAAATTGCCTTTAGGATACATTGACTTCAAATCATAGGAAAACACGGGCAAACGAGAATGAATAATTCGTTAACATGTTCAAGAGACTCGTTGATGTTATATTAATTCACAATTGAGTTTATCTAAAAGAAATTCTTTATCTCCTCGATGATGCAAACACGTAAAAATTAAGTTTTATATAATTGAAGTCAGAAGGCATCTTTTTTGTGTCAGTTAAGCCAAACATATCGCTCTTGATACCACATGTTAGATTAAATTAACGTATAAAGGATCAATGTTATGCAAAAACATCATAACAAGAACATTAAAGTAAACTTATTTGATGGTTAAACCGAATGAAGATTCGTATTAGATGCCGATGAAGTCATAACGTTAGAGTCAGTCGATTCTGGTAGTGATCTCAATAATTTTATGAAAGAAGTTCTCACAAGTGATTGATGTTTATTGGGACGATTTGTTAATTGACAAGATACATAAAAATGAACACAAACCCTAAATATAAGTTTGTTGGCAGTTACTTTCATCATATAACTGACATTTGATAGGTAGGATAAATTATTGTGTCATTAATGGATGGTTAAAGGTACAAATAGTCTAGGCCACATTAAAAAGAGTTATTCTAAGAGCTACTTATTTACCGGTTGCTACTTGTTACTAGAAAGTTATTTATTCTAACTAAGAGTATAAATAGTAGGTTGCAGACTCTCTTTATCAGTAACACCTTGAAGGACCTTTATCTAGTCCTCTAGTAAGTTTTGAGATTTCAATACTTTTGGTTAATTTTTTTTATGTGTGCTTCGTGTGTTGTGGTTATACGCACGAATTTTATAATATCATGTCCAATCTGTTGGCAACCCAAAATCTGTCGCGTAAGAAACATTTCAGGGTTTTGTGAAAATCGATACTTCAAAATTGTTTGAACCATGCAAAATTTAAATTAGGATTTTATAATTTAAATTTGGGAATATGATAATATATAGTCGCAAGCTATTAACAATTTTACTATTCAATATGGTCATCTTCGAGTTATACTAAAAATCTCATAGTGTTTAACTTGAAAAACTAAATAGATAAACGGATGAGGTTTTTTTTATCCCTGCATCTTTCACTGATTAGAGGGGTGGGTGTGGTGACAAGCCTTAACCTCTTCATCATTGTCACCTCAGCGCCACATCATCATAACAAACTTCCACTACTAACTACAACAAACCCCCCTCCCTCATAAAAAACATCAACCTCTTTATTTGGGGCCCACCACTAGCACTTTATTTTTTTTATTCAAATTTCCAAATAAACTAAATTTATTTATTAAAATAAAAATATAAAACAATATATTTAAAAAAAAGTTATAAATTAAAAAAAAAATTGTAAACCATCCCTCGTTAATCACTTAAAAAAAAAAAAAAAAAAAAAAAAAAAAAAAAAAAACATTAAGTCTTCTCTTCAACCAAAAATCTCACACACTCTACACACACTACAAACATTAACTTGAACAAAATTATATATCCGTACTAATCACAAGCTTTTGTCACAAATTCATGCTCGTCATCACTACCAAGAGGTGCTCCACGGCGAGCTACGGCGAGGGGTGGGGGTATGGTGGCGAGGCACGACGAGTTGCCAGATTAGCTCACGGCGAGCTATGAAGAGACCACACCCAGCGCTCTTACTGATTGGATGTATGTGGCTAGTTAAGATATTTCGTGACACTTTGCGATACTTCCCTAGCCAACCCAAATGCATAGTGAGGTTTGAACACTTCACTTAACCTCTTGATTCAACCATTCTCGAGGAAGTATGGAGTATTACCGCTAAAATCATATTGTGATAATTTAACCCAAAAGAATGGTATTAAGTAAAAGATTTGGTACCTTCATGATAAGATCATATAGTTCATTAAGAGGAACAAAAAAGCTGGATTATTTTTTACTTACTCATTTGGTACCTTCATGATAAGATCATATGGTTCATTAAGAGGAACAATATGGTATATTATCAGTACTTAAAGAATATGTTCTAATAGTTATGTCAAAATTAGCAAGCGTAACTTAATTTGTTGGAAAAAAAAACTAGTGTAAGTGCGTGATATTATTTTTTTTTCCTTTTCATTTTTCGTTTGGTAAATAGTTAGGGTGTGTTTAGTTGAGGGAAAGCACCTTTGATTTTCACAAAATATTTTGTGGAAAACAAAGAAAACAGATATCGCGTTCAAATTAGTGTTTTTCAATAAAATTCTCTACAAAACACAAAATTCCTATTTCCAACTTTAATACACAAAACTACAAAACATTTTTTTTTTCACATATATTCCTTTAAAATACCCTCAATCCGTTTTCGTCGATTTTTATACGTTTTCGTCGGTTTTTATCCGTTTTTATACGGTTGTATATGTTTTTTATCAGTTTTCGTCTGTTTTGTCCGTTTTTTCTCCCTTTTCATCTTTTTTTACGTTTTCGTCCGATTTTTTACGTCTTCTTTCTTTTTTTTACGTTTTCGTCTCTTTTTTACGTTTTCGTCCGTTCTTTTACATTTTCGTCTGTTTTTTTACGGTTTTTGCCACCATTTTTACTTTTTTTTCTGTTTTTTTACGTTTTCGTCAAATTTTTTACGTTTTTGTCTGTTTTGTATGTTTTCGTCCATTTCCTTATGTTGTCGTTCGTTTTCGTCCATATTTTTACGTTTTCGTTCGTTTTTTATGTTTTCATCTGTTTTTTTATGATTTCGTCCGATTTTTTACGTTTTTGTCTGATTTTTTACGTTTTCGTCTGATCTTTAACGCTTTTGTCCATTTTTTACGTTTGCGTCCAATTTTTTATGTTTTTGACCTTTTTTTACGATTTGGACCCTTTTTTTTTTTTTACGTTTATGTCTTTTTTACGTGTTCGTCCATTATTTTACGTTTACGTCTGCTCTTTTATGTTTTCGTCTATTTTTATGTTTTCGTTTGTTTTTTACGTTTTCGTCCGATTTTTTAAGTTTCCGTCCATTTTTTTTTACGTTTTCGTCTATTTTTTTACATTTCATCCACTTTTTTACGTTTTAGGATGTTTCCTTACGTTCTCGTCTGTTTCCTTACGTTGTTGTTTGTTTTCGTCAATTTTTTACGTTTTCATATGTTTGTTTTCGTTTGTTCTTTACGTTTTCGTACGCTTTTTTTAATTTTCGTCTATTTTTTTACTTTTTCGTCCGATTCTTTACGTATTCGTCTGAATTTTTTGGTTTTCGTCTTTTTTTTACGTTTTCGTTTTTTTTAACGTTTTCATCAGTTTTTTTTAGGTTTTTTAGGTTTCGTCTGACGAAACGTAAAAAATTGACGAAAACGTATAAAAAATGACGAAAACGTAAAAAAATGTACGAAAACGTAAAAAACGGATGAAAACATAAAAAATCTGAAAAAAACGTTAAAAGACAGACGAAAACGTAAAGAAACCGGATGAAACCACTATAATTTAGAAAACGTAAGAAAATGTAAAAAGATTGACGAATACGTTAAAAACAAACGAAAACGTAAAAAAACGGCCGAAAACGTAAAAAAATATACGAAAACGTAAAAAATCGTACGAAAACTTAAAAAATGGCGAAAACGTAAGAAAATGGACGAAAACGTAACAGAATTGACGAAAACGTAAAAAAACCGAGGAAACGTAAAAAACGGACGAAAACTTAAAAAGAGACGAAAACGTAATAAAACATGCAAAGGAGCCAAAAAAATGCAAAAGCAGTTAAGACAATGCAAAAGCAGGTAAAAGAATGCAAAAGCGGTAAAAAATTCAAAAGCATGCTAAAAAATGCAAAAGCATATAAAAAAATGCAAAAGCCGGCAAAAAAATGCAAAAGCAAACAAAAATTGCATAAGCAGTTAGAAAAATGTAAAAGAATGCAAAAGATTTAATATCACCAAAGTAGGCCAAAGAAATGCAAAAGCAGACAGAAAATTGCAAAAAAAGTCTAAAAAATACAAAAGTAGGCAAAAAATGCAAAAGCATGTAAAAAAATGCAAAAGCAGTAAAAAATATGCAAAAGCAGTTAAAAAATGCAAAGCAGTCTGCTTTGGATTTTTTGGATTTTTTTTGACTACTTTTGCAATTTTTTTT
>BPTQ01000006.1:142038709-142049181 GCA_019973895.1 Chrysanthemum seticuspe
ATAACATGTATCCTTATAATTATACTTAAGACAACATTATATATGTTATCAACAAAACACAAAGAGATCGCAAAATATTAATAAACGTTTTTACGGTTTATTTGTATTAACAATCTCCCCCTTTTTGTTGATGACAAAATATAATGTTATGATGAGTAAAATTAAGAATAGATGTAAGTTTTGAAAGCTCCTAAGTTTTACTTCTTCTCCCCCTTTTTGTCGAAACAAAAAGTTAACCCTTGGAGGAAAAAGTAGTCTACGTATTTCTTACTCCCCCTTGACGGTAGCTCCCCCTAGTTTGGGGCGTCAAAAGAAAAAAAATCTACAAAAGAAAGTTAGTAACATGCTTAAATGATCTTATGGTTGTCGAGAAACAAGATAGGGAGCCAAGGTATGTAAACAAGGCCTTGTAATAAAACGACAAATTGTAGTGGTAGTTAAGCCACTTACAAGCATGTAAAAATAAGAACAAGACTTGTTCTTGAAAATGACAAAGAAAAATTTTAATACTAAAAGTGAAAAATATTATTAGAGATTCCTTCCATGCTTGCATAAGGTTATGGATGGAGGTTTTGATGAGTAATGGTATTGATGCGATCAAGGATGAGGTTGAGTATGAAACGCATTTCTTCCCTAACTTCTATTGCAATTTCCCTAGTGGATTGGCAATGTTCACAGTGTAAATGATGTGGGTAATGAGTGCGGAAGTTTTCCGGGTTGTTTTGATTTGAGTTATGCGGAAGTTGTGGTGGAAAATTAGGAAAATATGGATCAAAATCCGGAATGTTTGTACGTGGTGGTGGAAAAGAACCTAGATGTTCTTGTAATGAGATGGGAGCTAGAGGTGGTGATGTTTCAAGATCTTGAAAAATAGTATTTGGTGATGTGGGGGGTGTGGAAAAGACTATTTCTTTTTCTTTAGGTTGGGTAGATCTTGTTGGAGTCCTAAGGAGTTCCAAAAGAGTTATTTTAGGTGGTGATGAAGTTGGTGTACTTATTGGTGATGAGGGTGGTGCTATAATGGAAGCATCTTGTGGTGAGTTATTTGAGGATGAATCATTTGAGGTTGGTTTTGCTAAACAACAAGATCGGATACTAATTCGTGCGGATATCCTAGCATTTGATTGTGGTATTTTGGATGATGGAAGTACAAAGGTTTGGATATCATGATTGTTTGTACTAGATGTTTCTCCTAAAGGGTTTTTGGATGACATGATGAAGTGTGTTTGTGAGAAGGAGATGGAGTATGCAAGCATTTTGGGAGTTATATATATAGAAAAACAACACATTGTAATGAATGTTTGACCCAAAATGTGGATTAAAATCTAATGATTAGATATGAATTCAAGGCATGTGATCATGAGAACACAAGCATTAAAGAGCATACTCCCAAAAATAAAACAAATGTGGATTTCTCATCCAAAAAGACAAATATAGAAGTTGAAAACAGCTTCTGTATACACGGATCCCACGGATCCTTCCCTTGAGGGATCCGTCCAGCATGAAGGCTGGGATCCGTGGGTCTGGTGTTTCAGGCAGTACAAAATTCTCCTTTTGGAGATATTTTTGCCTATTGTGTGCCTATATGCAAACTATTTGGAGTTGCGGTTATCTCGACCCCTAAAAAGAAATAAAAATTAAACTAGAAGTATAAAAAGTATCCTATTGAGATAACCCGAAAACACGTATTTAGTACATAAGTACGTAATCTTGTGTTGTCAATGCTCCTAATTCATTGTAGCTTAAATGAATGTACCCGAAAACACATATTAGTTATGTGTCCCCTTTAGCATTCAAAAGACATGAGATGCAATGAAAACGGGTTTTTACTTTGTATTAATAATGAAAAAGCGATTTGTCCTAGATGTGAGAGATTGCTTTTGTGAAATTGATACGGGAAGGTATCATCTTTTTAGAAAACATTGTGAAAGTAGGTTTTCTTTGAAAATGTGTATATAAAAAGTAGGAAAGCTATAAGTGAAAAAACTTATCTTTGGGTTTTGAAAATTCCCGTATTGTTTGTGAGTTGTGCGTGAAATAGAGATCCTAGACTCAGAAGGAAGAAGGCTAGTGTTTACATACCTTGTGGAGTCAAAATAAATTACGACGTGTGTTTCATTAAACCAAGACCAAGACGAAGTAGGTTGAATTGTTCCCGCTTCAACGGTTTGGTGAGGACGTCGGCTATGTTATCTTCGGATGCTACTTTCTCAATAGAAATGTTCCCCTTTTGAACATTGTCTCTTAAGAAGTGATGACGAATCTCTATATGCTTGGTGCGAGAATGCAATACCGGATTCTTGCTTAAGTCGATGGCACCTTTGTTGTCACATAGAATAGCTATGTCGCTTAGATGAATGTCGTAGTCTACTAACGCTTATTTCATCCATAGTGCTTGTTGGCATGCTTTGCCGGCGGAGACGTACTCGGCTTCGGTTGTTGATATTGCTAGAGCCGTTTGTTTCTTAGAAAACCATGATGTTAAACAACATCCCATGAAAGTACACACCCCACTTGTACTTTTTCTATCAACGTAATCCCCTGCATGGTCAGAATCTGCATATACAATTGTTTCTACACCCGTGCCCTTAGGATACCATAATCCTAATTGTGTTGTACCCTTAATGTATCTAAAAATTCTTTTTACGGCTTCAAGGTGTGAAGTTTTGGGGTTTTCTTGAAACCTAGCACATAAGCAGACACTAAACATGATATCCGGCCTACTTGCCGTGAGGTAGAGAAGACTACCTATCATGCCACGATATTTAGTATTATCTACGGATTCGCCGTCTTCATCTTTTGTGAGTTTGGTGTCGGATGACATGGGTGTCCTAATTGGTTTCGACTCTTCTAGACCAAATTTCTTTAACATCTCCTTGATGTATTTAGATTGATTGAAGAAGATACCATCTTCTACTTGTTTAATTTGTAGACCAAGAAAGAAACTAAGTTCTCCCATCATACTCATCTCGAACTCGTCATGCATGATTTTAGAGAAATCATCACACATGTCTTGACAAGTGGATCCGAATATAATATCATCTACGTATATTTGTACTATGATTAAGTGTGACTCCTTTTTCTTAGTAAAAAGTGTGTTGTCAACTAACCCCATGGTATAGTTATGTTTAATTAAAAAGGACTTGAGTCTATCATACCAAGCTTTTGGAGCTTGTTTAAGACCATAAAGGGCTTTCTTTAATTTATAAACGTGTTTGGGTTTTTCAAAATCGATGAAGCCCGGAGGTTGAGCTACATATACTTCTTCATTAATAAGACCATTTAGAAAAGCGCTTTTGACATCCATTTGATAAAGCTTTAGATCATTAGCACAAGCATACGCAAGAAGTATTCTTATAGACTCTAATCTAGCCACAGGGGCATAGGTATCATCAAAGTCTATTCCTTCTTGTTGGTTATACCCTTGGGCAACGAGTCTAGCCTTGTTCCTAGATACTACTCCGTTTGCATCTAATTTGTTTTTATACACCCATTTTGTTCCTATTATGGTTTGATTACTAGGTGGAGGGACAAGTGTCCAAACATCATTAGAAACAAATTGATTTAATTCTTCTTGCATAGCCATTACCCAACTTTCATCTTTTATGGCTTCTTGTGTGTTCTTAGGTTCTATAGTTGAAACAAAACAAAATAAGCTACTTAGGTTTTGAACTTGAGACCTTAACATTCGTTCGTTTAGCTTTCCTATGACCTTATCTACGGGGTGATCTTTGGACTCTTTAATGTTTGTGATTTCACTAATTGAAGGTTCTTCTTCTTCATTTATATTTTTCTTAATTACAATAGCTTCACTTTCTATGATCTCGTCATCGACAAGAGGTGGAGAGGGTTTCAGTGGACTTTCATCAAATTTTATGTTTAATGACTCTTCTACCTTCATTGTTTCTTTGTTTAATATGACGTAAGCTTTGCTATTAGGCGAGTAACCTAGAAAGATACCTTCGGTTGATTTAGGATCAAATTTTGTAAGGTAATCTTTAGTGTTAAGAATGAAGCATTTGCTTCCAAAGACTCTAAAATGATTTAAAGTAGGCTTTTTGCCTCGGAGTAACTCATATGGAGTTTTACCTAAGATTGGTCTAATTAAGACTCGATTGAGTATGTACGTTGAGGTATCAACAGCATTACACCAAAATTTTTGAGGTATGGATTGTTCGTTAAGCATGGTTCTACTCATTTCTTGAAGGGTTCTATTCTTTCTTTCTACTACCCCATTCGATTGTGGAGTGCGTGGAGCCGAGAAGTTGTGAGTAATACCATTCGCGTCACAAAAAGCTCCGAATTGCACTTCATTATCGAATTCCCTACCATGATCCGTCCTAATAGACACTATGGGTTTTCCTAGTTGTCTTTGGATCTTTTTGCTTAATATTTCAAAATAGTTAAATGTTTCCGTTTTGTTCTTTAAAAATTTTGTCCAAGTATATCTAGAGTAGTCATCCACTATTACCAAAGTATAGTAGTTGCCTCCATAACTTTGGATAGCGGATGGACCAAATAAATCCATATGTAGTAATTCTAGACACCTAGTTGTGGACACCATGTTTTTAGCTTTATGACTCGAGTGAGCTTGTTTTCCTATATTACAAGCATCACAAAAATGATGTTCATATTTTAACTTAGGTAGATCTCTTACTAGATCTTTGGATGATAGCGATTGAAGAAGTCGCATATTGGCGTGACCCAATCTTCGATGCCATAAGGTCGAAGTATCATCCATAGAGGTAAGACATAGTTTGTCTTTAGGTTCATTACCGATTTTAATGACATAGACTCCATGTTTCCCAATTCCTCTTCCTATGGTTATGCTATTTTTAAGTATCTTACTACCGGTTTCGGTAAAAAGTACATTGCACTTTTTATCACATATTTGTCCTATACTTAAGAGATTAAAGTTTAGGTTTTCTATGTGACACACATCGTTAATGGTTAGAGATTTGTTAGAAACCGTACCTTTACCGATGATTCTACTTTTGCTATTTCCAAACACCACATTACCTCCATTTACGGATTCATATGTGGAGAATAGATCCCTATTGCTGGTCATGTGCCTCGTGCACCCGCTATCCTTGACCCATTCATCGGGGTCTAGGTCGACCTTTAAGCACACCTAAAACAATAATAAACTCAAAAGTTTGGTCCCCATTTATTCATGGGTCCATTAGTGTTAAACATTCCATTCATGTTAGACATGTATGGATAAGATGAGTATGCATTCCATGGAGCAAAGTTTTGAAAAGAGAAACCGTTTTGGATATTAGGGTTCCATCCCATTTGATGGTTACTTCTTGGATAAACGTTATTAGGTCTCCTAGATGCATTATGTTTTTGAAAAGATGGTGCTTTGTTTCTTGCAAAAGTAGGATTAATTTTTGGAGGTGGATGTCTAGTGGTGACATGAGTTGGTTTCTTCCTATTTACGATAACGAACTCGGTTCTAGATGATGAGGTTATGTTATTACCACTAGTTGTCACAGCAGATCCACGGATCCCAGTTTGTACACTAGCCGGTTCCCTTTTTAGGGGATCCGTGGGATCCGCCACAACAGTGGCTGGTTTTTCTAATTCTTTAACAAATTTTGTTTCTTTACTTTCACTAGTTGATGGATCAAGTTGTTGTATACCTAGACCCTTTTGGTTGTTGCCGGTTTTAACACCATCGAGTATTGTATCTAAGGTGTTTGTACTCATTCTAGCAATTTTAGAATCTAAATGATCAACTAGTGTTTGAAGTTGAACACAAAGTTCACATTCACCACTTGATATTTTACCCTTTTCCAAACGTTTTAGTTTTGCTTTTAATTCTATGACTTCTTTATCTAGACGTTGGTTTTGACTCTTTAAAAGCTTGTTTTTGTTAATTAGTTTTAAGCTAATATTGCATAGTTTATCATATTCATTATGCAATGAGTCGTCATCAAGTGATGAACTACTATAGTATTCGTGACATACCTCGTCATTTGCCATGAGACAAATTTATTCGTCCTCCTCGTCGCTCATTCCCCACGTGCCGCTCACGAATGCCTTTTGATCATCCCGTTTGGGACACTTACTAATAAAGTGGTTTGGGTCCCCACATTTAAAGCAAGTACGATCATCCTTTGGCTTTCGGTCCTCTTTGTTTTTCCGAAAGCCTTTCTTATCGTCATACGGTTGTTTGACGTATCTACCCTTTCTTCTAAAGAACTTTTTAAAGTCCCTTACCGCCATAGCGTACTCTTCGTCGTCACTACTCGAAGATGAGCTCTCCTCATCGCTCGAAACCTTTTTGGCTTTAAGGGCAAGAGATTTGTGTTTCTCTTTCACCTTTGAGGCTTCGGAATCTTTAGCAAGGACAAGCTCGTAGACTTTTAGGTTGCCTATGAGTTCGTCGAGGGTGAGGATTGTTAAATCTTTTGACTCTTCGATTGCTGTCACCTTGGATCTCCACTTCGATGGAAGTTCCCTTAGATATCTCCTAACATGGTTACTGCTAGAAAAGGATTCATCAAGTGCTTGTAAAGATGTAATAATAGTATTAAAGTTAGCAAATGAATGATCTATAGTTTCTTCATCCGATATTGAAAATTGTTCATATTGTTGAACAAATAGATCAATTTTATTATTTTTAACTTGTTGGTTGCCTTGATGAGTTACAACTAAAGAATTACAAATTTCTTTAGAGGTTTTAAGCATAGAAATTCTTTCGAATTCTTTTTTCGGTAAAGCATTATATAAAACCATTTTTGCTTCACTATTTTTAGAAAGCTTTTTCTTCATTTCATCATTTAGTTTATCATGAGGTATGTGAACTAAATTTCCTTTATCATCATTTGAGGTAGCCTCAAAATCACCTTCAACAATAATGTACCAAAGATCAATATCTTTAGACTTCACATATGTTTCGAATCTATTTTTCTAATATATAAAACCATTAGTTTCAAGTAGTGGTGGTCGTTGCATATATTGCCCTTCCTTATAATTTTCAGAACCCATAGTGATCGAAAAGTTTTTAAAATACAATTTTATTTTAAAACTTTTATAAACTTAGCTCTGATACCAATTGTGGAAAACTAGAAGGGGGGGTTGAATAGTTTTGCCGATTTTAAGTTGATTTCAAAAACTTTAGATTCGATATTATGTGAAATCGTATGGATGTTGAGAACGTATAGATCTAATGATAATGTAAGCAAATAAACAAAGATAAGGGATAGAAATGACACAACCGATTTATAGTGGTTCGGCTACAAGGACACCTTCCTTGCCCTACTCCACTCCCCGAGTCACCTACTCGAGAGTTCAAGCACTATGTCAACAAACTCCTTCACTTGGCGGAGAAGCCTTCACAACGTTGCTTACACTTTATCCGGTACAAAGCTAGATACCGAGTCCGTAGCACGGTGGACCAAACCAACACAACTATTACACAACAAATATGTGAAATATCAAATACAAGATCTTCGCTACAGAAATCTTGCGGAGTGACAAATCAATCAATGACCCCTTGCTTGGATGACTTGTAGAATGCTCGTGATCTCGCCTTAGAGAAGGACCTATATGAGGATCACAAATAGAAGGAAAAGAAGAACAACTCTCTAGATCAAGTGATCTATATGTTAGAAGAGAATGAGAGTGTGTGAGAGATTTAGTAAGAAGAGGGGTGAGTTAGAATGAAGAAATGGCTCTCTATTTATAGGCAAATTTCCTCACTGTTCACACGGATCCCACGGATCCCTTCCACTTGGGATCCGGCTAGCACAAAGCTAGGGATCCGTGGAACGCTCCTCTTTGCCCATGGGTTTTTTGGTTATGAGTCATGGGTTGGTCCATGGGTTATATCTAGATTCAATGTATCTAAGTATACATTGTATCAAGTCTCTTTGGGTATGGGTTAAGATCCATGGGTTGTGATTTTTACCCATCCTAATTAACTATTACAACAAATGCTTAAGTTACTACATTTTTGTATTTAAAAGATTATATGTAAATGCTTTACAAAAATAACATGTATCCTTATAATTATACTTAAGACAACATTATATATGTTATCAACAAAACACAAAGAGATCGAAAAATATTAATAAACGTTTTTACGGTTTATTTGTATTAACAAGAACCTTGGTACAATGATAACCAAATGATTTTGAGCAAATCACCAGCTTTCAACGGTTTTGATTTGTCTTTACCAGAAGCCGTTTGCTTCTGGACTAGCCAACTCTTAGATAAATTATCAATATTATCTTTGGTGAGTCGATTACCAATTATGGTTTTTCAACTGCCTTTACCACAAGCCATAAACTTGCGGGCTAGCCAACTTTTCACTAATTAAAGATATGGTGAGCTGAACACCATACAATTTTGGGCAAATTGCAAGCCATAAACGGATTTGAGATATCTTTACCAAGAGCCGTTTGCTCCTGGATTAGCCAATCCTTATGTGGGTTAGACATGGCGGACTGATTACCATTTGCTGAGTAAGTGAAAAACACTTACTCCAAAAAAACAATTTGGCCAAAAACGGGGGAATTTGGTGGAATAATTACATGATTAAATTCGTGAGAATTCCCCACCACACTTAGAAATGAATATTGCCCTCAATATTCAAAGTACCGGCAGTTATGCCGAAACATAGAACGTAAAAGGGAAATACTACGGCCATTATTTTATTTTTGATATATACACATTTTTTTTTTACTTATAGAGAGGTTTATATACAACAGCGGGGGGCAACTCCCCCACACTAGGGTGATACTCACGGGTGAAAACCCATGTGGTGTGCTACTGTTTTTGATTATCGAGTCGCTAGCTTGACTCGATCCCCGCATTCATTAGTTCATGGGGAAAGTTTGTAGATCCGGGACAACCACGGGTGGAATGTCCTCTCCAAAATAATGCTTCAATCGATGACCATTCACTTTAAAATTTGGTCCGTCATTTTGTTGTAACTCGACGGTACCATAAGGATAAACCTTAGCAATAGTAAATGGACCAGACCAAGGACTTGAGCTTTCCCGAGAATATCTTCAATCTTGAATTGAAAAGAAGGACTCGATCACCGACGTTAAAAACGCGGTTCTTGATTTTGGAGTCATGAATCTTCTTTGTCTTTTGTTTATAGATCAAAGAGTTCTCGTATGCTTGATCACGGAGTTCATTTAATTCATTCATTTGAACTTTTCTGTGATCACCAGCTGTCTGAATATCGAAGTTGGCATGTTTTAAGGCCTAATATGCTTTGTGCTCGAGTTCAATCGGCAGATGACATGCCTTTCCGTACACAAGCTTGTATGGAGTACACCCGATGGGTGTTTTATAAGCTGTACGGAAGGCCCAGAGTGCGTCATCTAGTTTATCCGACCAGGATGCACGATTTTCGCCTACTGTCCTTTCCAAAATTCTTTTAATACCTCGGTTGGAAACTTCCACTTGCCCACTTGTTTGGGGGTGGTACGCAGTAGAGAGACGGTGGGTTACACCATACTTCTGCATGACACGATCAAATTGGTCATTGCAGAAATGTGTACCACGATCACTAATTATAGCTCGCGGAGTTCCAAACCTAGCAAAAAGAGATTTTAAGAATTTCACAACTACTCGGGCATCATTGGTGGGTAAAGCTTTCGCTTCAACCCATTTTGACAAATAGTCAACAACCACAAGTATGTATTTGTTTCCTCGAGATGATGGAAATGGCCCCATAAAGTCAATGCCCTAGATGTCAAATATCTCACACACTTGAATGGCGTTTTGCGGCATTTCATTTCTTTGAGAGATATTTCCGTGACGTTGACAAGCGTCACAGGCTTTGACAAATTCGTGGGCATCCTTGTAAATTGTGGGCCAATAAAACCCGGAATCAAACACCTTTTTGGCAGTGTAGTTTAGACTATGATGGCCCCCGGTGGGTCCAGCATGGCAAGCTTTGAGAATGTCCATAGCTTCCTGTCCATAAACACACCGTCGGATGACTTGATCCGCACAGATTTTGAATAAGTAGGGGTCGTCCCAGAAGTAATGTTTAACATCCTTGAAGAATTTGTTCTTCTGTTGGGTCGACATCCCTTTCACTATGAAGTTACCCGCATGGTTTTTAGACACGCCTAGTTCAGTAGGCTGCCACACAAATACCTGTCCTTCGATACCTGTAAGAGTTTCGAACGGTACGACCTGGGTGGCCCCCGGTAGTATCAGATTTGATGTGACGGTTTTTCCACAAACTAAGGCCCAAAATAACCGGGTGTTAAATGTTCCTACGGGTGCTTAAACAGTTTCGGACACTGCGAACAGTTGCAGTGCCTTTATAGAGAGTTTCTTTACTTTACGGCGTTTTGCGGTAAGTTCACACACTCTATAAACTGTAGATCCCGTAACTGAAATACCCCGGTAAAGGTAGTAGAGCTCCTTTGTTTATGTATGAACACCAACAACTGATAAACAGTTTTACCCAACTTCGCTTTCGAAATGGGTGGTTA
>BPTQ01000006.1:142083326-142291375 GCA_019973895.1 Chrysanthemum seticuspe
TACTTTACTACCACCATCGATCACCGTACATGAACTTCCCTTGATCAGGTAATAAAAAAGTTGAAATTGATAACGTGTTTTTTCCGTGTTTCTTTCAACACAGGTTGTTCAATTAACAAAAAACCGTTGGTGTATGTATGCTACCCGTTGATTTAGTATACACAGGGATAATTTAGTACTTGGAATACACGTCAACATTTAAATTTCATTAGTTCGAACGATCGATTCATATATAAAGGATATAGCATAATATACACGCCCTGTGTTACATTTAATTTTAGTCCTTTTATTTAACAATTTTATGCCTTCTTTCGTCTAAATACATGAAATAAAAACCAACCAAGATCAATTACATCTGTATAAAATCTATTAGACAACAACCAACACCATAAGCAAACTACAATGATGATATCTCATATCTGTTCATTCATATTGTTTACAAATACTCTTTGATACAACAACCAACACCATTTATTTTTTACCCTAAAGTTTATTCTTCCTGCCAAATAATTACCACTTATCTACATTCCTTTACTACCACCATGTATCAACGTACATGAACTTCCCTTGATCACACGTGTTTTGAGTTTCAGTTTGACGATGTTGTAGTACATGCAACTATGTACCACCATCATTTCCTTACATCTATTCACCATTAATAAACCGTCCTTCTTATTTGAAATCCCATTTTTTATTTACCACAACCAACAACATAGTTTCTCATAAACATTTGTTATACTTACTTGTCTATACTCTATAGTAGTAACATCAAACGAATACCACAACCAACAACAGATTATCTAAAATATGTCTACATTAACTAGAACCAACCAAAAATAAAGTACATAAATCTGCTTTCTTCCGTATTTTAACAATTTATTTTCCTGATTTTAATTTACATTGTGTCCCGCACATATAATACGATATAGGAAATATATACTTAGCTAGCAAGCTTGATTACTTTAAATTTACAACTGCACATAAGGTTCATGATTTAATAGGGACACATATGATTTAGTTGCCCATCGTATGTATGTGGTTGCCAAAAAACAATTAACTTGTTGGACACAACTTTCTTTGTGCCTTTTTTGTGCAATAGTTAAAGTTGAAAAAATAATGGACTAGTTCCCTTCAAGTACATGCCACTAGCTACCACCATCATTTCATTACGTCCTTTCCTCATTAATAAAGTTTGCCCTACTTATGTGCATCCCCGATTTGGGTTTTTTACAAAATATCCATTCAATATTGAAATAGCACAGCCAAGTGCACACTTAGTCAGACTTTATGATATAAAAGTCTGAGTTATATTATGATAGTGTATTATTACATAAAATATAAACGATATGTACATATAATAATAGCATATGTGTGTTAGTTCATGTAACCAAAAAGTAATCAATATAAACCTGTTTAATGGCGTCTATTTACAAAACATACTAAATTAATAATTTTTCTAACCCACGGGACGTAAAATTTTGTTGCATTTGGAACTAAACAAAATTCAAACTGGTTTAGTTGCCCCCAAACTGAAACTAGTTGCCCAAAATGGTTATCTTGTGGCCAGGAATCGGTTGAGTACAAGAGAAGCTTCATTAATTAAACTTGGCCTAATGTGCAACAGTAATTACTTGACATGACTCAACTATTCACCACTAGACTATCCACATTAATTCAGATAGACTTCAATTCAAAATAAACTCCATGTCACCCCACCCCCGCTCTTTCCCCCCACCCCATTTGGGTTATATAAACGGACATCATATATCCCAATATCATACAACTTTTGTCAGGGGACACACACTAGCCACATCACAATTTACTATAAAAGAAATGGATAACGTACTTAAAGACATGGTTAACAACGTGTTTGTGCGTGATAATGAACGTGACTTCAAGTTCTTAAGTAACATGCATGCAAAGGTGATCGACCTAACTCGTCGTTGCACTGTGAGGGCCGAGCAAATCAAGCAGTTGGAGTGCGTGGTTGGGTCCAGGCTTGCCAGTGCTGTTTTGGAAATCCTGCGTGCAATTCAGGACGAGGAGCTTGAGAAAAACAGGATGCTGATGAGGCTAATGAGTGAGAATCAGCTCCAAGTTCTCAAAAAAATCTCCTTTCTGGCAAAGTTGCGCAAAAATTATTAATCCTCTACTCCTACCTTGTTATGTGGTCTCTCTGACGTTCTGTGATTGTCATATTTTGTGTTTTGGTATCTTCATGAATGTCGTTGCTACGTTGATGTATTTTGTTATCCTTTAATGTATTGAAATAAAATCTATTATGAATAAAAATATTTCGAAGTACATGTCAAATGTTCGAACGTTGTTTATGAATCACCAATAAAAAACATGTAATACTTTTGAACACATATATAATTTACAACATGAAACTAGATATCATATTTAATCCGGCTTGAACAAACACCTATATTTCATCAATAATTTGGTGACAAACGTGGTTATTTCGATTATATAATACTTACATTTTTCTGACAAGCCTCTAACAAGATCATCCGTCTATTTATTTTAACAGTTTCTGTTATTCTACAGGTCAAACTACCAGTTGTTCTAGAGCATGCAAACGTTTTTGATAAGACTTGAATACATCCGAATGACTATAAGATTTCATTTAGGTTAGCCGAAAATGTTCCTAAGCAAGGTGGGATTTTTGGTGATTGTGGTGTGTGGGTTTGTATATTTTTATATCGATTGGCACATGGTCTATCGTTGCACGTTGATGATCCCGCTGACGTCGCGCTAGCATATAGCGAGAAGACGATTCAGTTTTTTTATAAACATAGATTTTATCGTTTGTACTAACAGTTTTAAACTTATCTCCAACAGTACTTTCATTGTTTTATCATGCACCATCTATTGATATATTCACTATAACATGCATACATAAACCAATAATCATAATGTACCTTGCATGCAGCAACCTTGGGTACGTGTAACATTCATTCAAAAAACAATGGGAGACACGACGTAAAAGTATGTACACATTTACATCTAAATTTTTTGTACATTACAGATAATCTTTCTTTTTAAAACTCCACAACTCTAGTTCATTTATTCTTCATTTGGACGTCCATTTAATCATGACATTTGGCCGTCCATTCCAAGAAAAATTAAAAAAGGGCCACACATAGGTTTGTCAATTGATTTATTCCCATATCATTACACAAACACACTACACATAAAAACTTATAACAAATTAACCAAAAATTTCCCTATTATTATTTCCATATTAAAATAAACGGATCATACTTTTCATACTATTAATAAGTACATTATTAATAGTAAAATAATAATACAACCTTTCCTAATATATATCAAATCTTCATATAGATCACATTTGTACACAAGTGATAATGCCAATCTCCCAACCCTCTATTTCATCAAAAAATTCTGCTAAGCCTCCAGTTGCCTTATTTGATTTCAAGCCAAGGTATGCCTGCCATTACCTTTCGTGATTGTTACTTGCACTTAATAGGTTTTTTTCCATACATGCTAATCTCATTTGTATACATTTTTTACCTTTATTACAGGAGTACTACACGCTATGTATCTGAGAATCTTGTAGTTGAGATTCACTACGATGGTGAGTTCATTCGGTTGCCCAAATTAACTTACGCGTATGGACGCACCCTTGTGCAAATGTTCAGTAAGTCCACAAGGGTGAACTTTAATCAAATGCTTGAATTTTTGGCCAACAAGTTAGAGTATGATATACGGGCTTTGTATTTATGTAGGCCACTATTTGCTCTTTCAACCAGTTTGACAGTTGTTGAATGCGATAATGACATTAAAAGGATGTTTCAACTTGCCGAGGAATGTGGGTTGATCGGCTTGTACATTGCACATGCACCTGATAACTTAGCATGTTTCTATTATGATAACCTAATTGTGGATCTTCTTGATGAGCCAACGCATCACAGGATAGCAATACATGATAAACTTGTGGAGCTTGCTACTTCTAATTCTGCCTCTGATATTGCTGCATGGGAGGAGGAAGAAAGGCGGTCACCTCCCCTAAGAAGCCCTCCGTTACAAACTAAAAGTCAAGGAATTGAATGTCAAGGAAAGAATCTATTAATGGATTTTTTGGGTAGCGAAATTGTTGATGCTGACATTGGGTTCAATGACGATGAATGGTACTATGGGGTATTTTTTGGGTCTGTATCTATGGATGTTGGGCCTTCTTCTTCTTCCGTTAAGGACAGTTCTGGTCATAAGGCCTCTAGAAAACCTTATGCAAGGAGGCACTGCTTTCAAACACCAAGATCGGGCTTACGGAAGTTCAAGATGTCGAGGCATTTAAAGGCTCTAACAAGAGACCGCCGTCGACGAGGTGCGGGATTAAAAGCAACTTATTTTTTAAGGAACGGTAGGTTGGAGTGTAGGTATTTTTATGCAGCATGCTCATGCTGCCGATAACATTTAGAAACTGGGGTGTTAACATAACTTAAAACTCAAAATAGTTTGTCTAGTTTAGCCTTTTTTGTAAGGCGACGTTATGTAATTGTTAAACATTTTTTTGTTTGTGCTTCTTATGATTACCAAAAAAAAATTTTCAACAATTACATAAAATTAACATGCGACGTTTTTGTGTAACCATCTGCTTTGGGGTTATCGTAGTATGCACCTGTTTTTTGATCTACGTTCGGTGTCCGTTTCCATAATACTGTGTATGAATGCTTTATAGTATGATGTATATCATGGCAACCTTGATGGGGCATCTCTGTTTTAGGATAGCAACCCAATAGGGCAACTTCATTTTTTTTAGATAACTAAACAAAGTAGAAACTTATCATATAGGGCAAGTTCATTTTATTGGGGGACTGTAGAAATTTTCTTTTTTGCCTTTCAATAGTCAGCTTTTTTTGGTGGTTGTACACGTGTTCAAATATGTTTTGGGCACGTGCATGGTAACTATATCTTCCTGATTTAGTGCTTTATCCAGCCTTGTTAGTATTTACCCACTTTCACCTCAAGAAATAAATAAATAAATAAATAAATAAATAGAAAACACTATAAAAATTGTATTTGACATTTTTGCAGCTTCATTATACAGTTTGCATCTTGTCTATCTAGTGTTTGGATTTACCCATTTTTTGCTAACTAAATACGTGCTTGCATTGGCATAACATAACAAATACATAATACAATTTAGTCTACATATATTATGAAATACAACATATAACGAGAATAGGTGGTGGCTCACTTGTTCAATGACGAGCATGTCATTACCTAGGTGTATCAATTGCAGCTTGTTCAATTGCTCGGTCATTTTTAGGTGGTTCACTTGTTATTCGACTTGCAAGTGGTTGGGTTTCTTCATCACTAAGGTCACTGGGTTCTGTACACATAGAATCATGAATTTCATCAGCTGTTGATGTAGTCTCACTTCTACCTCTGATACTCACTGAACCACCGCCTATACAAGATGCTGGAACATGTAGCCCCATCACACCATCACACCTTCACCTCTACGAACTGCAGTTGTTTTTGCCCTGCTAACATGTACACCACCAAGTCTATATGCATCAACCCCACAAAGAGTATTGTTGTCGCTTCCGTAAAAATTCACTGGACAACAATACCACATGATTTCTCTATTCGTTGCACGCCTTGCATCTAAGGTCAATCATACTTGTTTTCTCTTTCCATCCTGCACCCAATGCATACCATTTTCTCAACCGGTTTCGATGTTATAACAAAAACAATAGCATTCACGGTTTATATAAGAATGTCTACTAGCATAACCATCTGTATTTTTCCTCTTCATTTATTACACTTGAATGGTGTGCCATACTAGTTGGTTGGAGAATTTAATTGAAGAGTAACACACACTGTTTCTAAAATATTCAATTACCATGTGACTAGTCAAATTAAAGGTCAGCCGCCAACATTGTTATAGCAGGAGTAACATTAGAAAACATGTAGTAACAACATGTTTATATTATTTGGTCTTCAGCACTAGCAGTACTAACATGTAATAACATTTTTAAGTCTTAATTCCGAAACCTTAGACAACATGTAGTGACAACAGGTTTATATGATAAATTGTCTTCAGCAATAGCAGTTCTAACTTTAACTAGCAGTTTTTAGTCGTTAGTGTGACAGCCGTAAGATACATGAGGGACCTAGAATGACAAACACTTAAAACTTTTATACCCCACACATCAGTTTATGGTCCCAAGTCCCAACAATCAACATCCCCACATTCCTCGTTATACACTAGGTCACTTTCAGCGAAGAATCCAAATAAAAATATATCGTTGTCCTTTTCGTCTATTTTTAGAAACAAATCGAGGTTTGTTGTACTCTCCCGTATGTACTTTGTTACCGTATTCGTTCGTATATTTATACATGAATATAAATAACTGTGCACTTTTATATTTTTTATTCTATTAGTAAATTTGTTATTTAATTCAAAGTCATTTAAATTGTTATTAGGGTTTATGTTTTATAGGTATGCTCATTATACCCCTTTAACTCTAGTGGTTCATTCTAATTGTTAGGGTTTATGTTTTATATGACATGTCGGAAACCAACAATACACTTTGTTTGTTTGAAACGTTACATTCCCATATGCATATTTTAATAATGAGATTTACTTGCATTAACCAGGTAAACAGGTCCACAATGACAGCCGCTCAAACAGATTTATTCTTGAAACAATGGAGGCGGTATTCTTTCAGAATAGATCATGAGATGCAGGCACAATTAAAGGTGATCATAATATAATTAGTTAACAGAAACCATGGCGTTTATTTATTCAAATATTTTACATCCATTTGCCAAAGCCTAGACCCACATTTCACAACAGCAATGAAACTAAAATTCAACACAAGATACATGACTAGAAATAGAAATACCAACATAAACAAGACATCGTCACCGCCAAGACAACAATTAACCGAATCAGTACACCATGCCTTTCAGCTTATCTATGAATGACAGAAGCTCCTGGGCTAGCTTCTGCTTCTTCATTACATTGACCAATATCGCTGCGGCTTCTGTCAGATCTTCGGTTTGCAGCTTTGTTAATTCTGAAATACTTTCCACACAAGATTCAAATGGGTATAAAAGCTCCAACTCTCCAATATCATAATCCCTTTCAGCCACACATGCCCTGATTTCTTGAGCCTTCTTCATCAACTCTGCTTCATCCAGCATGACAACACTCACATCCCTTCGAAAACGAACAATCATCATATCTCTAACAAAACTAGATCCTGCAACACCAGCAAGTTCTTCACAGAATGGCATAGGTGTAGTCATCCTTTTTTCAGTTTTGTTTTGTATGTTTTATTTTTGTTTCCCCCTTTGATTGCTATTTGTGTGTTTTAAATAGAAGGTTTAGTTTAAGTTATAATATAATTAGTGTTGTGTCAGTGTACAAAACTGATGCGTCCGTTGAGTTGACAGCCACCCTAGCATTTTCTCTACCACAAGAAGTAGCATTAAATGACCAAGTGACCAACCTTTCACATACACGCCTTTTCATTTTCCTCCTTTTTTATTGTAACATATACTGCAGTTTACTACTATTAATATTAAAAACCAAACCATGTCAAACAAAGTACGTGTATATATATGAAACCAGGACGAAAAAAAAAATTTAATAAATTACAAAAAATAAATTACAAATAATAGTAAAATAAAATAAGATAAAACTGGAAACGTAAGAATTGCCGGATTTACCTTCATTTTTTATGGACACGTATTCATATTCTATGCTTACTTACTTGCAATATGTAACTTTTTTTTTTGTTTTTTTGTTTTTTTTTTGTTTTGTTTTTTTTTCTTGCACTTTGCAGGTTTGATTTTTTTGGGGCATAACAAAACAAGAAGAGGGAACTTGGCATAAATTTATTCCTAACGTTCACACATTAAAAAATAATTCGCTAGGTATGTTGTATGTTTGATTTACCCAAATGTGTTGTATTTTTTTTTACCCAAATAAATTTTTCAAGTTTTGTAACTAGTTGGCCAGTTTACATGAATACACGCATGACTAATAAAATATGACTGAATGCAAATTATATCCACTCAATCCCCACCCTTTTTTGCATACATCACGACTGGACTAAACAGTAGTATTGTAGTTGCCATGAGTACACTATTTAGTTGCCCAAATTACCATTTGCTAGCTATGCACTAGCAAAGTCGTCATAAAAATAGTTTAAAAATATAGAAAGATGTAAATTATATTCAGTAAAACCCCAGCCCCTTGTTGCATACATCACCACATGACTAAAAGTACTACTACGTAAACTAGTTGCCATGAGTACACTATTTAGTTGCCCAAAGTACCATTTGCTAACTATGCACTAGCAAAGTCGTCATAAAAATAGTTTAAAAAAAATAGAAAGATGTAAATTAAATCCAGTGAAACCCCAGCCCCTTGTTGCATACATCACCACTTGACTAAAAGTAGAGTACTATTTAAACTAGTTGCCATGAGTACACAATTTAGTTGCCCAAAGTATAGTTGCCATGAGTACACAATTTAGGTGACCAAAGTACCATTTGCTAGCTATGCACTAGCAAAGTCGTCATAAAAAATAAGCATTTACATATATATCCTTGCAAAATTCAAAAATTACATATATATCCTTTTGATGCATTAAAAGCATTGTACTTTATGCATAAAAAACTGATAAAAAGGATATATATGTAATTTTTGAAATTTACAAGGATATACATGAAATTATGTCTAAAAAATATTTGAAAAAATAGGAAGATACTATATAAAAAAACAAATTGTGGGTGGGTACTTATTAGGTGTGATCCACTTGTCCATTGAAAACAAACAATTGTCATAACTAGTTTGTTAGAAATTTCGTGTCTATATATGACGCTATGTAACAAAAACACTTTTTTGGTATCTCTATTAGTGATAGTATTAGAAAAGCAAACATAACGATGTCTGCTGGCATGGTTTTATGTGATGAATTACCAATGTTTGGTGGCTCAAAGTTGTTAAAAGATATTACGATCGCGTACTACAGAGGTGAATTGGAAGTTGCTTTACGTGATGAAGCAGATCATAGGAGGAATGCTGTTGAAATTAAGGGCCGTGTCAACCGTAGACAACAAATGATAGCGGAAGTGGAGCTTTTATGCGGTTCGGATTGTTGGTTGCCAACTATTAATCACCTGTTAAGGATGCAAAATGAGGATCTGGCTGAGAGTTCCAAACTTCTGTATTCTTGGTTTAGAAAACATGACCGTGTTAAAGAGCTGAATGGTTTAATTGAAAAGTTGGAGTCAATGGAGGTTTGATGTGCTTTATTATAACTACATGGAAGTTGCTGCCTTTTGTTTATTAGGGGATCGTTGTTACATTTTGGAGTCACTTATCTCATCTTTGTATAGTCTTTGTATGTCATGTTAACCTATGGATGTGATCCCTTTTATGTTACTAGTATATATTTGTTTGCGTAGTTATTCAAACTGTGTTCGAGATAGTTAGTCACTTTACAAAAATAAAAAAAATTACTAATAAAGTAGTAATATGAAGATGAAATTTTATTTAGTTAAAAAAAAGTCATAGTGTGGGTGGGTAACTTGTTTGGGGAATGCAAGCCAATGAGTGTATGAGACGATTAATAATGGTAGTCAGAATTTTTGTGTCTCGATACGTGTTGAGTTACATGCTTATTTATGTGTAAGAATAATAACCCTTATAATATCATTAAAAAAAATTAAATAAATACAAAAATTAAAAAAAAAAGACATAATTTTAACAGCACCTTTGGGGATATAGGCGGCAAAAAATTAGTAACAACTGCTACAAGTGTTAAACAAGTAAGTTTTTAGTACAAATTAATTTGGATTGAATTGGGGATACAAACTCGATTAAGAGTTACAACCAATATTGCAAAAATCGTGAATCGGTAGTCGGGCGGTCGACCTGCCTGTAGCTTGTAATCGGTCTAGGCGGGATTAATCGGTGATTAATCGGATTGGCATTTCCGACAAGTTTTTAGTATTTTCGACAAGTTTTAGGTATTTTCGACAAGTTTATGTATTTTTGGCAATATTTTCTTTGAAAAACATCTTGTAATAGATATAAACAATGACCATAAGTTATTCAAACATTTTTATGGGTAGTTTTAAGTATTTTCGGCAAGATATGAAGGTTTTCGACAAGTTTAACCATCATTAACCGTCATTGACCACCATTGACCATGGTTGACCGATTTGTTTGACCGATTTACATAAATCGGAAAGGTTGGTGGCCTTGCAGCACCTAATCGGCGATTAATCGGCCTTGTAGGCCTTGTTTTGCAACACTGGTTACAACTGCGGCCGCGAAAGGAGGCTAAAGGTTTTGAACAAATTCTTAAGTCTGTTCAAAGGTAAATCCCCAACCACTGCTAACGTCGATCTTACCACTTCGTAACCTCGGCGTTCGAGAGCGGAAGAAGGAAATAAATCATGGGAATTGGGTCATGGGAGTGATAATATATGTTCGGCAGATGGGTCCCGTAGGGAAGGGCGACAAAGGGAAGTTAGGGGCAACGAAATACGTAAACCAGCCCCTAACTAACAAGAAACTTCCCTAAGAAAGTCAAACAACTGAGGATGAAAGCTATGCCTTCTTCCTCTGTTGGTGCAGCCCGACCCCCATTCAAGTGTGCGTCTACGAATTCAGGGATATCTGGTTGGATAGACTGGGTCTAAGGAAAAAATGACCAACTTGCGGGAGCCGGGATAAAATAAAACCTGCGCGGTTTGGGAAGCTACATTACCAAAAGCCCTTCCTATACCGCGCAGGGGGCGTATTTAGAGGGGAAACCCCCTGAAAGGCCCATTGAAGTTGAAAGGCCTATCTAATTCCTCGAGGAATCCCATGGGTTAATCAATACGCCGGGGCCACGAGGAAGCAAGCCGCCGGAACTCCTTCAAGGAAAGGATAAAGGCGAAAGACCCGCACCGGGAAAGCCAGCGGAAAAGAAGAGTGTAAGCAATACACAAACTAGTGGCAGTAAAAGTCGCGTACCATTGCTAATGTACTTGTCATTGCTAGTATGATTGTGAGGGATGAATATGTAATATTCTAGAATGTCTTCGGTAGGATGTTTTGTATTAGATAAGTATTGTAAGTATATTTATCTTGTACAGTACTTAGTGTATTTTGTAAAGGACTCCTTATCCATGAGTACACTATTTAGTTGCCCAAAGTACCATTTGCTAGCTATGCACTAGCAAAGTCGTCATAAAAATAGTTTCAAAAAATAGAAGGATGTAAATTAAATCCAGTGAAATCCCAGCCCCTTGTTGCATACATCACCACTTGACTAAAAGTACTACTAAGTAAACTAGTTGCCATGAGTACACTATTTAGTTGCCCAAAGTACAATTTGCTAGGTATGCACTAGCAAACTAGTCATAAAAATAGTTTAAAAAAATAGAAAGATGTAAATTAAATACAGTGAAACCCCATCCCCTTGTTGCATACATCACCACTTGACTAAAAGTACTACTACGTAAACTAGTTGCAATGAGTACACTATTTAGTTGCCCAAAGTACCATTTGCTAGGTATGCACTAGCAAACTAGTCATAAAAATAGTTTAAAAATATAGAAAGATGTAAATTAAATCCAGTCAAACCCCAAACCCTTGTTGCATACATCACCACTTGACTAAAAGTACTACTATTTAAACTAGTTTCCATGAGTACACAATTTAGTTGCCCAAAGTATAGTTGCCATGAGTACACAAATTAGGTGCCCAAAGTACCATTTGCTAGCTATGCACTACCAAACTCGTCATAAAAAATATTTGAAAAAAATAGTATGTCATGTTAACCTATGGATGTGATCCCTTTTATGTTACTAGTATATATTTGTTTGCGTAGTTATTCAAACTGTGTTCGAGATAGTAAGTCACTTTACAAAAATAAAAAATTTACTAATAAAGTAGTAATATGATGATGGAATTTTATTTAGTTAAAAAAAAGTCATAGTGTGGGTGGGTAACTTGTCTGGGGAATGCAAGCCAATGAGAGTATGAGATGATTAATAATGGTAGTAAGAATTTTTGCGTCTCGATAATAGAATATGATGACGTGTTTAGTTACATGCTTATTTATGTGTTAGAATAATAACCCTTATAATATCATTAAAAAAAATTAAATAAATACAAAAATTATAAAAAATAAAAAAGACATAATTTTAACAGCACAGTTGGGGATGTATGCGCCAAAAAATTAGTAACAACTGCTACAAGTGTTAAAAAAGTAAGTTTTTAGTACAAATTAATTTGGATTGAATTGGGGATACAAACTCGATTAAGAGTTACAACTGCTGCCGCGAAAGGAGGCTAAAGGTTTTGAACAAATTCTTAAGTCTGTTCTTACGTAAATCGCCAACCACTGCTAACGTCGCTCTAACCACTGCTAACGTCGTTGTACCCACTCCTAGTGTCGCATAAACCACCGCTAGTTTCCTCGCAAAAAGCAAATTTGTTTGTGTTTACGTAATCATTTATATTCAAATAGCAAAAAGGAGAGAAAATTTGCATGTAAAGATTCACGTTCCTTCCCAAGTAATTTTTTGTCAAATATAGCAGCAACAGTGTAGGAGCCTAGGCACGTGCCTACCCATAAAACAGTTAATGAAAATTAATGATAACGCATGCACGAACAGTAAAATCCCCGCTATAAATACGTGAGGTAAATCAGGGGGAAAGTCCAGAAAAAGCAAAAAAGGAACCATTCCTTCACCTACAAAAATATTTCCACCTGCAAATCAGGCAACCGGAATATTTTAAAAATAAAAAGAGAAGTTGAAGATGTTATTCAGAAAAAGATACCGATGGTACACAGTACAAAAAGATTACATACGGACGTCAACAACAACTCGTTGGCCACGCACGGCCGTTACCCCCCCCCCCCCCCAAAGTGCAAAGCTGATGCTGCGACAACTGAAACATGTTATAAAATGACTACTAATAACAGTTAGTCGTTCTAAAATGACGACTAATAACCCATCTCCGCGAGCATCCACAACACACCTTCACCTAAAACCCATGTCCATTCACGTGGTGGTAGTCTGCCAGGACCATATGCATACCAAAGGTGGGAGTTTAAACCTATTAGACTCTCATTAGAAATATGGGATCTTGAAAGTGCAGGCATTTTCTTCTTAACCTCGCCGTTCGAGAGCGGAAGAAGGAAATAAATCATGGGAATTGGGTCATGTGTAACACCCCCAAATCTAGGTACAGCGGAAGACTTAATCAAGTTTTTGGGGTGTTACTTTTTGGATTGGTATCGCACACAAGTAAAATAAAAGATAACCATTTAACCATTTAAAACCAATCCCAAATTAAATATTCAAACATTTAATCCGAAGATATAAATTTTAGGCCCAAAACATAGTTTAACAAAAAAGGTCCCCATTGTTTATCAGAGTCAGAAAATGATCCTTGAACCACGCCTCCATGCCAAGCTTCCACACGTCAGTTAATCCAAACATCTCTCAAATACCTGAGAAATCATGCTAAAAGGTCAGCTTACGCTGGTGAGTTCATAGGTTTAAGTTCAACAAAATCATAGTGGACCTGTAAGAGCTGATTTGCTATGCAAGACCTAGATAGGCAAATACCGTTTCACACACTGATCCTACCCGGATCTCCAATCATATAATCACTCACTCGGGCCCCTGCGACTCTAGTCCAGCACTGTCGTGGAAACCTCTAGAACAGTTGCCAACCCCGGGCTAGGTCGTGATAGAAGTCTATTCATAGTTAGGCACGGTAGAACCTAGACTAAGGCAACAACTATCGCACATCTATCTACTCAGTCAGCATATAAGCAAATCCAAATAGTTTTAACGGTCCAAAAACAGTAGCATGATTCTCACCCCAAAATAGTTCAAAACGTAGTTAAAACGTATATAAAAGGGGGCTATGAAACTCACCTCAAGCAATCAACGCACAATCAATGCACAAATATCACTAGCAGAAGATAACAGAAATCACAGCACAGCAACTATCGACTCGACACAACCTATTAATGTAGACCAACTTAATATACATATTCCTCAAAATCAACGTTAACTACTGATGAAATCACGTTTATACATGTTTTTATATAAGAAATACCCGCATTTTAGCTTAATAAAATAATGATATGATAGTTTTAATTGCAAATATTACGTCTATTTGTTATTTTATTTTGAAGGTACGTTCGAGAAATTATTGGAGAAAAAGTGAAGCAAAGTGATGATTATTGAGATTTTTGAAGATAAAGTTTGAAGATTATTAGAAGATTAACTTGAAGATTGATGAATGATTAAATAAAGCCAAAAGTGTTCAAGAGTGTTGTCAAAGTTTAGTTCAAGATCTGAGCCTACATTCGAAGCCCAATGGATCGGCGCAAAATTTATCAATGATACTCAAGCAGGTCCTCTTCAAGCAATATAGCAATATATACTAACGTTAGCAAAATTAAAGAAGTTTTGCCACCTGCTACTCTTGCAACGGGGCCCACCATCTTTGCAACGGCTATTACCAACGGTCGGGTTTTTGCTTGATTATTATTTAAGGACTCGAGATCGATGACTCCAGGGGGATGATCTTTATTTTTACTTTTATGCAACATTTACTTCTCATCTTATTGTTAGTTAATCATTTCCTTTTTGCAATTTTAAAAACTTTACTTTCAGTCTTGTTTTGTTTAATACGAGGATTCCAATTTCAATTTTAAGCACTTTCATGTTCTATTTAAGTTCATTTCTCTTTAATAACTTGAGTCTTTAATTATCTTGATTGTTTCTCTTGTTTCTTATATTCATTCAAAAAGAAATTAGAACAGAAATACATCATGAAAATGGTTACTTAAATTCTACTCTTAAATTGCTTATTAGTGTCTGATTAGTTTTCAAAATTGTTTCAAAAATCAAATTTTTAGCTTTTAAACAATAAAGTTCCAAACTTTACCTTAAACCTCACCTCAAATTCACCTAAAGTTTCAAGCTTGGGATGATTAGTAGAAGATTAATGGGTATTATAGAGTATTTTGAGTAATTATGGAGCTTTAGATGGGGTTTATAGTTTGGTAGTGTTATCGTCATCATTATGCTTAATACAATCCCGGTGCCTTCAAATCCTTTTTTCTTTACTTTCTTTATATTATGTTTATTGTCATGTTTAGCTCAATTAGATTTGTCATGTTTACTTTTATTATCATATCTTTTAGTTTATTTAGGATCTTAGAGTAGATTTATTGATATATTTGTTTGGTGATAGGTTGATTTGAGGTGACGATTAATTAGTGATTTGGAGAAGATTATTATGAGTTAAGATAGGAATTTTGATTCAAACGATAATCCAAAAACATTGTTTTAAAAAGTTAGAAAATTTGTTTTAACTAAAATTGAAAAATGGTTTCATGTAAGATTTTAAAAATTGTTATCTTTTAAAATCAAAAGCTTTTAAGTAATTAATTAACTTAAACTTTTTTTTTTTATCTTAAATTATTAATCATCCAATCCAAATTACCAATTAGTTGTCACTAAAAGTCAACCATGTCCAAACAAGTATATTCCTTCTCTTATATATTTAATTTCCGTTATTTAGTTGTTATCTCTTTAGCTTTATTTTGCCTTAATTTCCTTTAGGTATCCCATTTAGCTTATCTCTTAGTTTATCGTTAGTTTTCCTTAGTTTTATTTGCCTTAAGTTTCCTTTAGCTTTCCTTGTAGTCTATAATTAAAAACCCCAAATTGTGATATCTAAGCATCCAGAATGAACCAAAATGCGAGTCTCAAATCTACCATTCCTTTAAAACGACAACCCGGGAGATCAATATTTGCCAATATACTTTTGTATAAAGGTTGGTATAATCTTTCCATCATCCTTACAAATATTTTTTGGTGTGCTCCAACGACCAACATAAAAAAAATGGCGCCGCTGCCGGGGAATGGTGCACGATTCTTGCGTTAAAGTTTAAGTTAGTGCCTTAGAGATCCTTTTACAAGAATTCTTATTCTTGTGAGAGTTTATTTTTATCGTTCTCGAATAAAAGTTAAAAAAAAATAAAAAAATAAAAATAAAATAAAAAATCGTTGTGTTTTCTATTTTTCCAATAAACATAAATAAATAAAATAAAAAAAAACCCCCAAAAATATTTGTTTTTCAATTTAATTTAAAATTATAAAAAATCCGAAAATATTTTTCTTCTTATTTTTCTATCTTTTAAAAAAAATATCTTTCATTTTATTCTATTCTTCTTTTCTTTTATAAAAACCCAAAAAAAAGATTTTCCTTTTCAAAAATGTGTTTTCCTTTTATGTTTTCTATTTATAAAAACCCAAAAATAATCTTCTTTACCCTCTGAAGCGTCAATTCTTTCTCTTATCCCTCTTATTCGTATAATTCTTCTCGATGTCTTCGTCTTACCATTATGGTTGTCAATGGTGTGGGGGACCTCAAAATGGTGGGAATTGTCCCGGTTGTAGCATTGTGAATACGGGAAACGATTTTGTCTTCGACCAACATCCCTACAATGAAACAACCGATTTCCTTAACCAATCCTCATACCATGAGACGGAGTCATACTCGTGTGAGTACTGTGGAGGTCCTCACCAAGGTTTTCAATGTCAAGCCCAATTTAACAATACAACCTTTGGTTATGAACCTTATCCATATACTTCACCAAACCCG
The DNA here is from genome assembly GCA_019973895.1 of Chrysanthemum seticuspe. Lineage (NCBI taxonomy): Eukaryota > Viridiplantae > Streptophyta > Magnoliopsida > Asterales > Asteraceae > Chrysanthemum > Chrysanthemum seticuspe. The sequence goes on from BPTQ01000006.1 coordinate 142,100,014, forward strand.
TCACAACAATCATACTGTTGTGAGTATTGTGGAGGTCTGCACTTTAATTCCGATTGTCAAATGCAGAATCCAATTGTTTACGAGCAAGTTCCTTATGACTATTCTTATAACCCACCTCCACAATACCAAGAGATTCAACCACAACATCCGCAAATTCCTCAAGATAGTTTCCAAAGATGTATTAATATACTCGAAGAATTTATGGATAAACATGGTATCGAAAAAGATCCTCATCAGAAAACGTATGGTGAATTACTTGCCGAAGATCGAGCATCTCGCAACGAAAGATCTATGTTAGAATTACTCGAAGAAGAAAAACGAGCAGCTCAGATTGAAAAGTGTCTTGAAGAAATACGAATTGAGGAGAAAGCACTTGAAAGACGTGCCCGATGGCTCGAGACTTACATTGACGATGATGATGAGGATTCCATCCAAATGAAAGAATATTATGCGAGTTTGTCGGCTGAAACCCCTCCCGTTTCTGAGCCTTTCATTTCCGACCCTTCCTCTTCACTCACGCCGGTTGAGAGAAGTGACGTCTTTTTGGAAGAGGTCGATGATTCTATGTCTTCGATAGTTTTTGATCCCGTTGACTCTCTCATAATGGGGGACGAGCCTCTTAGCACTATTCCGGAAACGGAATCGTCTAGTGTTGAGATCCTTGACCCAATCCCAAGTGAGTCCGAGGATGTATCTGACAGTGATTGTGATTCGCTTTTGTGTGATTCTATTGACATTTCCGAGGTTACTTCCGGGATTTTCTCAAATCCAGTTTTCGAATTCAATGACGACTACACCTTTTGCGAAGTTAATCCTCTTTTCGACAAAGATTTTGAGTCCGATTCAGAGACCACAACGGAAGTGGTGGATATTGCTAGCTCTCAGAGCACACCACTTGTCCCATCTCTGTGTTTCGACCTTTCTCTCCCGTCATGTGATGTTATGCAAGATGAAGAAAGTGATGAATCTGACACTGAAGATATTATGGAGATTGATGAATTGACTAAAGTGGTTGACGACTATATTCTTGATAATCCTCCTTATGATTCTGATATGGAAGAAATCGACTTATTTCTTGATGATCCAATACCGCCGGGTATTGAGAGTGACGGGTGCGACTCTGTTCAAGATGTCCTTTTTCTTGAAAGCTTGCTTAATGATGATTCTCCTTCCTCTGTTGAGTCGACCCTCACGTATCTCGTTGAGCCCTCATGCGAAGACAAAATCTTTAAACCCGGGATATTCATTGATGAGCTTTTTGTTAAAAACGTCATTCGGGAAAAGGATCCTATCTTGTATTCCTTCATGTTTGAACCTTCAAGTAACAATTCTCTATACCATGGACTCCCTTCTTCTATGGAGTCGTTTCTTTTTGATCCGTCATCCAGACGTCCGCCTGCAAAACCACCTGATGATGGATCACTCTTTCTTGATAAACCTTTTGTAAGTTTGGGAGGAATTATTCCTTTTGTGCTTGAGCCCGACAATTTCTTTCCCTCCCGACCCACCCATTCTCTTTCCCTCCGGAGTGAGGATACCATCTTTGATCCAGGTATCCCTTCCGCTTGCTTCCCCAAGGACAAATGAATTCGGGGACGAGTCAGGCTAACGACTCGATAAAAAAACAAGCGCTTCTCGGGAGGCAGCCCGTGTTTTCAAACGAATAAGTAGTTTATCTACATTTAGGTTTATTTTTAAGTAATTTTGTTTTTCTTTTATTTAGGAATAAAACCTAGTTGTAGTGTTTTTGTCCTTATATTAGTCCCTCTACTTCATTATACTATGACATTTCTTTTGAGTTTCAGGACTAATATGAAATTGTCACATTTTGGACGTGATAGTTAGACATGGAATGCTATGGGCTTTTTTATCTTCTACATAATTATTTGCTCCGGTCATATTGATTCCCGCAATCGTGTAATTTTTCTTGGAAGCTGAGGCTGAGCTCCACTATGCTTATTCTTTTATTATCGATTCACGAGCCTATACTAGGGGAGTTTTTTTTCTGTTCTCTGATTATTATTTAAATTGCTTTTAACTCCCGTCTCCACACTTTTAATTACACATTGTTTTTTTCGTTCTAAGTGTTGGGTACGCCCCACTATTTAGAACATCGAGGACGATGTTTGATTCTAAGTGTTGGGTGGGTTTTGATCGCATTTGTACCTAGTTGTTTGTTTTTGAGCAACCCCAAAATTGTGCAAATTTTTTCAAAATTTTTTAAAATGTTTGCCAAATTTTTCGAATTTTCGAATTTTGCCAAAAATTTTAAATTGTTTTGGAATGAAAAGAAAAAATTAAAAAAAAAATAAAAAATAAAAGAAGATAAAAATAAAATAATGGTTTAATTTTGGGGCATCGTCGAACGTTGAGCTTTTTAATAACTCTTAACTAAATTTCGTATCAGTTCTTGTTTGATGAGATGTGAGATTAATTAGGAATCAAGTTTTTACTTAGCTTAATGTTTTTGATGATTTTGCTCGAGGACGAGCAAAGCTTAAGTGTTGGGTAGTGATGAAATCACGTTTATACATGTTTTTATATAAGAAATACCCGCATTTTAGCTTAATAAAATAATGATATGATAGTTTTAATTGCAAATATTACGTCTATTTGTTATTTTATTTTGAAGGTACGTTCGAGAAATTATTGGAGAAAAAGTGAAGCAAAGTGATGATTATTGAGATTTTTGAAGATAAAGTTTGAAGATTATTAGAAGATTAACTTGAAGATTGATGAATGATTAAATAAAGCCAAAAGTGTTCAAGAGTGTTGTCAAAGTTTAGTTCAAGATCTGAGCCTACATTCGAAGCCCAATGGATCGGCGCAAAATTTATCAATGATACTCAAGCAGGTCCTCTTCAAGCAATATAGCAATATATACTAACGTTAGCAAAATTAAAGAAGTTTTGCCACCTGCTACTCTTGCAACGGGGCCCACCATCTTTGCAACGGCTATTACCAACGGTCGGGTTTTTGCTTGATTATTATTTAAGGACTCGAGATCGATGACTCCAGGGGGATGATCTTTATTTTTACTTTTATGCAACATTTACTTCTCATCTTATTGTTAGTTAATCATTTCCTTTTTGCAATTTTAAAAACTTTACTTTCAGTCTTGTTTTGTTTAATACGAGGATTCCAATTTCAATTTTAAGCACTTTCATGTTCTATTTAAGTTCATTTCTCTTTAATAACTTGAGTCTTTAATTATCTTGATTGTTTCTCTTGTTTCTTATATTCATTCAAAAAGAAATTAGAACAGAAATACATCATGAAAATGGTTACTTAAATTCTACTCTTAAATTGCTTATTAGTGTCTGATTAGTTTTCAAAATTGTTTCAAAAATCAAATTTTTAGCTTTTAAACAATAAAGTTCCAAACTTTACCTTAAACCTCACCTCAAATTCACCTAAAGTTTCAAGCTTGGGATGATTAGTAGAAGATTAATGGGTATTATAGAGTATTTTGAGTAATTATGGAGCTTTAGATGGGGTTTATAGTTTGGTAGTGTTATCGTCATCATTATGCTTAATACAATCCCGGTGCCTTCAAATCCTTTTTTCTTTACTTTCTTTATATTATGTTTATTGTCATGTTTAGCTCAATTAGATTTGTCATGTTTACTTTTATTATCATATCTTTTAGTTTATTTAGGATCTTAGAGTAGATTTATTGATATATTTGTTTGGTGATAGGTTGATTTGAGGTGACGATTAATTAGTGATTTGGAGAAGATTATTATGAGTTAAGATAGGAATTTTGATTCAAACGATAATCCAAAAACATTGTTTTAAAAAGTTAGAAAATTTGTTTTAACTAAAATTGAAAAATGGTTTCATGTAAGATTTTAAAAATTGTTATCTTTTAAAATCAAAAGCTTTTAAGTAATTAATTAACTTAAACTTTTTTTTTTTATCTTAAATTATTAATCATCCAATCCAAATTACCAATTAGTTGTCACTAAAAGTCAACCATGTCCAAACAAGTATATTCCTTCTCTTATATATTTAATTTCCGTTATTTAGTTGTTATCTCTTTAGCTTTATTTTGCCTTAATTTCCTTTAGGTATCCCATTTAGCTTATCTCTTAGTTTATCGTTAGTTTTCCTTAGTTTTATTTGCCTTAAGTTTCCTTTAGCTTTCCTTGTAGTCTATAATTAAAAACCCCAAATTGTGATATCTAAGCATCCAGAATGAACCAAAATGCGAGTCTCAAATCTACCATTCCTTTAAAACGACAACCCGGGAGATCAATATTTGCCAATATACTTTTGTATAAAGGTTGGTATAATCTTTCCATCATCCTTACAAATATTTTTTGGTGTGCTCCAACGACCAACAACTACCCCAATATATTACATTCTTTTATTTCCAAAAACGTCTCGTTTCACCATTAATCCTAGTGTTTGGTATCCTCATGTGTGGGTGTATCGACTCAATATGATGCCATGAATGCACTCAAACAACCAATATATAACTCAATGCGACACATTGAGACCTCTAAACAATAAGCTCCATAGTTCAATAAGTTTCGGAATAAATAGTAGACCTTATCAAATTCGTCAACTCGATAAACTCATTTATTTACTCGTTTCGCTTATTATCCCATAAATCAATCGTATCCTTAAAGAGTCATAAGGATAATTCACCCATTAATAAGGTTACCCAACGTACCTAGCGGGCTGTTATTAGATTCGTCAACTGATAACGCTACACGCGTCGTTCGGGGTCAAAGGAACTTCCTTTTCGTCTAGCAAGTTTTTCAACACCCTAGGCAGTGAACCTAATCGTTGTAGTGTAGTATTAGGGTAAGCCACGGGTATTGATATCGTTCTCTAGGGGAATAGGAATGCTAGTGAGAAGTTACTACGCTAAGGTTGGGGTTGAGGAAGATTATTTTTTATCTTTTTATATTTTTAAGAAAAGGAAAGGTACGAATCTCGGGGTTTGGATTGGGGGGGGGGTTGGTATTGCTACCGATTACTCTACTTATCTAATTATCTAATCTAAGGTGTATGTAGTCTATGTCTAATTATTGTGTGCTCGTATGATAGTTTAAAGATGTGTTTACTTAGGTTTTACTACTCCTTAATTATCTCCTATTGGTGGTTGAATTGTCACGTCCTTATTCTTAGTTGCGTTGTGTGTCTAAGGTTGTAGGGTATGCGATTCTCCCTAACTCTTTGAACTTACCAAAGGGTCTCGTCTACAAAACCCACTAGGGATAATAAACTCTTACTCTAAGGCACTCTTTGGATGGTTTAGCTTACAACTACTCAAGGAGTCATATTCTAAGGTTCACAAAGATTTAATCAAGCATTAAGTACACAACGAATGACCTATCGCATTACTAGATCATTAATCAACTAAGATAAGAGACAACCAATCAATATTCAATAATTAAGTTTCATATTCCCTAAGCAAACACACAAGTAAATTAGCCGGACATGGAGAACATGCAAGCATACACACAAATAATCAAAGACATAATTGTATTAATGAATTAAAACACTTATCTTGGTGTAAGATAGGGTTTGAAACCCTAAAATACTATACAAGACAGCCTTGGTTCGGTTTTATGTTTTTACTCCAAAAGACTACACACTAATACTGAAAAATTTGGATTCTATATATAAGATTACACATGCGACGGCGTCACCTTATGTTTTGTGACGCCGTCGGGTCGCCGTCATTAGGGTTTCGTCTTGGCCACGTTAGACTTGCGACGGCGTCACCTTATGCTTGTGACGCCGTCCTCTTCAGCTTCTGACGCTGTCTGGATTGCATCTAGGCCGTCTGAGTTGCGACGGCCTACTCTTTTATAACTTGACGTCGTCACTTGAAAATAGGAGTTTTGGCTTCTGTCCCGTCACAAAATCCTCCAACGGCGTCGCAGTTAAGCAGTGACGCCGTCACCTTATCTTTTCAGCAGCTTTGAGTGTCTCGATTCTGACTTTGGCCATTTTCTTCGTATATTCGCGCCTTTTCGTCCAAATAAGTGCCATTCCAGCATTTTGCCTTCAAGAGACCTAAAAAGTGAAAAGGAATGATATTAAGCAATAACGGATACAAAAGTGATCAAATAAGGGCTTAAATGACCCCTAAAAAATGTACCTTTTAAAACCTTATCAAATATCCCTACACTTGGTATTTGCTTGTCCTCAAGCAAATGTGGTTTTAGCCAATTAATTTATAAGTTAGAGGTCATGAAGTATTGGTTTAAAACAGTCCACAACATATATAAGCCCCGCAAAAGTCATAACAAGCACGGAAATCACATACTAGCACCTCACATGGGGTGTTTGGATACTCACATCTCTCTCGGGTGTATATGAAATATAACAAATTGGAAATGGAAGATAAACACTCATTAACCGGTCCTAGTACATAGATTACCATAGGCTTGAGAATAGATCAAACCTCCATCGCTTTGGCGTAAGCACCTAGGAAAGACTATCAAAGAGGTCTTTAAAGGGTTGTAATGTTAGGCTTACGGTAGGGAAACAAAGGGTTTGGTGGGATAGGCTATTTAGTGGTGGCAAGTCAAGAATCTCTATGTTACAAGCATTCGAAGAATGGCGTTGCTAAGCTAAGACTCGACACTCTAGACTCTAGCTAACTGAAACAAACAAATATAAATTTAAAGGATAGATGTAGGATGGTAGTACGTATGTTTTTTTTTTTTTTTTTTTTTTTTTTTTTTTTTTTTTTTTTCACTCTATTTTTTTTCTTTTCTCTTTTTCTATTTTTTTTTGGATTTTTTTTTCATACACTTTTACTCTACCATCCTCTACGGTAACATCAAAATGATAGGGATTTATAGGCACATCCCTACACTTGAGTTTTTATTACTCTAACACTAATTTGACCCGAATTGAAAAGATAAAAACACTTGGGGTATGTTATTACGCAAATTAGGGAATTTAACGTTCCCTTCCAATCATTTTATAGACTTTAACTTTTTCCCATGAGTCCCAATCGTCCCAAAACTGTGTACAAAGGATATGACTCGACTTAGTAACTCATGCAAGCAACTAGATAATTGAACTAAGGGTTTAGGGTGATAACAATAATGCACTAAAAGTGAGTGCATACAGGGTAGGCTAAGGCGATTTGGGTGTATATTTGGGGGTGGAGTGTAAACAATGTTCTTCATTGATATTCAGGAAAAACCGAAACATCACGAGAACCGCGAAAAGGATAGGCTCTAAGGGGTTAACTAGAGGTATCGTGTACTAAAGATGAGTACAACGCAAAGGTGTGGGGGAATTACTCAACCGAAGTGGAAGAAGTAATTTTATTACGGGTATCAAAAAAGGGTTATCCTAATGCCTCTTATCATTTAGTTATTCCTAACTACACAAGTGTAGTCTTACTAGCGATCTCGGAATGCATCACAAAACAAGTTCTAGAATCTAATATACTACCGGTTCACACTCTAAGCATTAAAGATGAATGCTTTAATTCCTACTAATCTAAGGGTGATCCTCACATTGTGGGTGAAATTTAGGTGGTAAAGGGTTTTTGTGCTAGTCATGCAACTTCCTATCCGTGAGACGCTTTTATTAAGACTAATGGCCCACTCCTATATGTCATGAAAAATTTTAAATTTGGTGCCAAAATTACCCTAACCGACATTTTCTCATGGTTTATTACACAAATGCAATTGGACAAAGCAAATAGTCAAGGATAAGCATAGTTTCAAAGTTCCCGTTTTATTTTCCCTCCATACACTTAAACTGAACATTGTCCCCAATGTTCCCCGAAAGTATCAAAGTTATGATAATGGAAGGTAATTAAAAATGAAAGAAACTAGTACTCCCCTGATTAGCTCGGTAGGATCCGTGTGTGAAGTAGTGGTTAAATCCTTTCCAAGAAGAATTTATGCGTGAAAAGCTCCTTCCAATCTTATGTAGCTTCTTCTTGATAAATTAAACCTGAACACTTGAAGAAAACAAACGAAACCTTTGCGTAAAATCGGCGGTAATAATATATATAAGACTCGATTTAAACTAGGATATAATGCTTGTGGAATGGATGTTTACATAATTTCTGGAAAATTAAGACCTGAAAAATTCCAAAAATTTATAAGTAGATCAGAAAACGAGAAAAAAGTAATCTGTTGTTTTTACTCCTTCCTGACACCATCAGGTTGCGATCCTGACGCCGTCAGGTTATCCTGACAAAAACTGGTCTGCGATTTTCTAGAAAAAATTTTGGAAAATTTACATCTTTAGAATCTGGAAAGATTTCTGCAAAACATCCATTATGACTCGATACAAGCATTTGACTCGAACAAACACACATATATATCTTTTAGTTAATTGTTATTCTCATGTTTACGTTTCTTTTGAAAACGTGTGTAATCCTCCCTACACTTATCCCTTATGTAAAATACCTTTATATGCAATTAAGACGAGGTTAAAAACAAAATAAAGCATTTTTACAAATTTAAACATGAGAATAAATCATCAATAAAAGACATATGACACTAACAAGCAAACAATTAAGCATGGGTTGCCTCCCACGAAGCGCTTTTCTTTATTTAAGAGTCTTGTAGCTAGACTCGTAGTTGTGCCCTCACGTGACTTCATTACCGCCACCTTGACGGTCTCTAATGGGGGGTTCCATGTTGTAGAAGTGCCCTATGATGCACCTCTCTAAGAGTTTTTCCTCTCCCCACTCGGTCCTATATTTCGGTCCTAAGTTCAAGCAATCCTTATAGAATCCGAAAATCTTAGCCATAACATAATCTACTCCTTTTTCCCTATCCTCATCATTCCTATAATAGACCGACAGTTTAAGTTCCTTTTCATCATTAGAGAGTGATGAAAACTTCTCAATCTTAAACGGCATTTGGTAAGCTATGTCATCGGTCTCATCCTTGAATCGCACTACTCCTAACGAGGGATCATAGGTCATCCCGGTGCTTTCTATGAAAGGTTTTCCTAGAATAACGTGGGACAAGCTAGGGTCTATGGTCGAGCTAATATCATCCACAATTATGAAGTCCGTAGGAAACGTGAAACTACCTACATAAACGGGCAATCCCTTAACTCTACCGAGAAAATTGCAACTAACATTAGGATCATTGGGGTCTTGCCTAGTTGGAATAGGCTTCTTTATTACCCAATTGTAGTAGGTGCTAGTCATTATGTTGATTGGGGACTTACGATCAATGTAGGCCTTTGCCACAAAAAGGTGTCCTATGAAACATGGTATGTTAAGATTCCAAGGGTTCCCAAACTTGATTCTAGGGCTTTTCCTAACATACATGTGACGGAGGTCACACACTAAGTGAGGGTGGCGAGATAATTCTTTTTCCGTAGGAAACTTATTGAAATAGTCATTGTCTACTTCATCTACTTCCTTGGTTGTTTCATTATTCTCAAGTGTATGGTCCTCTTCGTCATTTGTTCCATTAAGTTTTACTAAGGCGATGGTATTGACGAATTGAACGTGCTTAGCTAGCTTACTTGGGTCCTTAATCTCTACACCGGAAGGCTCGGGAGTTGAGATAGCACTAACCTTCCTATCACTATTGGTTATGGCTTTCAAAAGGTTGTCTATCTTCCTATCCATTTCGGCTTGTTGTTGGTTAAAGCGGTCTGAGAGCTTAGCTATTTGGGATTCTTGGGATGCAACTAGGTTCTGCAACATCCTTTCGATGTTTTGTTGGTTAGGACCGTTAGGTGGGGGCCATGAAAAATCATTGGAAGTGAATTCTTTGGTTTGTCCCCAGTAGAAGTCGGGCTTGCCTTTCCATGCCTCTCGGGTTTCATTGAAATTCCTTGGTCCGGGTATTGTAGAGAATCTTCCTCCCATTCCATTAATACGCGAGGATGCGTAGTCAACGGAGGCATGTTCGGGGGATCGGGTGCTAGTGCGCGTGTTATGAGGATCACAAAACGGCTCACACGAGGAAGAAACTTTGTTCACATGATGTGAAGACTTAGGATTTTCGTAGGAACTCATTAGGAATTTTACTTGGTCTTCAAGTTCGATCATCCTACGGTTGGAAGGTTGTGAGTCAATGGGAGGCAAGGAGATTGCCTTAACGGTTTTGGGCAGCTCACGGGGGTCATCCCAACTTTCGTTGTCATAGAGGGCAAGGTCCTCTATTATACCCCATGATTCTTCCGCGGTGAGATCACTAAGTTTTCCACCGGCCGCTTGGTCAATGGATCGCTTGGTGGGGAAGTTGACATGATCATAAAAGATTTGGACTTGGAGCCAAAGATCAATGCCGTGATGAGGGACTTTATGAAGTAAGTCCTTGAATCGAGTCTATGCTTCGTAGAGAGATTCACCTTGACGTTGTTGGAACATCAAGATGTCATTCCTAAGCTTAGTGGTTCTCCCCGGTGGGAAAAATTGAGCAAGGAATCGAGAGGTAAGATCATCCCAAATTGAGATGGAGCCGGCGGGAAGTCGCTCAAGCCAATTACTAGCTTGGTCCCGTAGAGAGAATTGGAAGAGACGCAGGCGCGTGGTCTCCCGAGTAGTAGCATCAAGGTCGACGGAATCGACAATTTTAAGGAAATCCCTAAGATGCTGATTTGGATCTTCGGAACGAAGTCCATGGAATGCACATCCGTTTTGCACCAACCGGATGGTGTCGGATCGCAGGCCCGTAGTTTGGGCTTGGTCGGGAAGCTCAATGGTGTTCCTATAGCCTAAGTGGCTTGGTCTAGAGTATTCACCAAGAGTCCGGGCTCTTGGCGGGTCATTTGGTGGCGGGTTGATGAATGGTGGGTGGTTATCACCTTCCATGATGAAAAGTGATGGGATTACGAACAAAGGTCACGAAGAAGGGGGATAGACTAAGAGAAAGCTAAAAATGAGAAAAAATTTACTTGATAGGAATCAAGTAAAGAAACCTAAACGAGGTGGACTACTAACTAGCAATTCTATTCCCCGGTAGCGGCGCCAAAAACTTGATAACGCTACACGCGTCATTCGGGGTCAAAGGAACTTCCTTTTCGTCTAGCAAGTTTTTCAACACCCTAGGCAGTGAACCTAATCATTGTAGTGTAGTATTAGGGTAAGCCACGGGTATTGATATCGTTCTCTAGGGGAATAGGAATGCTAGTGAGAAGTTACTACGCTAAGGTTGGGGTTGAGGAAGATTATTTTTTATCTTTTTATATTTTTAAGAAAAGGAAAGGTACGAATCTCGGGGTTTGGATTTTGGGGGGGGGGGTTGGTATTGCTACCGATTACTCTACTTATCTAATTATCTAATCTAAGGTGTATGTAGTCTATGTCTAATTATTGTGTGCTCGTATGATAGTTTAAATATGTGTTTACTTAGGTTTTACTACTCCTTAATTATCTCCTATTGGTGGTTGAATTGTCACGTCCTTATTCTTAGTTGCGTTGTGTGTCTAAGGTTGTAAGGTATGCGTTTCTCCCTAACTCTTTGAACTTACCAAAGGGTCTCGTCTACAAAACCCACTAGGGATAATAAACTCTTACTCTAAGACACTCTTTGGATGGTTTAGCTTACAACTACTCAAGGAGTCATATTCTAAGGTTCACAAAGATTTAATCAAGCATTAAGTACACAACGAATGACCTATCACATTACTAGATCATTAATCAACTAAGATAAGAGACAACCAATCAATATTCAATAATTAAGTTTCATATTCCCTAAGCAAACACACAAGTAAATTAGCCGGACATGGAGAACATGCAAGCATACACACAAATAATCAAAGACATAATTGTATTAATGAAGTAAAACACTTATCTTGGTGTAAGATAGGGTTTGAAACCCTAAAATACTATACAAGACAGCCTTGGTTCGGTTTTATGTTTTTACTCCAAAAGACTACACACTAATACTGAAAAATTTGGATTTTATATATAAGATTACACATGCGACGGCGTCACCTTATGTTTTGTGACGCCGTCGGGTCGCCGTCATTAGGGTTTCGTCTTGGCCACGTTAGACTTGCGACGGCGTCACCTTATGCTTGTGACGCCGTCCTCTTCAGCTTCTGACGCTGTCTGGATTGCATCTAGGCCGTCTGAGTTGCGACGGCCTACTCTTTTATAACTTGACGTCGTCACTTGAAAATAGGAGTTTTGGCTTCTGTCCCGTCACAAAATCCTCCAACGGCGTCGCAGTTAAGCAGTGACGCCGTCACCTTATCTTTTCAGCAGCTTTGAGTGTCTCGATTCTGACTTTGGCCATTTTCTTCGTATATTCGCGCCTTTTCGTCCAAATAAGTGCCATTCCAGCATTTTGCCTTCAAGAGACCTAAAAAGTGAAAAGGAATGATATTAAGCAATAACGGATACAAAAGTGATCAAATAAGGGCTTAAATGACCCCTAAAAAATGTACTTTTTAAAACCTTATCAAATATCCCTACACTTGGTATTTGCTTGTCCTCAAGCAAATGTGGTTTTAGCCAATTAATTTATAAGTTAGAGGTCATGAAGTATTGGTTTAAAACAGTCCACAACACATATAAGCCCCGCAAAAGTCATAACAAGCACGGAAATCACATACTAGCACCTCACATGGGGTGTTTGGATACTCACATCTCTCTCGGGTGTATATGAAATATAACAAATTGGAAATGGAAGATAAACACTCATTAACCGGTCCTAGTACATAGATTACCATAGGCTTGAGAATAGATCAAACCTCCATCGCTTTGGCGTAAGCACCTAGGAAAGACTATCAAAGAGGTCTTTAAAGGGTTGTAATGTTAGGCTTACGGTAGGGAAACAAAGGGTTTGGTGGGATAGGCTATTTAGTGGTGGCAAGTCAAGAATCTCTATGTTACAAGCATACGAAGAATGGCGTTGCTAAGCTAAGACTCGACACTCTAGACTCTAGCTAACTGAAACAAACAAATATAAATTTAAAGGATAGATGTAGGATGGTAGCCCGTATGTTTTTTTTTTTTTTTTTTTTTTTTTCACTCTATTTTTTTTCTTTTCTCTTTTTCTATTTTTTTTTGGATTTTTTTTTTCATACACTTTTACTCTACCATCCTCTACGGTAACATCAAAATGATAGGGATTTATAGGCACATCCCTACACTTGAGTTTTTATTACTCTAACACTAATTTGACCCGAATTGAAAAGATCAAAACACTTGGGGTATGTTATTACGCAAATTAGGGAATTTAACGTTCCCTTCCAATCATTTTATAGACTTTAACTTTTTCCCATGAGTCCCAATCGTCCCAAAACTGTGTACAAAGGATATGACTCGACTTAGTAACTCATGCAAGCAACTAGATAATTGAACTAAGGGTTTAGGGTGATAACAATAATGCACTAAAAGTGAGTGCATACAGGGTAGGCTAAGGCGATTTGGGTGTATATTTGGGGGTGGAGTGTAAACAATGTTCTTCATTGATATTCAGGAAAAACCGAAACATCACGAGAACCGCGAAAAGGATAGGCTCTAAGGGGTTAACTAGGGGTATCGTGTACTAAAGATGAGTACAACGCAAAGGTGTGGGGGAATTACTCAACCGAAGTGGAAGAAGTAATTTTATTACGGGTATCAAAAAAGGGTTATCCTAATGCCTCTTATCATTTAGTTATTCCTAACTACACAAGTGTAGTCTTACTAGCGATCTCGGAATGCATCACAAAACAAGTTCTAGAATCTAATATACTACCGGTTCACACTCTAAGCATTAAAGATGAATGCTTTAATTCCTACTAATCTAAGGGTGATCCTCACATTGTGGGTGAAATTTAGGTGGTAAAGGGTTTTTGTGCTAGTCATGCAACTTCCTATCCGTGAGACGCTTTTATTAAGACTAATGGCCCACTCCTATATGTCATGAAAAATTTTAAATTTGGTGCCAAAATTACCCTAACCGACATTTTCTCATGGTTTATTACACAAATGCAATTGGACAAAGCAAATAGTCAAGGATAAGCATAGTTTCAAAGTTCCCGTTTTATTTTCCCTCCATACACTTAAACTGAACATTGTCCCCAATGTTCCCCGAAAGTATCAAAGTTATGATAATGGAAGGTAATTAAAAACGAAAGAAACTAGTACTCCCTTGATTAGCTCGGTAGGATCCGTGTGTGAAGTAGTGGTTAAATCCTTTCCAAGAAGAATTTATGCGTGAAAAGCTCCTTCCAATCTTATGTAGCTTCTTCTTGATAAATTAAACCTGAACACTTGAAGAAAACAAACAAAACCTTTGCGTAAAATCGGCGGTAATAATATATATAAGACTCGATTTAAACTAGGATATAATGCTTGTGGAATGGATGTTTACATAATTTCTGGAAAATTAAGACCTGAAAAATTCCAAAAATTTATAAGTAGCTCAGAAAACGAGAAAAAAGTAATCTGTTGTTTTTACTCCTTCCTGACACCATCAGGTTGCGATCCTGACGCCGTCAGGTTATCCTGACAAAAACTGGTCTGCGATTTTCTAGAAAAAATTTTGGAAAATTTACATCTTTAGAATCTGGAAAGATTTCTGCAAAACATCCATTATGACTCGATACAAGCATTTGACTCGAACAAACACACATATATATCTTTTAGTTAATTGTTATTCTCATGTTTACGTTTCTTTTGAAAACGTGTGTAATCCTCCCTACACTTATCCCTTATGTAAAATACCTTTATATGCAATTAAGACGAGGTTAAAAACAAAATAAAGCATTTTTACAAATTTAAACATGAGAATAAATCATCAATAAAAGACATATGACACTAACAAGCAAACAATTAAGCATGGGTTGCCTCCCACGAAGCGCTTTTCTTTATTTAAGAGTCTTGTAGCTAGACTCGTAGTTGTGCCCTCACGTGACTTCATTACCGCCACCTTGACGGTCTCTAATGGGGGGTTCCATGTTGTAGAAGTGCCCTATGATGCACCTCTCTAAGAGTTTTTCCTCTCCCCACTCGGTCCTATATTTCGGTCCTAAGTTCAAGCAATCCTTATAGAATCCGAAAATCTTAGCCATAACATAATCTACTCCTTTTTCCCTATCCTCATCATTCCTATAATAGACCGACAGTTTAAGTTCCTTTTCATCATTAGAGAGTGATGAAAACTTCTCAATCTTAAACGGCATTTGGTAAGCTATGTCATCGGTCTCATCCTTGAATCGCACTACTCCTAACGAGGGATCATAGGTCATCCCGGTGCTTTCTATGAAAGGTTTTCCTAGAATAACGTGGGACAAGCTAGGGTCTATGGTCGAGCTAATATCATCCACAATTATGAAGTCCGTAGGAAACGTGAAACTACCTACATAAACGGGCAATCCCTTAACTTTACCGAGAAAATTGCAACTAACATTAGGATCATTGGGGTCTTGCCTAGTTGGAATAGGCTTCTTTATTACCCAATTGTAGTAGGTGCTAGTCATTATGTTGATTGGGGACTTACGATCAATGTAGGCCTTTGCCACAAAAAGGTGTCCTATGAAACATGGTATGTTAAGATTCCAAGGGTTCCCAAACTTGATTCTAGGGCTTTTCCTAACATACATGTGACGGAGGTCACACACTAAGTGAGGGTGGCGAGATAATTCTTTTTCCGTAGGAAACTTATTGAAATAGTCATTGTCTACTTCATCTACTTCCTTGGTTGTTTCA
Organism: Chrysanthemum seticuspe; assembly: GCA_019973895.1. Lineage (NCBI taxonomy): Eukaryota > Viridiplantae > Streptophyta > Magnoliopsida > Asterales > Asteraceae > Chrysanthemum > Chrysanthemum seticuspe. The sequence continues at coordinate 142,115,624 of BPTQ01000006.1, forward strand.
TTATTCTCAAGTGTATGGTCCTCTTCGTCATTTGTTCCATTAAGTTTTACTAAGGCGATGGTATTGACGAATTGAACGTGCTTAGCTAGCTTACTTGGGTCCTTAATCTCTACACCGGAAGGCTCGGGAGTTGAGATAGCACTAACCTTCCTATCACTATTGGTTATGGCTTTCAAAAGGTTGTCTATCTTCCTATCCATTTCGGCTTGTTGTTGGTTAAAGCGGTCTGAGAGCTTAGCTATTTGGGATTCTTGGGATGCAACTAGGTTCTGCAACATCCTTTCGATGTTTTGTTGGTTAGGACCGTTAGGTGGGGGCCATGAAAAATCATTGGAAGTGAATTCTTTGGTTTGTCCCCAGTAGAAGTCGGGCTTGCCTTTCCATGCCTCTCGGGTTTCATTGAAATTCCTTGGTCCGGGTATTGTAGAGAATCTTCCTCCCATTCCATTAATACGCGAGGATGCGTAGTCAACGGAGGCATGTTCGGGGGATCGGGTGCTAGTGCGCATGTTATGAGGATCACAAAACGGCTCACACGAGGAAGAAACTTTGTTCACATGATGTGAAGACTTAGGATTTTCGTAGGAACTCATTAGGAATTTTACTTGGTCTTCAAGTTCGATCATCCTACGGTTGGAAGGTTGTGAGTCAATGGGAGGCAAGGAGATTGCCTTAACGGTTTTGGGCAGCTCACGGGGGTCATCCCAACTTTCGTTGTCATAGAGGGCAAGGTCCTCTATTATACCCCATGATTCTTCCGCGGTGAGATCACTAAGTTTTCCACCGGCCGCTTGGTCAATGGATCGCTTGGTGGGGAAGTTGACATGATCATAAAAGATTTGGACTTGGAGCCAAAGATCAATGCCGTGATGAGGGACTTTATGAAGTAAGTCCTTGAATCGAGTCTATGCTTCGTAGAGAGATTCACCTTGACGTTGTTGGAACATCAAGATGTCATTCCTAAGCTTAGTGGTTCTCCCCGGTGGGAAAAATTGAGCAAGGAATCGAGAGGTAAGATCATCCCAAATTGAGATGGAGCCGGCGGGAAGTCGCTCAAGCCAATTACTAGCTTGGTCCCGTAGAGAGAATTGGAAGAGACGCAGGCGCGTGGTCTCCCGAGTAGTAGCATCAAGGTCGACGGAATCGACAATTTTAAGGAAATCCCTAAGATGCTGATTTGGATCTTCGGAACGAAGTCCATGGAATGCACATCCGTTTTGCACCAACCGGATGGTGTCGGATCGCAGGCCCGTAGTTTGGGCTTGGTCGGGAAGCTCAATGGTGTTCCTATAGCCTAAGTGGCTTGGTCTAGAGTATTCACCAAGAGTCCGGGCTCTTGGCGGGTCATTTGGTGGCGGGTTGATGAATGGTGGGTGGTTATCACCTTCCATGATGAAAAGTGATGGGATTACGAACAAAGGTCACGAAGAAGGGGGATAGACTAAGAGAAAGCTAAAAATGAGAAAAAATTTACTTGATAGGAATCAAGTAAAGAAACCTAAACGAGGTGGACTACTAACTAGCTATTCTATTCCCCGGTAGCGGCGCCAAAAACTTGATAACGCTACACGCGTCATTCGGGGTCAAAGGAACTTCCTTTTCGTCTAGCAAGTTTTTCAACACCCTAGGCAGTGAACCTAATCATTGTAGTGTAGTATTAGGGTAAGCCACGGGTATTGATATCGTTCTCTAGGGGAATAGGAATGCTAGTGAGAAGTTACTACGCTAAGGTTGGGGTTGAGGAAGATTATTTTTTATCTTTTTATATTTTTAAGAAAAGGAAAGGTACGAATCTCGGGGTTTGGATTTTGGGGGGGGGGGGTTGGTATTGCTACCGATTACTCTACTTATCTAATTATCTAATCTAAGGTGTATGTAGTCTATGTCTAATTATTGTGTGCTCGTATGATAGTTTAAATATGTGTTTACTTAGGTTTTACTACTCCTTAATTATCTCCTATTGGTGGTTGAATTGTCACGTCCTTATTCTTAGTTGCGTTGTGTGTCTAAGGTTGTAAGGTATGCGTTTCTCCCTAACTCTTTGAACTTACCAAAGGGTCTCGTCTACAAAACCCACTAGGGATAATAAACTCTTACTCTAAGACACTCTTTGGATGGTTTAGCTTACAACTACTCAAGGAGTCATATTCTAAGGTTCACAAAGATTTAATCAAGCATTAAGTACACAACGAATGACCTATCACATTACTAGATCATTAATCAACTAAGATAAGAGACAACCAATCAATATTCAATAATTAAGTTTCATATTCCCTAAGCAAACACACAAGTAAATTAGCCGGACATGGAGAACATGCAAGCATACACACAAATAATCAAAGACATAATTGTATTAATGAAGTAAAACACTTATCTTGGTGTAAGATAGGGTTTGAAACCCTAAAATACTGTACAAGACAGCCTTGGTTTGGTTTTAGGTTTTTACTCCAATAGACTACACACTAATACTGAAAAATTCGGATTCTATATATAAAATTACACATGTGACGGCGTCACCTTATGTTTTGTGACGCCGTCGGGTCGCCGTCATTAGGGTTTCGTCTTGGCCATGTTAGATTTGCGACGACGTCACCTTATGCTTGTGACGTCGTCCTCTTCAGCTTCTGACGCCGTCTGGATTGCATCTAGGCCGTCTGAGTTGCGACGGCCTACTCTTTTATAACTTGACGTCGTCACTTGAAAATAGGAGTTTTGGCTTCTGTCCCGTCATAAAATCCTCTGACGGCGTCGCAGTTAAGCAGTGACGCCGTCACCTTATGTTTTCAGCAGCTTTGAGTGTCTCGATTCTGACTTTGGCCATTTTCTTCGTATATTCGCGCCTTTTCGTCCAAATAAGTGCCATTACAGCATTTTGCCTTCAAGAGACCTAAAAGTTGAAAAGGAACGATATTAAGCAATAACGGATACAAAAGTGATCAAATAAGGGCTTAAACGACCCCTCAAAAAGGTACATTTTAAAACCTTATCATCAACCTAATAAGTCCGCTACCCACGTGGATCAACAATACTAAGGTTAGGTTATCCGCAACCCATGCACACATAACGCAAATAAGTAATTACTTATCCAACGTTAAACGTCCACAATTGACATTTATTGATAAACGTGTACTCGAAACGTTAATTATTTATTTATTACAAAACATTTCCAATTTAAAACTAGTAAATAACAAGATAAATATTGTTATTGATACTTTTGGTACAAAAGCCCATTATCATTTACATTTCATAGTTTTATTTTCATTTTCATATATAAATATATTTCGTCAAATTCCAATATAAATCTCATATCGTTATTCGTTTCGAATACACAAGCACGAGTCATAACTTCTCGGCTTTAAATCAATCAATTGTCCAAATTATACTAAAGTCCATGTTACGGCTTTGTCGGAGTCAACTATTGACTAAGAAGTCAAAGTGACGCCGACGTAGCTCAAAGTCACAATATATATATATCAAGTCCATAATTACAAGTCATAACGTCGCAATTCAATCCCAAACTAACTCAAAACAACCTCGCCAACCAATCAATCAACCAATTATACTCGAAACCAATGTTACGACCTTAATGGTCATGACACGGTCGCGGTCAAGACCACGTGAACCAAACAAGCTTCTAAAAGCTTTTCGGCTCCACGCGTCTCATCCAAACCTCAACTAAACCAATCAATAAGCTACCAAATCGACCCGACTCGGACCCAAGTCCCAAGTGGGTCACGTACACCAACCCATGGGTCACGTACGTGACCATGGTGGTCCGTACGCCCCTTAACTCATCACCAAATCCAACCAAATCAATTCTACAACACTCAAATCCAATCATTCAAGCTCCAAACACTAACCAAACACAAAACCCATCAACTATTCTTAATCAACAACATGAACATAAACCCTAAAATGCAAAACCCATCAAATTAATGCACCACACATGTACCAAACACTAATTACTTGTTTATTTCAACGCTAATTAGCTTTAATTTCATGTTCCACCCAAAAGCCCCAAATATAAAAATTAGGTCGAAACCCTAATTTTCAATTCGTGGGTTTTTATTGCCCAATCAAGCTCAAAACATGTTCCCTTTACCTTATCTAATCACCAATTGCAAAAGCCCTTTGAAATCTTTAGAAACCCTAAAAGTATGAATCTTAATTCTTGAATTTGGAGGTGTTAATTAAGTCCAAATTGAGTGTATGATATATGGTTGGAAAGAGGAGAAAGAGATCTTTCTTTTGGTGGTGGAGGTGTATGTTCACTCGCCGGAATCCGGCCGTGGTGACCGGAATTGTGGCCGGAAATAACAAAGGGGCGGCTAGGGTTTGCTTTAGAGAGAGAGTAGAGAGAGAAATGTTTAGTGTGTGTTTTCTAGAGAGAGAAATGAAAGTATCAAATGAGGGGTTGGGTGGGATATTTATACTAGGCCACTAGGGACCTCAAAAATAATTATTTGGGAGGAGGGGGCGGCCGGTCAAGCAAAAAGAGGAGGGTTCGGGTTGTAATTTTTCGTATCTATCTTGTTTACCCATTCCCGAGCTTACATATCGTCCTTCGAGTGTCCCACTACATTTATTTAACTTCCCAACATCGTTACTCACGTTTTTCCACAAGTTTTAACTATTTATTTGTAAATTTTCAAGTTACGGTCTAAAAGTTACAATAACTCTTGTTTTAGGCTTTTCTAGTGCCGAATCGAATAGTGCCTACCAAATAGAGTTAAAACACATACGATAACTCATTTAATAATGAAATAAACCGTAAAAACCAATCGACGATATAAAATCAAGTCACGGTTTATAAAATAGTGTTAAAGGCAAATCTCAGTTTAATTTAACGTAATGCGGTTACCTAAAATAGACTCCCTAAATTGCCAGTTGTCACAGCCTCCCAGCCTCAGAAGAAACCCGTCCCGGGTTTCACTCCGAGTTGCTTGGTGTCATAAACAGTTTAGGATACTTCCTACGGAAAACGTCCTCACGTTCCCAAGTGAACTCCGGTCCATGCCGGGAGTTCCAACGAACCTTAACAATCAGAATACGGCTATTCCTCAGCCTCTTAATCTCACGATCCATAATCTCAATCGGTTCCTCAACAAAATTCAATTTCTCATCAATACGATTATCTCTTAATGGCACAACTATGTTTTCCTTCGAAAGACATCTCTTAAGATTACTAACATGAAAGACATTGTGTACACTACTCAGTTCCGATGGTAGCTCCAAGTGGTATGCCACCGGTCCGATTCTTTCTAGGATTGGAAAGGGACCAATATATCGGGGATTGAGTTTTCCACGCTTTCCAAAACGAATCACTCCTTTCCAAGGAGAAACTTTCAACATAACACGATCTCCAACCTGAAATTCTAAAGGTTTCCGCCTCTTATCGGCATAACTTATTTGTCTATCGCGAGCGGTTTGCAACCGGTTTCTAATCTGTACTATTTTCTCAGTAGTCTTTAGGACAAGTTCGGGACCTGTAAGTTGACTCTCGCCAACTTCAGCCCAACAAACAGGAGAACGACATTTTCGGCCATACAGCGCCTCAAATGGGGCGGCCTTAATACTAGAGTGATAACTATTGTTGTAAGAGAATTTGGCCAAAGGGAGGTGTCTCTCCCAGCCTTTGCCGAAATCAATAACACATGCTCTAAGCATATCCTCTAAAGTCTGAATAGTTCTCTCGCTTTGACCATCGATCTGTGGATGGTAAGCAGTACTCATATCCAACTTCGTTCCTAATGTTGTCTGTAAAGACTTCCAAAAGTGGGATGTAAAACGACTAACCCTATCAGAAATGATAGATATCGGTACTCCATGACGCGATACTATCTCCTTAAGATACAATCGAGCAAGCTTATCAAGACTATCGGTTTCACTAATAGCTAAGAAGTGAGCAGACTTAGTTAACGATCAACTATTACCCAGATAGCGTCATTGCCGCTAACTGTTCTCGGTAATTTAGTGATAAAGTCCATGGTTATTCGCTCCTATTTCCATTCTGGAAGTTCGGGTTGAACTAAAAGTCCTGATGGTTTCTGATGTTCGGCCTTAACTTTAGAACAAGTCAGGCACCAACTAACATACTGAGCTATCTCGGATTTCATATTGGGCCACCAGTATAATTTCTTAAGATCCTGATACATCTTATCGGCTCCGGGATGAATAGAGTATTTTGATTTATGCGACTCGTGCATAATCAACTCACGGATTCTACCATGAAATGGTATCCAGCTTCTGTCTCTGAAGCATAATGTTCCATCGGAATGCTTCAAGAAGCCGTTTTCACCTTCTACCATTCCATGAAGATTCTCATAAGGACGGTTCTCTTTCGTCAATGCCTCTACTTGGGCGGCTAAAATTTGAGATGGTAAGGGCGAAACAATGATCATTCCTAAGGATCTAACAAGTAGGGGTGTAATGTCCTCCTTACGACTAAGGGCATCAGCCACAACGTTAGCCTTACCAGGATGATAACGAATCTCACAGTCATAATCACTAAGCAATTCTAACCAACGACGTTGTCTCATGTTCAGTTCCTTCTGATCTAAGATATGCTTCAAACTCTTATGGTCGGTAAATACTACACACTTGGTTCCATACAAGTAATGTCTCCAGATCCTAAGAGCAAACACTACAGCACCCAACTCAAGGTCATGGGTGGTGTAGTTTTTCTCATGCTTCTTAAGTTGTCGGGATGCGTAAGCAATCACCTTCTCACGTTGCATCAAAACAGCACCTAAGCCTTTATGCGAAGCGTCGCAGTACACGACAAAGTCTTCGCTTCCTTCAGGCAAAGCTAGGATGGGCGTACTACACAACTTCCCCTTCAGAAGTTGGAATGCTTCTTCTTCCTTTTCTCTCCATTCATACTTAACATCCTTCTGGGTTAGTTTGGTCAGCGGTTTAGCTATCTTGGAAAATCCCTCAATGAATCTCCTATAATAGCCTGCTAAACCTAGAAACTGTCGGATTTCCGATGGGTTCTTAGGAGCTGCCCATTCCTTAATGGCCTTAATCTTAGCTGGGTCAACATGAACACCTCGACTATCTATCACATGACCTAAGAATTGTACAGACGGAATCCAAAATTCACACTTAGAGAATTTGGCATACAGCTTCTCCTCTCTCAACAATTCCAAAATGAGCCTCAAATGCTCTTCGTGCTCCTCACTACTCTTAGAGTATATCAAGATGTCGTCTATGAATACTATCACAAAGTTATCTAGGTATGGCTTACACACTCGGTTCATGAGATCCATGAAAACCGCTGGTGCGTTGGTTAAGCCAAACGACATCACTTGGAATTCATAGTGTCCATAACGAGTCCTAAATGCAGTCTTAGGGATATCCTCTTCTCGAACTCTAAGCTTGTGATAACCAGATCGTAAATCGATCTTAGAAAACAAACTAGCTCCTTGGAGTTGGTCGAATAGATCATCTATTCTAGGTAACGGATATCGGTTCTTCACGGTCAACTTATGCAATTCCCTATAATCAATACACATCCTAAACGATCCATCCTTCTTCTTCACAAACAACACTGGTGCTCCCCACGGCGACGAACTTGGTCGAATGAATCCCTTCTCTGACAATTCAGCCAACTGTTTAGACAGTTCCTCCAATTCTCTTGGAGCAAGTCGATAAGGTGCCCGGGCTACGGGTGCCGCACCGGGTATCAACTCTATTTGGAATCCCACTTGTCGAACATGTGGAATCGCTGGCAGATCGTCGGGAAACACATCCGGAAATTTTCTAACGACGGGTACTGTTAGCCTTAATTGTTTTATTAGAAGTGATGGTCATTCACGTTTAGGAACTTTGTAACGCGTGTTAGATATCGTGATAGAATAGTCAACGGGCTCGTGGATTGGGCTAAGCTAAATGGCTAATAGTTAAGATAAGCTAGCCTTTTATTATGTGCAATCCAATCCAAGTCCACGAGGCCCAAGGCCAAGCCCAAGGAAAGCCTTTTAGGGCAACAAGCCTCTTGTACTATAAATACCCCTCAAATGGTCATTTGAGGGGTGTGCTTGAAAGTGTGTGTGTGTGTTTTTCCTTTGGAATATACAACTTATTGTGTTTATCTTTATCGTCTCACATACACGAATATAACATCAAGTCACCATCTTTCTCATCTTATTTCTAAGCTTTGTTTGCGTTTGTGTTTCACGTTTTATACGCGTAACTTGGGTTACGTGTGTTGGGTTTGCTTGGTAAAGTGATAAGGTTGATATCGTAGTGGTCCTACAATTGGTATCAATCGCCTAACAATGGTTTAGGAGTGTTTGTGTTTGTTTTGAAGGGTTACGCGTAAAGGCTCTCGTTAGTCATATTTGTCTCGCTTAAAGCTTTAATTTTTGCACTTAAAAATTCAAGATTCTTGTGGTTTAAGGTTTATTTGGTGCTAAAGTTTCAGTATTTTGCAAAAAGTTCGAAGCTTTACGCGTTTTGGTTAAGTTTTAAACTCATTTTTGGTTCGTTGGTCATTTCTACTCGTAACTTTTCTGAGCACTTTGGGTGAAAAAGGTCAACATTTTTTGGTTATTCGAGTGTTTTTAAGGCTATCTGTGCAAAAGAAATCATTTGAATCGTTGGAAATTTCTTACGCGTAGAAGTCAACAAGTCAAAACCCTAGTTTTCTACGCATAACATTTTGGTGAAGAATCTTCGAGCTATAACGATTACTCAGTGCTTCCCTCACTTGGATAAGTGTGTGGAACACTTCGACTTGTGGATATCCCTTACGCTGTGACAGTGTAAAGGATTTTTGGTTCTTAACCATAGTTTATGCATAAGCTAAAAGCTTACGAGTAACTCTACGCATAACTTCACAATTACGCGTAAGGTTTACGAGTAACTTTTTGTCTACGCATAAGCTTAAGGTTACGCGTAAGATACTTTCTACGCATAAGATCCTACGCCTAAGGAATCCTACGCCTAAGCTTCCTACGCATAAGATCCTACGCCTAAGCATCGTCTACTCGTAACTTCCTGTTTCTACGCCTAAGCTCTTTCTACGTATAAAGGTTAAAAAAAAAAAAAAAAAAATCTGAGTTTTTTGGCGGGAAAAATTGAGTAAAATTTAAATTTTTGAGGAGACTAAATGTTCAATTTTTACGCGAGATTCAAATTTTGGTTTAACTTGATAAATTTTGGTCAAAAATTCAAATTTTTGGACCCAAATTCAATTTTTTTAGGTCAAATTTGGCGTCAAAATTGTCATAACTCAAATTTTTCATACGACCTTAGAATTGATTTTTATAGTGAATTTCAAATTTTGGGAGAAAATTTTTTATGCCTAAGAACCAAGGTTACGAGTACGACTTTCAGAAAAACCTCAACCAAGCTTAATCTTCATCAACCACAACTCCTTTATCGTTGAATCGATCCTACATCAACTTTATCAGATCATACCTTCATCAATGGCTTCTGAGAGACTCGCTCTAGAACCCGCACTAAACCGACAGACTTTTGGACACATCAGTTCAGGACTCGTGCCTCAAAGAGCTCAATCAACTTCGTTTGACAATCCTAAAGAACAAGAATGGGAGAATTTCTTCGAGTTAATGTTCGATGAATACTATGGTGGAACTTCGACAAATGCATCAAACCATCATTCCGCTGCACCCGCTCAAAATCATCCTCCACCACCAACAGAAGATGTATCTACAACGGTCGAAACCAATGCACCAACTCCATCTACATCATCTACATCTACTCAAGTTCTTGCACCCGTTCTACCAACAGTTGATGAGCAAAACCAAAACCAGAACGATGCAACGTTAGATGAAGACTTATTTGAAAACCCGTTTCCTACGGAATCAGCTGAATCTTCTTCAAGCTTACGAGAACCATCTAATTCGCATACGTTTAACCAACGGTATCCTTCTACTCTGAAGTGGACAAAAGACCACCCAATTGAACAAGTTATTGGTGAACCTTCAAGGCCAATTCAGACGAGACGCCAACTTGCCACCGATTGTGACTTGTGCATTTACCTTTGCTCAATTAGCAATATAGAGCCAAAGAACATTCGCGAGGCAATGGCAGAACCCGCATGGATAGAAGCAATGCAGGAGGAACTTCTCCAATACCGTCTACATGACTCTTGGGAAATGGTTCCAAGACCAATTGACATTTGCGTCATTGATCTCAAATGGTTATGGAAGAACAAACAGGATGAAGAGATGACTGTAATTCGCAACAAAGCCCGTCTTGTGGCCAAAGGATACAGACAAGAGGAAGGAATAGACTTTGAAGAGTCATTCACGCCGGTATCTAGACTTGAAGCAGTCAGGATATTCTTGGCCTATGCAGCTCACAAAAACATCACGGTTTATCAGATGGACATTAAGACCGCGTTCTTGAATGGAACTCTGAAAGAAGAAGTGTACGTGAGTCAGCCAGAAGGCTTCATCGACATGGAACATCCAGACTACGTCTACAAACTCAAAAAGGCAATCTATGGTTTGAAACAAGCTCCGAGAGCGTGGTATGACGAACTGTCCTCTTTCCTTATTCTAAACAATTTCACCAAAGGAACAGTTGATCCTACCTTGTTTACACAAAAATGCAAAAACGACATTTTGATTGTTCAGATTTATGTGGACGACATCATCTTTGGGTCCACTAATCCGAATCTTTCAAAACATTTTGAAAATCTCATGAAAAGCAAATTTGAAATGTCCATGATGGGGGAACTAAAATTCTTTCTTGGTTTACAAATACATCAGTCCCCTCGTGGAATTTTTATAAATCAAGCTAAATATACAACTGAGATTTTGAAAAATCATGGTATGGATAATTGTGACTCGGTCGGAACACCAATGGTAACTTCACCAAAAATTGGAGCTGATTTGTTTGGGAAACCTATTGATCCGAAGAAATATCGGAGCATGATTGGTTCTCTCATGTACCTTACTGCTAGTCGACCAGATATTCATTTTGCTGTTTGCTTATTAGCACGGTTTCAGGCAAAGCCTACCGAACTGCACCTCAAAGAGGTTAAACGGATCTTTCGGTACCTGAAGACATCCATTCACATGGGACTTTGGTATCAGAAGGAATCCGGATTTGATCTAATTGCCTTTTCAGATGCGGACCACGCAGGTGAACAAGTTACAGCAAAAAGTACATCAGGAGGAGCACAATTCTTGGGAGAAAAGTTAGTAAGCTGGTCTTCAAAGAAACAAGATTGCACTGCACTTTCAACCGCTGAAGCTGAGTATGTGTCTCTATCTGCGTGTTGTGCTCAAGTTCTATGGATGAGAACATAACTCACAGATTATGGCTTTACTTTCGATAAAATACCTATGTATTGTGACTCGAAAAGTGCCATAGCCATATCATGCAATCCTGTTCATCACTCAAAGACTAAGCATATCCGTGTCCGCTACCACTTCATCAAAGAGTACGTCGAAAATGGTACTGTTGAATTATTCTTCGTGAAGACTGATTACCAACTCGCCGATCTATTAACTAAAGCCCTTCCAAAAGAAAGGTTTGACTATTTAGTTCGACGAATTGGAATGCGAAGCCTAACCCCTGAGGAGTTACAACGTCTTCTCGAATCTTCTTGAAAATGATTTTCCAAAAAGTTTCGCTGTAAATACTTTTGAAAAACAAAATACAAAATTTGAAAAACCAACAAAAGCAAAATATAAAAATATAAAACTTTCAAAAATACAAAAACAATAGAAAATCAAAAATCCAAAAATATTCTTCTCACGACATGTCTCTTGTATAATCGATATTCTGTACGTTTCTAGAAATGTCATTCAACAATGATACGGGCATGTACAAATGCTTGAGCGAGATTTCTTTAATTGTTTTCTAAAACATGTCGTTTCTCAAAATTTCTTCAATAATGGCTTTCGTATACTTCAGTACGAAACCCGGACCAAAATGATGACTTTTGATTATTTTTCAAATCAAAACTCGTGCTTTTTAATGAAAATCACTAGTGTACGTTTCAGTGCACTACATTTAAAAATGGTGAAAAATCATCATCATCTTGAGCACCTTTTCAAGATTGTTCAAAAAGATTTTCAAAATCTTTCAAATATTTTGTGCTCAAGATAACTCCCTCTAAAACCCTTTAATTGATTATGCTTTATTAAAGGGGGAGTATAAAACTAAAATATTCCAAATTCATGCTTAAATCAAATCCGTTTGTCTCCCCAAAAGATTCTAAAATGTTGCTTAATCCGTTGATATCAAAAATATCACGTATATGCTATTTTTGAGGGGGAGGAGACGTGATTAAAATGTGATCAAAATCGTTGTTTGAATCTCATAAATGAGCTCGACTTAGACGGAACCAATGAATTGACGGGAATCAAAGTCAGTAAATGTACCATCTCGAGAAACTTTCTATGGACTTGACCAGGACGGGTAATAATTTCAAGCTAGTTCTCTAGTGATGTAAACGTGTCTCGAATCGGTCTTGTTCATTTAAAGTCGATCAATTCAAAAAGTGCGAACTCTACCCTCTATGTGCAGATTTCTGTCAAAACTTATAAGCACATGTGAAGGGGGAGTGTTTCTGAAAATATAAAACTCTCGGAGTGTTCCAAACATGTTTTCTATCATAAACATTCTGAGAGATTTTCATGAAAAATGGTTTTATGGCAACAATAGGACAGTCATGAATTTATAAGGTGACTAAGAATAGGAAATTCGTCCTATGATCCGCCAGAGCCGGAGGGATCTACCCAAGGACATCACAAATAGTTAGTATTAGAAGTCCTTAGGAATGATTGAAAAAAGGAGAAATGTGAGAAAGGAGAAAGAAGGGGTTGAAGAATTAAAAAGAAAAGTAAAAGAAATGGTGAAAAGAAATAGCCCTCCATACTCAACCTTAGGGCAGAAACCGGGTTCAATACATATGCTATTGGTTGTCACTTAGATGACGCCGGTATTGAAGACAAAGACGTCATGGACCCAGTGACGCACTGCACTAAACCTTCTAGCCACTCAATTCCTCTCAAAAGGGATTTGTTTCATTCTCACTGGGAACCCTACATAATCTATTGACCTTCTCTTAGAGTTGGTTGGTATTGAAGAAGGAGACCCTCTCCCTAGTCTCCGCTCAGGAAAACCAAAATGCACTATTGAGTCTAGAGCCACGAGATTCATCAAAAGATCTCATAGGAACACTTGACATGACATCGCTTGTTGTTCATCAATAAGACACAAGTGATATATTATAGAGTCCTACGCAGATCTTAGCAATCTGCCAGAACATTTATGAGAGGTTTCACATCTGTGATCTTCAGTGATTGAATGGAAACTCCTGCCAGGGTTAACATCAAACAGCCCTGACAGCAGGTCACTTCGGTAACTCCCCGTGGATTACGCTTAGTGTGTCTCAAACGGTCTACAGTCGTGAGGTGATGCTTCGGTGTACCTCAGCGACTCATCTGAACTGTAGGTGTATTTCGGTACATCGCGTTATCTCACTTGTGGGACTCCAGTTCAGGAACGGCCCTTGTGAGAATTAGAGACGTGTTTTCACAATATGCTGTTAACACACTCGAAATTCAAACTTGTAAGTGCCGGAATCCGCTTATTACTAACCTGATTTATGTTTTCTTCTTATGGAAGCTCCGGAGCGGATTGATCGTGCAGATTCTCCACATGCTCATACCAACAACACATGAAAGTTCTCATCAAATCAAAGGCAACTCAAAGTTAAAGATGATTCTTTGTTAATGTCAAAGAATCTACATAGTTTAACGACTCGAGAACTACATCATTGGTAACTCAAAGTCAAATAGAAGTGTGAGCATGGTGGAGAAAGACGTGGAGATACCTAACCAACGAAGTTGACAACGGCAGACAACCACATTATCTGATCAGAAAGCATGAAGGAACAAAGAATCAAGACTATTCTATATCTACACGCAAAGTTCAAGCTCAAGGAAAGTAAAGAACCAATCAAGTGGAGCATCATTTGAATGACCACCCCTTAGGGGGAGATTGTTAGCCTTAATTGTTTTATTAGAAGTGATGGTCATTCACGTTTAGGAACTTTGTAACGCGTGTTAGATATCGTGATAGAATAGACAACGGGCTCGTGGATTGGGCTAAGCTAAATGGCTAATAGTTAAGATAAGCTAGCCTTTTATTATGTGCAATCCAATCCAAGTCCACGAGGCCCAAGGCCAAGCCTAAGGAAAGCCTTTTAGGGCAACAAGCCTCTTGTACTATAAATACCCCTCAAATGGTCATTTGAGGGGTGTGCTTGAAAGTGTGTGTGTGTGTTTTTCCTTTGGAATATACAACTTATTGTGTTTATCTTTATCCTCTCACATACACGAATATAACATCAAGTCACCATCTTTCTCATCTTATTTCTAAGCTTTGTTTGTGTTTGTGTTTCACGTTTTATACGCGTAACTTGGGTTACGTGTGTTGGGTTTGCTTGGTAAAGTGATAAGGTTGATATCGTAGTGGTCCTACAGGTACATCATTAAGGTTTCTTTCATTCTTCTCCTCGCTTTTCTTTTCAGAAATTCGAGCTAAGAAAAGACAACCTCCTCTATCGATGTACTTCTGAGCCTTAATACAAGAGTTGATGCCCAACCGGGAAGGACTTCCACGGTCGCTCCGATCTCCTTGTATGCTCAGAACTTTTCCTCCAAACGGTAAACGCACAATCTTCTCATCACAAATGATGTGTGCACCGTTCTTCGATAACCAATCCATTCCGATAATGACGTCAAAACTTCCTAAGGTAACTGGCAACAGATCTATACTAAACGGGCGGTCTAGGAAACTTAAGGTACAACCTCGAACTACGGTGTCTATCTTCTCTCTATTACCATTTGCTAATTCCACATCATAACTAAACCCTAGAGGTGTTTGGGAGATTCCTAGTAATGGCATAAAGTTGGTGGATACGAAACTCATATCCGCACCAATATCAAATAGTATGGAAGCATAGCAATTATTGAGAAGGAACGTACCTGTAACTACGTTAGGGTCCTCACCAGTTTCCTTCCCAATAGCGTAAACACGCGCTGTTCCCATGTCTCTCTGCTGATTCCTAACACCATTGTTTCCCTGGTTTTCCACAACCTCACGCTTCACAGGGTTTAAGCCATCACCTCCTACACCTCGGTTAGCAAATCCTCCTACATTACCGGGATTTCCTCTCATCCACGGCTCTTGGCACTCATTCTTAAAGTGTCCCTTCTTTCCACATCCAAAACAGGTGACAGTGGCCTTCAGTCTGCTCCTTGTGCAGTTTGAGCTGCAGCAAGTGGACGAGACCTACAATCTTTGGCTATGTGTCCTACCTTAGAGCACTTCCTACACACAATCGGGCACGGTCCATGGTGGTGTCGGTTACAACGACCACACACACATTTACTACCTTCGTAACCTTTCTTATCTCCATTTCCTATGGCGAACACTCTGGCTGTCTCTTGCCGTTTGTTGCCATTTCCTTTTACAACTTCATTCCTCTTCCTCTTATCGTTCCTATCACTCTTACCCTTATCTCCTAATTCTAACACACAAGAGTCCATCAGACTCTGAGCCATAGCAATTGCCTCATGCAAATTGACTGGCTTAGCAGCGATGACATCATTTCGAGTAGCTAAAGGTAATCCATCAGTATACCTTTCAATCTTAAGTTCTTCGGTACGAACCATCTCAGGGCAAAGCAAGGATAGCTCTTGGAAACGACGAGTGTAAGTCGCCATGTCAGTACCCTTAACCTTATGGTTCCAGAACTCACTTTCTAACTTCTTAACTTCATTCCTAGGGCAGTAAGTCTTAATCAGGAGAGCCTTAAATTGAGTCCAAGACATACTATAGGCTACATCAATTCCTACGGCTCTGTGGTAGTTATTCCACCAGGTTAACGCCTCGTCCTTCAAAGTGAAGGTTGCATACTTAACCTTAAAATCCTCATCACATTTACTCACAGCAAACACAGATTCAGTTTTCTCCAACCACCTAGTTAGGTAAACTACTCCCTCAGTTCCTCCAAAATCTATGGGACCACAGAATCGGAACTCCTTATAGGTACAACCTCGAGTTCGATTCAACACTGGGGTTCCACTAGAAGTGTTAGAAAGATTAGCCTCAGCTAGCAGTTCAGCGACACGCTGCGACACTAGCTGGTCAATGTGGGCTGGGTTCACAGGTGGAGGGTTTTGTGGAACAGGACCATTCTCAGCACGGTCATCCACATTCAAGTTCCCTACAGCTGGGTTATCAATGTTCGGGTTCTCAACATGTGGTGCAGTCGGGGTCGGACGACGACCACGACGACCAGGGGCAACAACAGCAGCAGGAGCTGCTCGGTTGTTCCTAAGCAAGTTTCATCTTGTTGCCACCATTCTGGGGGCAAGAAGAACAGTTTCATAAGTTCACAATTCACGCTCTAAAATAGAGTTGGGTTCCAAGAGTCACTACATAACGCCTGAATACATACTCAAGGCTAACAAAGATAACGCTATACCAAAGCGAAACAATCAAATACCGCATCATAACTAAGGATGCACGTTCCAGTAACCATAACTCATAGGTTTCACAAGTGGGAATACATGGGAGGATTCGAAGAAATCAAAAACGATCCTATCAACGATAAATGTAAACAACTAGGATAATCCTACATCTCGAACCAAGTACTACTTAGTTTCAAGATGGCACAAAACCATAAATCTAATACTATCTAGCCACGTCTACGAATATCGCTCACTGATCTCCTAACATCGTCAACTTCTCTCTACAAGGAGGCTAACTCAACCCGTCGAGCGTCGCGATCGCTCTTAAGCTCTGCGACCTCTCTCTCCAACTCACCAATCCTACGCCAAATCGCTCTATCAGCATCACGTGCTGTCCCGAACCCTCTAAGCAGGTCCCCAACCTGCTCCTGGAGCTCCGACATACCATCATGCAAAACCCTAGTCCTCCTGACTACAGTACCCATATCTGCTCTAAGATCCTCAATACTAGCTCTAGACACTCCAACCAAACGCTCCGTTAACTGACTAAGTCTAGTACCCTGAGAGGTAATCCTCTCCCACACCAGACCCGTCTCACCATACGCCTCGGGTTCTGAAGCAATCTCTGACGGTATCTCTGATCCTAATGGGCTACCTATATAAGGTGAGTAAGGTGGTGAATCGATGTCTAAAGGCTGTCCAGGGGACTCAGGCTTAGGCAAAAGAGATCCTGGTCCAGGAGAATGTGCAGGACTCTGCAAAGGATGAGTACCCCCTTCTGGGATATCCTCATCATCCTCCTCCTGAGGATCCTCATCCTCATCAACATACTGCTCCTCAATCTCATCCTCCTCCTCGACCTCATGCTCCTCCTCGCCCTCATCCATAAGGGGAGAGTCCATGAGTCGGAGTCTCTGTGCAGGTAAATCCTGAGGTGGTACACTAGGAGATCTAGGCCTCCTAAGACATAGTGATGCTGCTAAATGAATAGGTGATGATGGTGGTCGCACGGACATGCGGGCAGTGCTATAAGCAAGCCTAGGAGTCTGTGCTCTCGCTAAAACCTGATGTAAAGTGAGTTGCCTAGACGAACTAGGGCGATCTGATGATGAACTAGAGTGACGGGCGATCTCATAAGGATCACCCTGCGCAACCGTCATGAGAGTCAATGCTGGCGAACTAGCTACAGCAAGGACTTCCTCAGACACATCAAAAGCTAGTGAAGGCATAGTCTGTGACAACGGCATAGGGTAGGTATAAGTGTTCGAAACAACTAGTTTTTAATAAGCGCAACAGCTTAACCAAAACACATATCACATAATGTAAGCTTTAAAAGTGTAGGTACCGCATTACTCAAAACATGCCTTTAAATAACACACATAAGTTCTGTTCTATCACATAATCACATATCAAAGCAATCGAGTTCAAATTCCAAAATCGTAATATACCGTTTACTCAAATCAATTTTCGTAATATTTCGATAATCACATCCCATTTTCCCAAAACCAATAATCATATCTCATTTCCAAAACCAATAATCATATCTCATTTCCAAAACCAATAATCGTATCTCATTTCCAAAACCAATAATCATATCTCATTTCCAAAACCAATAATCATATCTCATTTCCAAAACCAATAATCATATCTCTTTTCCAAAACCAATAATCGTATCTCATTTCCAAAACCAATAATCGTATCTCATTTCCAAAACGTTTAGGAATACCCCTAAACATATCCAAATCATAACTCCAATCTCTAAATCATAACGTTTTCATAATCAGTTCGCAATATCCTCTAACATATCATCTCATAATTCAAATTGCATTTCATACCATAATCAAATAAGAAGCTTCGGCTTGGCAAGCGGGCGTGCGTCGGTCGAGGATCAATTTTTCTTAAAAGCGCTTATAGTTTAGGGTTTATAAAATACCTAGTTCTCTATAACCTTGAGCTCTGATACCAATCTGTAACACCCCCAAATCTCGGTACAGCGGAAGACTTAATCAAGTTTTCGGGGCGTTACTTTTTGGATTGGTATCGCACACAAGTAAAATAAAAGATAACCATTTAACCATTTAAAACCAATCCCAAATCAAATATTCAAACATTTAATCCGAAGATATAAATTTTAGGCCCAAAACATAGTTTAACAAAATAGGTCCCCATTGTTTATCAGAGTCAGAAAATGATCCTTGAACCACGCCTCCATGCCAAGCTTCCACACGTCAGTTAATTCAAACATCTCTCAAATACCTAAGAAATCATGCTAAAAGGTCAGCTTACGCTGGTGAGTTCATAGGTTTAAGTTCAACAAAATCATAGTGGACCTGTAAGAGCTGATTTGCTATGCAAGACCTAGATAGGCAAATACCGTTTCATACACTGATCCTACCCGGATCTCCAATCATATAATCACTCACTCGGGCCCCTGCGACTCTAGTCCAGCACTGTCGTGGCAACCTCTAGAACAGTTGCCAACCCCGGGCTAGGTCGTGATAGAAGTCTATTCTTAGTTAGGCACGGTAGAACCTAGACTAAGGAAACAACTATCGCACATCTATCTACTCAGTCAGCATATAAGCAAATCCAAATAGTTTTAACGGTCCAAAAACAGTAGCATGATTCTCACCCCATAATAGTTCAAAACGTAGTTAAAACGTATATAAAAGTGGGGCTATGAAACTCACCTCAAGCAATCAACGCACAATCAACGCACAAATATCACTAGCAGAAGATAACAGAAATCACAGCACAGCAACTATCGACTCGGCACAGCCTATTAATGTAGACCAACTTAATATACATATTCCTCAAAATCAACGTTAACTACCCCAATATATTCCATTCCTTTATTTCCAAAAACGTCTTGTTTCACCATTAATCCTAGTGTTTGGTATCCTCATGTGTGGGTGTATCGACTCAATATGATGCCATGAATGCACTCAAACAACCAATATATAACTCAATGTGACACATTGAGACCTCTAAACGATAAGCTTCATAGTTCAATAAGTTTCGGAATAAATAGTAGACCTTATCGAATTCGTCAACTCGATAAACTCATTTATTTACTCGTGTCGCTTATTATCCCATAAATCAATCGTATCCTTAAAGAGTCATAAGGACAATTCACCCATTAATAAGGTTACCCAACGTATCTAGCGGGCTCTTATTAGATTCGTCAACCCAATAAGTCCGCTACCCACGTGGATCAACAATATTAACGTTAGGTTATCCGCAACCCATGCACACATAACGCAAATAAATAATTACTTATCCAACATTAAATGTCCACAATTGACATTTATTGATAAACGTGTACTCGAAACGTTAATTATTTATTTATTACAAAACATTTCCAATTTAGTCGTTAGTTTCCATTTAAAACTAGTAAATAACAAGATAAATCTTGTTATTGATACTTTTGGTACAAAAGCCCATTATCATTCACATTTCATAGTTTTATTATCATTTCCATATATAAATATATTTCGTCAAATTCCAATATAAATCTCATACCGTTATTCGTTTCGAGTCCACAAGCACGAGTCATAACTTCTCGGCTTTTAATCAATCAATTGTCCAAATTATACTAAAGTCCATGTTACGGCTTTGTCGGAGTCAACTATTGACTAAGAAGTAAAAGTGACGCCGACGTAGCTCAAAGTCACAATATATATACCAAGTCCATAATTACAAGTCATAACGTCGCAATTCAATCCCAAACTAACTCAGAACAACCTCGCCAACCAATCAATCAACCAATTATACGCGAAACCAATGTTACGACCTTAATGGTCATGACACGGTCGCGGTCAAGACCACGTGAACCAAACAAGCTTCTAAAAGCTTTTCGGCTCCACGCGTCTCGTCCAAACCTCAACTAAACCAATTAATAAGCTACCAAATCGACCCGACTCGGACCCAAGTCCTAAGTGGGTCACGTACACCAACCCATGGGTCACGTACGTGACCATGGTGGTCCGTACGCCCCTTAACTCATCACAAAATCCAACCAAATCAATTCTACAACACTCAAATCCAATCATTCAAGCTCCAAACACTAACCAAACACAAAACCCATCAACTATTCTTAATCAACAACATGAACATAAACCCTAAAATGCAAAACCCATCAAATTAATGCACCACACATGTACCAAACACTAATTACTTGTTTATTTCAACACTAATTAGCTTTAATTTCATGTTCCACCCAAAAGCCCCAAATATAAAAATTAGGTCGAAACCCTAATTTTCTATTCGTGGGTTTTTATTGCCCAATCAAGCTCAAAACATGTTCCCTTTACCTTATCTAATCACCAATTGCAAAAGCCCTTTGAAATCTTTAGAAACCCTAAAAGTACGAATCTTAATTCTTGAATTTGGAGGTGTTAATGAAGTCCAAATTGAGTGTATGATATATGGTTGGAAAGAGGAGAAAGAGATCTTTCTTTTGGTGGTGGAGGTGTATCTTCACTCGCTGGAATCCGGCCGTTGTGGCCGGAATAGTGGCCGAAAATAACAAAGGGGTGGCTAGGGTTTGCTTTAGAGAGAGAGTAGAGAGAGAAATGTTTAGTGTGTGTTTTCTAGAGAGAGAAATGAAAGTATCAAATGAGGGGTTGGGTGGGATATTTATACTAGGCCACTAGGGACCTCAAAAATAATAATTTGGGGGTAGGGGGCGGCCGGTCAAGCAAAAAGAGGAGGGTTCGGGTTGTAATTTTTTGTATCTATCTCGTTTACCCATTCCCGAGCTCACATATCGTCCCCCGAGTGTCCCACTACATTTATTTAACTTCCCAACATCGTTACTCACGTTTTTCCACAAGTTTTGACTATTTATTTGTCAATTTTCGAGTTACGGTCTAAAAGTTACAATAACTCTTGTTTTAGGCTTTTCTAGTGCCGAATCGAATAGTGCCTACCAAATAGAGTTAAAACGCATACGATAACTCATTTAATAATGAAATAAACCGTAAAAACCAATCGACGATATAAAATCAAGTCACGGTTTATAAAATAGTGTTAAAGGCAAATCTCAGTTTAATTTAACGTAATGCGGTTACCTAAAATAGACTCCCTAAATTGCCAGTTGTCACATCATGGGAGTGACAAAATCTGTTCGGGAGATGGGCCCCGTAGGGAAGGGCGACAAAAGGAAGTTAGGGGCAACGAAGTACGTAAACCGGCCCCTTCCAACAAGAAACTTCCCTAAGAAAGTCAGGCAACTTACCAAAAGCCCTTCCTGTACCGCGTAGAGGGGCGTGTTTAGACGGGAAACCCCCTGAAAGGCCCATTGAAGTTGAAAGGCCTATCTAATTCCTCGGGGAATACGATGGGTTGATCAATACGCCAGGGCCACGAGGAAGCAAGCCACCGGAACTCCTTCAAGAAATGGATAAAGGCAAAAGAACCGCACCAGAAAAGCCACCGGGAAAGCCAGCGGAAAAGAATAGAAGATACAAAACACAAAACAGTGGCAGTAAAAGTCGCGTACCACTGCTAATGTACTTTTCACTGCTAGTATGATTGTGTGGGGTGAATATGTAATATTCTAGAATATCTTCGGTAGGATTTTTTGTATTAGATAAGTATTGTAAGTATATTTATCTTGTACAGTACTTAGTGTATTTTGTAAAGGACTCCTTATCCTATTAAAGGAGGTCCTAGGTTTGAGTTCTATATAAGTTTTGGTGATATCTAGAGTCGATACACTTCAAGGTTGTAAACGGCAATACTATTCAGAGTATTCGTGTATTAACAACATATCGAGGTGTTTAGTGAGAATAATTGTTCGTTAATTATTATTCTTCTTAAGGAGTACTAGGTTGTGTTCGTTTAGTCACCTTCTATAGTAGATCCTTCGCTAAAATGGGATTTAAAACAGATTTATATGTTAATGGACAAAACAATTTTAAAGACCATCACTTATTCTAAAAACATCAACATCTTCACTTGGATTATTTTTTAAAGAACATCTTCACAACGACATCAGGTTATCAGATGTGTAGAGTGACATTCGTTTGAGTGGATTATTTTGAGCTTTATACGACCTTTGCAAACATAAAAAAATGCTACACTGCTTTTATGCTCGATTACTTAAATTAAGTTACAACTGCTAGCTGTTTTTTACTACTGCTTTTGTGGGGCTGAACAGGGACAGTCGTTTACCACTGCTTTTAGTAAACTTACAACAGCTAGTTAATTTGTACTAGTGTTGAATGTTAAACCTCTATTTTTGGAAGTGTGCTTTGTCTCAAGTTGGTAGTTATAAGTAGGTTGTAGAATACGAAATGTACGTCTAGAAGGAGTCGTGGGTTTATAAAAGTAGTCCGTATGGAAAAGAAGTTGCCCTAAGAACAAAATTAGTTTGCCAAAATTATTTTGGGTAACAACTGCTTGTTGGCCAGATTAAAAAAAAATGGATAATGGGATAACAGAAGAGATGAAATAGTAAATATGTTGACATACAATGTTTGATACAGACAACCAACTACATATTACGATTACTACATGGTTATAACTTTAATTGTTACATATTATATAACCACTTAATTGATAACATTCATCGACTACGAAAAATCTAAACAGTCCAATGCTTCCTTCCCACACAGACAGCGTACTAAAACCACAAACCTTCATTCCCATTTAGCCTGATCCGTAACTTCAGCCAAACAAACCTGTTGAAAATGGCATTGATATATCATTAACCAATTCAAGTGATAATGTTTAAAAGGAACATGAATAGAATGGTAAGTTATAAATAAAACATACTATAGACAGCACAGTCTGTATGATTTAACAAAAGAAGAGATTCTTTGTATGGGGTGATGTAGAAAGATCCCGTATCTCCTAAAATTCCCATGCTGACAAATAATTCAAGTTCTTTGTTGTACAGGAATAGCGAGTGACCCAAATGGTTGCCAGTGTACGCTTCCACTATTGGAGCCTGATCCTTTATAAACCCAAGCAAACGAACAGATAATAGGGTGGGGATGGCAAAGAGGCTTCTACATGATCTTATGGCAAAACCATTCACGTCCAACACCCATCCACAAAACAATGGCATATCTTCATCAACGATCATACCAGAAATCACTAGAGAGGTTCCAAGATCGAAAACATAGAATGGAACTGGGAGTTCATTTTTTAAAATCTGTGGAAGGTCTATAACTTTAAATTGGTTGGTTACCAAATCAAACGAAATCAACATATAAATCTTGTATGTAACACCGTCCTCATTAGTTAACTTTTCACTCCCAGTCCAATAGATAAAATGACCGACAACTGCCAGACTTTGACGTTTCAATTTGATAGTTTCACGAGGGGGGTGGAAATTTTCAAGGCATGTCCACCTTAACGAGTTGAAAGAAAAGACAGAAACATACCAGAAACCACTTTGGAAAACAGGATAGGAGACCTTCACGATCGTCGGGTCAAGAGTGTCCGGACGGACGGCAAAACCAAAACAAATCTTTTTACATTCAATTTGATGCGTGTAAAACGGGACATGTACTGCAAGTGATTTTTGGATTGCCGGGTTCCAAATACCAGACATTAGATTAGAGCCATAAACAAAACACGAAAAACCATGAGAATTGCCAACTGCAATCATAGATGAAAGCATTAAATCTGTACGAAGTACCGTACCGGTCAACTGTTCATTAAAAGCTAACATAAAACCTTTGTGACCCTGATCAAATGTTAGCGTAAAAAAACACTCATCGTTACGACGAACACCGTAATTAGAGATGAAAAAACCACAATCTATACTAGCCTTCCATAACTTGCAAACACTACGTAGCTGGAGTATAGACTTAGGAGGTAGCCTGCGAATGATATCTAGTTGAACATCCAGTGGGATATAGTCGGACATTTTGTTAAACAAAAGCAGAAAGATTGGGATAAAGATATGAAGTGAATAGACCAAAAGAAGAAAGAAAGATGTTGTTAAACAAATTAAGAAAGATTTGTATTGAAGAAAGAGATTGGCAAAAGAAGAAATTTAAGGACATGTACCGTAATGTACTATAGGGCAACCAAATATTGAATTCTGCTAGTATATACCAAATAAATTAATAAAGTATACATAACCCATAATATATAGAAGTGGTTTGGAAAGCATAGGCTTTTTTGTATATGTGCACGTGTATTAACTAAAGAAGTGCCGTTGAGTTAAAAAAATATTATAATAATCGACAAATATATAATAGAAGTAAAAATACCTACAGTATACGTTGAAAGAAAAATACTTCACGTGTCAACATTAGACAATAATTATGGGTCAAACGGACATTAAGGATAGTACCTTGAAAGACCGCTATCAAATTATGTATTCAACCTTGTGCTTCCAGAAGTATTCAAGCATCCGTTCACGGTAAGCTAAAGTTGTTTGAAGAGAGTCGTCTACTTCCATAGGCTGGTTACGGAGCAATCTGTACAAAATAATGCACACCCATACTCCGCAGTCACCATACAACTCTGATTGTTTTGGTACTTGTGGACACTTGTATGTGATTTTATAATCCCCTGGTGATATGCCCTTACTATGCAGTACCCAACGTTTGTTAGGTACGATTTAAGCTGTGTTTGTAACTTTCTCTTGGAACCTCGCAACCACCGTTCACCTCCTGAGGCTGACCCAAGAGAGTCATAAATGTAAACAACTCCAGTGCGGATATGGAGCTCACAGAGTACCCAGTGTTTTGTATTTTCATTCATGGGAAAATACACCTGATATATAAAACAAATGCAGGATATTATAAGATGTTTATAACAGTAGTGGTATATGTACGGTAAGAGTCTGCCATAATGACCTTTGCAACATCTCGCCAAGCCACAGGGTATGTTGTGCCATCTGAATAAGTGGTAGGCATGTTGCCACCTAGGATTTGATTGCAAAAAGTACACCCTGCCAAAGCCCAATCTGCATCAGCTGGTCTAAACAACCACATCAATTCAACCCATGCATCCAAGTGCTGCGGACAGATAAAGCAAATCAAAACTGTAAACATTCTTTTCATAAGTAACAAAACGAAATAATAAACAAGTGCAGTAGACCAGCTAGGCATCAGGTTTACTTACTAACTCATTAAGCCACCCGCCGGTGCAATCTTCAACACATGCCAAGGCTACCCAAAAATCCCTATAAGCAATAACCGCACCGGAGCCCCAAGGAAACCTATAAAGTAATGGTTCTTTAAGCTTCAAATACTTGCGAAGGTAATCAGGAACATTAACCTTCTTCTTGTTGCATTTCGGGTGTCGTAAAAGTTCCTACAAAATAAATATATTCAATAACATACACACAATGATAATTATGTTATTGGATTAACAAACAGAACCTACCTCTACAAACGGTTCAATTATGGGCGAATAGAATCGACTAACTGGACACGTTCTTGGGTTTCCAGATGTTTCCTGAAAATAAAGTTGAAAGATAAGTAGAAAAAAATAAAAAAAAGATTCGTTTCAGTTACAATTTAATAAGGTGATGTACATCTGAAACGGCAGCCGGGATAATAGCCTCGTTAATGCACCCTGCGATCTTGTAACACGGCGGCAAGGAGTAGCTGATATTTTTGATACCCCATTTTCTGAATTGACAGACCCAAACAACGTCGCGTAAGTTTGTACAGTGCGCCTTCTTTTACTGAGGTTGTCGTTCAATTTTTACTCTATTTCTTTTGTTCGTATTCATATCGGAGAAAAGATCTTCCAACAGAGGTTTTTCATTAGGACCTACCACATTTGCAAATGACACTTTCTTGGGTTTAACCTGAGATTCAGGGGCTTCAGAGTCTTTCTTTGTTGGTGTATCTTCTAGGCTAACCACAACAACATCATTGTTACTGGATTCAAGACCAACAAACGAATTTTTGTCAACCACATCCCCTTGTTGATCATCACAATCCATTAAATCTAAAGACGGAAGACACAATTTTGTATCGACGCTTTTGTTGACATTATCTTGGGGGGAAACATGAGTGTCATTTTGGCCAACCACATTTACATATGGCATGTTGTTGTCTTTAAACTTACATTTGAGAATATAGTATGTTACAAAACAGCACATTAAACTATTTTATTTATCGGCGATGTTTTACTGAGAATGTAGATACCTCATGAGCTTTGTTGGTGGGTGTTCCTACTTCTGTCTGCACACAATCAATATTGCTAACGGGTTCAGGTTGGCAAGGCAATTGTTTCTGAACCACATCTTGTTGTTCGTTATCACAATCCATTGCATCTAGAGAATTATCACCCAAAACTTTTTCATCGTTTATGTAAGACGACCAGTCATTACCACAATCCGGTTCCTGCTGAATTTTAAATATATATACATAAGTAGGGAGGTATGCTATAGCTGATATTTAAACTGTAACTGAAATATAACTTATAATAATGGGGTCACCGGGTATTTTATTTTCCTCTTTAGGTGCAACTGGTGGAAGTTGAGTACTACTTTGACCTCCATATTCCATAACAGGACATTTTTGGGTCATGGCACAAGCTTCAACAAGCATACCAAGGTTACATGGTTGCGTTTCTTTAAGCCCATCATCATTTTCAATGTCCGTTGCATGGTCCGCATGGACAACCTTATCCCCGTTAGGGCCTACAATATGAGACGACGTGGCCTGTATCGACCAATGTTTGATATAAGTGTGGACACGAACGATTATTTGAGTTTGGTATAAACATTGGAGGTAAACTGATAAGTAAATACAAACCTTCGGATCATCGGGAGTAACGTCAGGGTCGTTTGTGGTGGCACAACTTTTAATATGTTCACGATCAACAGTAGCATAATTATTAAGACCCAATAGTTCCTGTACTTTTGAAAGTCTGGTTTTCACAGTCATAAACACATCAAGTAAAAAAGGTGTGTTTCTGACCGAATGAATGCCGTTTTCTATCATCAAAACTTTTTTATTCAAATCCACTAACTCACGAAATAGACGCCCTGTCGAATGAGTAGTTCCCGTTTGTGCAACATTTAAATTGAAATCGTCCATGCACAAGTTTAAATTGAAATCGTCCTCGAATTCATTTGAATGCTCTGCAGTCTTGTAACCATCGTCGGTCTCTGGAACAGACAAACCATCTATAAATTGGGCGCTGGCAATACACCACGGTTGCTTCATTTCAGCTTGTGTTGTAGAAAGTTCAGCAATGGGAGTTGAATCCTAACAACAACAAAAAAATTTAAAAAAAAAATAATAATAAAATTTAAATTACTCATATAATGTGAACAAATTCAGTTACAAGTTCGTGGGGTCAGCAATGTAAGACTGTGTGATGCATACCGGTCCAAAGAGGTTACAACAGTCCGGTTTCTGAAACTTTGAAAGTCCTGACGAAGCAAGACCACGTGGAATGACCTTATTGTCTTTCACCCACCAAAGTGAGCTTTTAGGATAAGTCTCCAAAATCCAAATCTGTAATAGCCACAATTGTCATCTTTAAAACGTGTACTTATGCAGCTATCGTTTTTCAAAATGTTTCAAGGTTTACCAAAGTAAAGGTAACCTGTTTAGGATGAAACAATACCTTTATGGTTAGAATTTAAAAATAAATCACAAACTAAAATGTGTTATAACATTTTTGTTATCTAAATTACGGGTAACTTTTATATTACTTGTATACAGAAGAAAAACCAGCAATTCATAACAATAAAACAACAACATTAATTTTAGGTACTTTTGAAATGAATAAGTAATAGCACAACAAAATAGAATCAAAAGCTTTTAATAACCTGTTTTTGTAAAGAAATATGTTATCAAAGCTAGAAATTCATACATTAGTACAAACTACTGAGAATTCTAACCTTGAAAGCCCAAGCGAACCCGTATAGATTGTATGTGGCACTGAACTTTGGGTTTTTTTTTCAATTTTAACAAATGATCTTTTATGTGAATATGAACAATATTGACAGTCCTTTGATAAAATTTATGCCACATATATTCACCCCAAGGAAATACATTCCAGGCTTCAAAATCATCAACCAAGGACAATAAGTGATTATGGATGCAATTCATGTCTTCTTTTCCCATAAACACCAGCTCTGCAGCTACCAGCAGACACACCCAAACAACATCCTCATCAGAAAAAGATAACCACCTTTTCCCATCCTTTTTTCCGTCATTAACAAGTTCCAAAAGATCAATTGCATGTACATTTGTTATACCATTACTCTTTTTTTTAGGAAATACACGATCAAAAAATGCGCTAGATCGTTTAATAGGTTTTGAAACTTTGCCAAATCGAAACCCTGTTATCAGACAAAATTCTTTTCGGCCAAACCTTAACGAATGATCCCCAATTTGGAATTTTAGTGGAGGGGAATCAGAGATGTTAGAAACATATACCTGGTGTTGCAAAACATAATGCATCAGAAGGCAGTCATTCTCGCACGACTTTATATCCAACCATGGACCAAATACTGTTTGCCTGAACAACCTTTCGTGGTTTTCATTCTTTGACAAACAAAGTTTAATATCTGGCAGCAACTTCAATGTAGAACGAACTGCGATTTTACAATTGTACAACTTTAATTTTGTCATAAGGAATTATAGAGTAAAATTAATTAGGGTTTAGAGGGTTTTGTGAATAAGATGTGGTTTGTGAGTGTGTGCGCGTGAGGTAGAAGAAGACGTTTAATTGTAGAAGCTGTTATAAATCGTACATGAAGATGTTTGATTGTGTGTGTACGTGCGTGATGTTCTGTGCGTTATTATTACTGGTATTAGTTTTATAATACAACCAGCGTAAAATGACAATATTATCCTCATGTATAAATACAAGTTGCCCAATATTATATAGTTGCCCGAAAATACAATTTGGTTGCCCAAAAAACAATACCTTACAATACATGACATATACTCTCAAAATACGTACTTCGGTCATACCTTTGTCGGACACATGGCACCCCATGGTTGGATACCAGGAAATCGCTGGGCAACTGGTCCATTTTCATTCGGCAAAAGTGCGTGGTCCGGATAGTGATAAGCCTCAGGGCGCGCGGTCTATTTGACTAATTTTCCCATTTTATTATTATAAAAGATGTAAAGTTTTTACAAGAGTTATAAAAATATGAAATTAATTTTAGACCTTGAAATAACTAGTGAGTTAGATAAAGATGATAATAAAAAGTTTATTTTATCTTATGACTAGTTTGTCCAATTTTGACTTTTCATAAGTCAAAGTATGATGTTGACTTTTCAAAAAGTCAAAGTATGCAGTTGACTTTTTAAGAAAGTCAAAGTCCAAGTTGCATAATATTTCTCCCCCTTTTTGTCAAAATAAAAAGAAGAGGCGAGGCGGAATATGTAATAAGCCCGAGCCATTATCTCCCCCTAAATTGGGTGCCAAGAGAAAGATACATGGATTGCGAAAAAGCTACAAAAAAGATGTTAGTAATAAGCATCATCACAAGTATATAAGCATTTCCAATCACCATGTAACAATCAACAACAATATAAGAAACACCATTCACTTTCTAAAATTTTCATGATATAAAAATTATGAAATGAAACACAATGATGTGTTAGTACATAAAGAAAATCCTAGAAAATTAAAAAAGACTATCATAGAAAATTAGAAAAATACCAAGAAAATCATAGAAGAATAAAAAAAAGACTTAGAATTTAAAAGATAAACTAGGAACCTCCTATTGATGTGGCGGATGAGCAAGAGCATTGATTCGCTCTAAAATGTGGTTGAGGATGAACCTCATTTCATCTTGAAGCTCATGGACCATTACCCGGGTCCGTTCGCTAATGTGGGCGGTGCGCTCACAATTTGAGCAACCGTGTCTAGGAGGGTAATATGGTTCATGATTTTGTGGTGGTGGAATGGTGGAGTTGTTGGTGTTGGTGGTTGGAGTGGTGATTAGGGAGGCTAGCAAAGCATTTTGCATTTGCATAGTTTCACTAAGGTGAGAGTCCACCATATTGGAGAAGTTGTGGAGATGGTTTAGCTCGAATTCTATCTCCACTTTAGAGTGTGGGTGATCTTCCCACATGGATTCATTGATGTCCTCTATATGAGGAGACAAGGATGTTAGGGGTAGGCATGATCCCCATACAAAGGTCCATGAATGTCATAGTGAATAGGATGGAAAAGACGAGGTTGAGGCCCTAACGGGGCGTTTGGGTCAAAATATGGACGTGGAGACTCATGAGTTATTCGCTCAATTGTACCTAAAGATGGTAGTGGAGGTGGATTGTTGGGCATAGGAGGCAAGTCCCCCAAGTCCTCCAAAAATGGGTTTGGAGATGTAGGTGGTGTAGAGAATAGCTCTAATGGTATGAGAGTTGGAGATTTAGGAGGTGATGGTGACTTGGATGTTTGGATGGGAGCCGGTGGTGGAGAGCTAGTAATGGGAGTTTTTGTTGGTGGTGGAGTGGTGACTACAATAGGTGATTTTGGAGGTGGTGTAGGAGTAGTCAAAGTGAGAAAGTTCTCATCTCTTATGGGAGATGAGATGGTTAGGGGAGAGGAATTGGAAGATGAGCTAATATTGACAAAACAACATGGTCTAACACTCATTCTAGCCGTTCTCTTGCAAGGCTTGTTTGATGGAGAAGAAGTGGATGACTTAGTCATTTTTGCTTATGCTTGTTCTAGTAGAAGATGAGAGAAATTTGGAAGGTGTGAGGATGATCATCTTAGAAGGTCTTAATTTATAGGATTATGAAATTATGGAGAAATGTGTTTGATTTGATGTTAATCCATAGAAGAAAGGAGGTTTCTAATTATTTGGAAGTGTTTTTAATGCTAGTCATATCATCTAAGTCAAGTCATACAAGAAGGATGGAGTGAAGAGACAAAGATATGCAATAAATGTGTTATAATGATTGTAGGATCTTGAGAATCAGATCAACAATGGATTACAATGAACCAAATTTTTGGTTCCTTCCTTTATGAAAAAGGGTTCCTTGGGTGAATTTTTGGAATTTTTGAATTTTGGTGAGAAATGGATATCCTATATGTCTAAGTGTGTTAAACTAGTTCTAATATGGATAAAAACTAGTAAGAACTATCCTAGAAGCAAATTATGGTAATTTGGAATGTTGAAATTAGCAAAATTTAGAAAATTACCTGCAGTCCCCACGGCACCAATTTTTTACACAGGCGGAACCAAAATTTTGGTGCCGTCTGGTCTGCCTATACAGGTATGGCGGCACCAAAATTGTGAACAGACGGAACCAAAAAATTGGTGCCGTCTGGTCCATGGTGCCCAGAAATCTTCACATACCACTTTTTTAACCATTAGGGACTTTTTCAAAACCTGAAATTTTTCTTAAAACATATGGCATTAACTATTTCTAGTTAGGAACAGTCAATAACGCATACACAAACATAGTGGAGCATTGATTTTCACCAAAGGCTAACGATTTTCACATATAAGTGAAAATGGGTAAAATTTGATAACACTCGTGTGCTATCCCCTTGCATGAATCGGTTAGCATACAAAATTGTTTCAAGTTAGTTTATCATCCTACAAAGTAAAATCACCCAAATAATATCATACATCATTGTTTTTGTCTTGTTTCAAACACTCCCTTAAACCTTACTTATCCAACTTTTTGTAAATCTTTGTCATTATCCTTCCAAGGCACTTGAACATCCCCTTGGTTTGCTTGAACTCCGCCAATTCATTCTCAATCTCAGGAAGAGATGCATAGTACTCTTGAGGTGGTAGCCGAGAATTTGGGAGACCGTCTTCGGAGCTATTTGATGATGATGATGATGATGAAGGAGTTGGAGGTTTTGCCATTTTACCTTTTGCCTTGGTCTTGGACACTCGCTCGTCACTCAAGGGCACAAATATATGAGGGATGAGAGAATAATCTAGCATCAACCCTTTTAGACTTGGTGGAATGGGTGCAAATGCTCTATAGAGACGGGGTGAGTAGCATCCCGTATGAAAGAGCAATGTAGCTTTGAGTAGGAATATCTACCATTCTTCTAGCAATGTAGTAAGCTAATTTGAATGGTTGACGAGTGGACAAGTTGTGGAGCATGTGACAAAGGCAAGCATTGATATGGTCTCTATTTCCTATGGTGCTAATGACATTGGCTCTAAGGAGTTCCTCCCACTTTTTGAATTCGGGCTTGAGCTCATTGAGTTCCATACCGTATGGATCTCGGTTTACTTCCTTTCCCGCTCGAGTGACACGGGTTGGAGCTACCCTTTCATTAAAAAGGTGCTCACGAATGATGTCCTTGTCTACCAAAGGATTTTGGTTGGGACGAGAACGGTCATTAATAGCATCAAGGATAGTGAGTGACCACTTATCCGAGTAAACACATGTACCACGGTTAGGAATTCCTAGCACTTGAGCAAATTGGTTTAGGGAGATGGAGTAGTAATTTTGATTGATCCTAAACCTAAGAGCCATTTGATTATCCTCATTTGTGAAAGAGACAACACTAGCACAGAATTCTAGGACAAACCTAGGACAAATTGGTTTATCGATGTCAAGGAGACAATCGAAGTTGATAGTGGCTAGCTCTTGACGGAGATTGGTTCCGTCGACAAAAGAAGGATGAATGGTCCTACCCTCATGGAAATACCTTTTCTCTAGACTCTTAAAGATTCCAACTTGGTCTTTAGTGAGGCCCTTGGTTTTGTGATGTTGAGGGATGTAGTTAAGAGTGTCCTTGTGATCATAGAATTTTGCGGCTACCATGGTTGTTCCTATGAGCAAGAATTTATATGTTTTAGTAAAAATGAAAACAAACTTAGCATTTTTGTTCTAGTGTGTGCCTATATGAAAACAATTTGGAGTTGCGGTTATCTCTACTCATTTCATGCATAAAATGGTTTTCAATGGGGGTGTTTGGCAAAAGGTGGGAGATAACCCAAATGCTCATAATTCGATGTGGCTTCATTTGAATATACCCGGGAATGCATATTAGTTATGCATTACCTTTAGTATTCAAGAGACATTATGCAAGTGATGAAAAATTACGTTTCTTTTTGTATTAATAATGAAAAATTGTTTTCCTACAAGTGAGAAGCTTTTCAAAATTTTGACATGGGGTTTTTGTTTAATTTGAATAATGCCTTATAGTAATTATCTTTTAAGTAGTGGAAACATGATTAGTTTATGCAATGCGACAATGTAGTATAGGTGATGATGAATATAATAAACATAAATAAAACATATAAACGCAGCGGAATCATCACCAACAACGGATCCATATTGCCATATGATCAATCAAATAAAACATAGATAAGGTTTATAACTTTGTAGCGTGATTCCGGTAACGAGACACCAATGACCACCACGAATGGAATCAAGAAACCAAAAGACCAATTAGGTTGGCCTTTCCCAATGTGTGAAACACACTACACGTCTAACAATCACCCTTTGATGCTAGTCTTAACCTTTGATCCAATCCTTGCACAAGACTACTCTTAGAATTATCAAGGAGAGAAAAACCAAAACACAAACCCTATGTGTGTGTCTTTTTTTGGACGTTCAAAGAGGGGAGGGGAGGAAGAGTTCTTAAGACCAAATTGTAACTTATCAATTATAATCAATTCTCATCAATTAGTATTAATGCTAATTGATGTCAAATCATAAGATACACATTAGGCCCTTCAAAGTCCAAATACTCCACTTAACCCCTTATGAAACAAAGGTTATACATAATGTAAATATGATAAATACATTATGACAATGGTGTCTAAGTGTATATGTGTGTGACACCATAGGCTCACATATGACTAGCCATATAATTATTTATTATGACACGAGCATACTCCAACAGCTCCCACTTGCGACGTCATAATAGATAAGTAATTATACAAGCAATGGTTAGCGTCTAGCAACACGCCAATGCCCCTAGTGATATGTGAGGTCAGTTTCTCAAACATTTCATTAAATGGTTTATATGTCATATATCCCTTTGTTTCAGATACCAGGTTGAACTTTAGACATGGATCCAAAAGTCATTCTAATGGTTCAACAATTATGTTCTCGATCTAGATATTGAACAAGATTACCAAGTGAATTAAGATTCATCTTAATCTCATTTGGGTACGGCCATACAAACATCTGTTCAAATCATCGATGGGCCCAATAATATCTAACTCCAAACCATGTGGAGGAACAAATCCTATTTTGACTGCACGTGTCATTCATGTGCTTCAAATCATTCCTGATAGTGGCCTTTATAACTACCTTGTTCAGGATAGTGTTTAACCATATCAAGGAATGAAACTCCACACATGCAAAACTTGCTTGCATCTCAAGTCTAAGGATAATAGACATAACCATTTTCGAGATTCACTATTTGACGCCGATTCATGCAGTGAATACTCGTAGGTTGGGTCAGTCCAATGCTCATCACCATGAACAACATGTGAGTTTGGCAAAAAGGTCACCAACACACTCACAATTGTCTTAATTTGATGGTACTCCCGTACCGTCAACCGACAATGTACAAATTTTGAATGAAGAAAATCATTCATGGATTTAAACATGCAAATATAGAATACAGTTGATATAAATGAAAACGATAATAACCATTACATCAATTCATTATAAAATATAAACTGCTTAGCATTCCAATTATTCAAATACTAAAAACAGATATGCATAAGACTACTTATAGGTCGGAAACTGATGTTCCCACCATGTTCAAATTATGTTGTACAAGACAACAAGTAGTCATCTGAGTAAACCTTGAGAATACTTGTTTCAATATCCATGAAAGGTATGATGATTGTGCATTCAAGTACAATACGAGTATTGCAGCAATGCATTCCATAGGGTGTTTGACACTAGCAAAACACTTACTATAGACATTCATCTAAACAGTTTCTCAAACTGTAAAGTATTCTTATTCTTTTAATGTATAATGCATTAATGCTCTCAGTCGAGCACATCTAGTCAACAATGTCATCATTCATGATGATATCTTACCATGACTAAGGTTGAGCATCATTTGTGTTAAATAAGCATCAAAGTATGCAAACAAAACAGAGATCCTCAAATATCCATAAATTTTGAACATATATTTGGTCCTTTGTAGGTCCATTAGAATGTTCGTTTAACAATAACCTAATGACATTCACTTAGATATTTGTTGTTATCAACTCATCTTGCATTCATGCAAATGATATAATTAGTCCAACGCACAATACAATATACATAATGAATCCTTTAGTTAAACTTAAGGTTCCTATTCATGCTTTCAATCTCATCAGGTAAGATTGATTATTGAGACTCCCCTCAATAATGTGTCATATTGTGTCAGACTTAATAACCGCTTATGTTTATTCAAACAAACATATGTAACAAGGTTGAATGTTTTATTTTCTAAAACTCTCAAGAGAAACTTCATTCCAAACTAAGGAATAAATTCTAGCTTAGATGGAATAATGTTTCTAATACGTCATCAACATATGAGATTTAAGAAAATAAATACAGTGCTCCCACTTGCTCTTAGTGTACTTCGTACTGATCTTATTTTAATCAAAATCAAATTAATGATTTTATGGTAAACTAAAGATCTTAGCTCGGAGATGCATGATCTAATCCACACTTGGATTCTTGTATCTTGTAGACATAATAAAGATTATATATATTCATAAACCCTTTTGAATACACATCGTCCTCGCAAATGTATTCAATACAAAAAGAGTTTTGAGGTCCTATTGTCACATTTCATTTACATGAAGATAAGTATGACAATTCATCATCTTTATACATTTAATATTTGCAGGTAGGAAGATTTAATCACAGTCAATTTCTTGAGTATGAGTAACTCATTTCACTACTCGTGAATTAAATGTGTGTACAAGTTTGTCCTTTTGAGTCTTCTCATTGAGAAACTCATTTTTAACCTCACAGTCTAACTGATTGGTAAGAGATCAATCAAGCTTCATGAGTGATTGTCTTCCACGGACTGCATCTTATCATTCATAGTTTTGAGCCATTCATCAGATTCACAATCTGATAATGCAGCTCTTAGTTATCAGGTTCACAATGACCCTCTAACTTATATCCCTTAGCATTGATATAAGACTATATCATTCAGGTGCAAGAAGTTTCCTTCCGGATCTATGAATGAGAGATATCATACTATGGTTTAACATATGCATGTTCAACCTTAGTGTGACATCAGCAAGTGTACCTAGAAGGTTGTGTATATTAGTTCTTGAACAACTTCAAGATCTAAAGGTGCTCCCACTTGCTTTGTACATAGAGACTAATCTCTAGATACACAGCATCTTGAGAAACAATAAATTGTTTTCAATTGGGACATCCAAAATACATTTGTAGTTCTTGACACCAGTTTGTTAATTACTTACTCTAAGGTATTTAACAAATTAAGAACTTCAATCGAGACATAATGGGATTCATCCCATTCCATAACACAATGGCGTCTTAAATACCTTCCAGATTGGAACCATATTGAGTGTACCCATGGCACATCCAATTTTATAACCTTGATAGCTTTGGAGGTAAGAGAATTTAAGTCATCAAAGATCAAACAATATCAATAGAGTTTGATTTTCCATGATGGAAATACCATAATGATGTGATATTCCATGGGGATTGATGTTGTGAGACTATCCCACAACTTATTAGATGAACTTATACTCTTTGGCTTACGAATCTGCCAACCAAGTCAAACCAGATGGCATCAATAGTGTTTTCAGCCCATTGCATACTTAATTTACAAGTCGTTGACCAAGTCAATAACTTCATGTGCATGTTTTAACTAGAAAACATAAACATTTAATATATTACTATACGTCATACATCATTTACAATTTAATGACTTCATGTACATGTATTTAACAAGAATACATAACAAGTTAACGTCTTACTTTACGTTATAAGTCTTTCAACAATTAACAGACTTGATGTTTAAGTCTTTACAAGAAACCTAAACATATTCAAGTAAAGCAATTTAGAGTGCCGACTCTTGGCCTCAATAGTAATTTCAAGTTAATTTCATACTTCAAGATTATGACTTTACAATAATAGATAAACATATTTACAGAACAATTCGGTGAATATGTTGAAGTAGCTTTTCATATTATCTTGGCATTTGTTCTAATTAGGGCAACATACATTTTATGTGCAGAAGTCCTAGTAGAATATTAGTTTTCTTACCTTGCATTCAAGAAAAACTATTAGTCATATTGTTATATGTTGTATCTTGCACACAATGAAGATTTCTCCCACTTGTGCACGGCACAACATCATGCGTAATATGACAGTGTCACAGATATGATTTTATACAAAATCAAAATATAGATATGTAGAACTTTATTGTTTTAATAATGAATCATGCATAACAATTTATTGATAACATTTCAGGAAGCAACAACAGGAACGTGACAAGTTATCTAATAAAATTCATGCAATGGTTCTTATATAAACTATGATGCTTCACGTGTGGAAAGTAATGTATTATTTCAAGACAATCAAGAAATAATATGGGCAACCTGCAAGGTAATAAAGATTACGGCTCCCACTGGATTAGACAACATTACATGTGTTTCGTCACCAGTATTAAAGTCACATAGCTCTCATTGGATTATACAACATTATAAATGTTATGTCACCAGTGGAGACTGAGTGTCGATTGGATACTTTCCTTCTTTCTTTGAATATCTACCCATTATTGCTAATGTGAGTCACTTGGACTAGTAAACATGTACTTAGATATTCAATGAAGTGCATCAAGTTCTAACATATAGATGACGGGCTAGCCATCATTGATATTTTAACTTGAAAATAGGCATGCAATTCCTCCATAAGGTCTATTTTACCACAGGGGTGTGTAGTACCTTATTAGGTTTATTGGGTTAAGATAATTGCTAGGTAATCATGCTAGTAATTGTCTTTACCATTTTGCGGTTTATTGAAATTTCCATCTTCTAATTATTAAAACTCATATTATTTTGGTAGCTATAGAAAACGTGTTCTCTAGTTATCCAAATATCTTATCTTACTTCAATGTTTCAGAACCGGAACTAGGGTTATAAAACAAACTTGAAAGAATAAGATGTGCAACCATACTTAACCGTTTTGACTTTTGCAAGACATCACGATTTCTAGAGTAGGTGTGCTATGAGTTTGATTAGATTTAGGACAATTCAAACATTCCTATTATTGTATTTGCTCAAAAAGAAAACAGATAGGAACAAGTCTCTTTCTTACAAGGAAAGAAGTACTTAGTTTGTCTTTTTAACAAGTAAAGAACAAACTTTTGTTTACGGATGTGATGCATTATATCATTAATATGAATTTAAAAAGTTCAATTTTTAGCATTTTCGATAATTATCCTTTTACAAATTAATTACCCGATGTTTAAAACAATTAATTTACGAAAAAAGGCTAAGATCCACATTGTGCTTCTACTATCACATCAGTTGATCTGCTAGCAATAGTAGATTCAATTGGTAGGCGACGATCACCAATTGCATTACATGTGCAACTCTTAGATCCTTATGGGACTCATGGCACTAGTGAACAAGCATCTAGTGTCAAGTAGGCATGTTTAGTCCCATCCTTGCCTCGGGTCAAGGTCTCACAACTTAACTCGATTAAGTCATCCAATTTGAGAATGTGCGAAAATATATCTAGGTCTCACGCATAAACAATAATCACCTTGGGTTACAATTCAACCTAGGTCCCACGCATAGGCAAAAAGTAATTGCAAGTGTTCTCAAGCGATTGGACGGCATGACTTAAATTTGTGACGGGTAAAATATTTTGATGTGAATCAAAAAGGGTGTACGAAAAAGCATGCATTCATTCTTCGTAGCACAAGTTAAAAACTCTTCTTAACTTAAGTCTAATCATTGTTTTAATTTATGTGTGTCAAGTTGTCCATTTTCAAGTCTAATATAGAACCTATGTGGATTATAATAGAGATTGGACAATACATAAATTGAATAACATACATAACAAGTTAAGTGTTATTATTAAAACAATGATTTTAAGTTAAATTGATGAGTGTCTAAATACTCATCATTTTTGTACTGTTTAAACTGCAAAAACATCTGAAAACACTCAGAAATGCATCAAAATGACAAAAATATCACAAATAAGTGTTTTATGTGTTTTAAATGCAAAAATTCCAAAATCAGGTGAAAAACATATCAAGTTTGCATAATTGGCAGTTTTAGTCCCCCAAGTTTCAAAAGTTGTCAAATCTAGTCCATGGAATCCAAAAATATGGAGTTTTATCATTCAAGGTCCCTGAAATATTCTAAATTGTCAAAAATGGTCCTTGAATGAATCTTTGGGCAAATGGTAGAAAAGGTCCCTCAACTTTACAAAAGTGTCAAAATTGGTCCTTGGATATTTAAAAATGGAAAATAATCAAATATGGTCCTTGTACTATTAAAGATTGGCATGATTGGTCCTTGTGATAACTTTGGAATATTTGCAGGTTCAGTCCCTCAAGTTTGGCCGAATTGCAAAATTAGTCCTTGTGATACTACTACTAAACCAAACGGACCAGTTGTATTATTAAACCCAAATCCAACCCAGCTGGCCCAACTCCAAGCCCATCTCACAGTTTAAATAAAAAAACCCGCCCCTGTCATCTCCTTCCTCCCCACTTGCCGCCATAGCCCCCCACATGTAGCCTCCACCATAAATGCTTCCCCACTCCTTTCCTCATCCCCAACACACTATCCATCACTCTTGTCCCCCTCCTCTTCACCCTTGTCAAAAAAACCATCATAGAAAGCAGGCGGCCACTGTTCACTTTTGGCGCCAATTTGCAAATAGAAGGCTGAGATTGATTCAGAGCATCCTAAGGCCAGCATTATTGATGGGAATTACTCAGAGACTCAAGTGGAGCCCTAATTTGAGTATATAAAAGGGAACAAAAGGCTCAAAGACAATATCTAGTTTTAATTTAATTAATGTATGTCGTATTAAATAATTTTACAATTCCAGTATAATTTAAAGCTTTCAAGAACTTTGTTTAAGTATCTTTAGTGTATGTGAATCTTTTCCAGTGATTAATTTCAAGTTTTAATCTCATTTCAAGTTTATGCAAAATTTCAAGTTATAAAAAATCTCATGATAGTTTGAATGATGTTTGTAGTTGTTGTCTTGGACTCATAAGCTAATGTAAGCTCCTAGAAAGCTTCTTAAAGCTTTTAGAAACCTTAAAAATCAGTTTAAGAAGTAAAACTCAAAAATCACCAAAAATACCAAAAAAAATTAGTTAAAAATAAAAAATGAGCAAAGAGATGATCAAGAAGATGGAGCAGGGTTGATTGTGGATTGCTTGGGTTTAGAAGCTTAGTGGTAAGCTATTAGGGTGGATACTTGGTCCTTGTTATCTGTTTTCAGCTGGATACCATTTGTAAGCCATTTTCTCATAATTTGCATTTCTTAATATTAGTGGTTAATTCTTGTTAATTTTAGTTTAATCTTGTCTAAACATAGTTAGTATAAGTTAATTTATAGCTTTCTTGGTTTGAAAATCTGTTTTAGTGTTAAAAGGTTCAAAACAGTCTCATAAATTGTTGTTTGGATTTGATTTGTCAACTGTGTTAAAGGTTGTTCAAGCCTTTGTTCTTGGTTGTTTCATATCACACTTGGTCCTAATAACTCAAAGAAGCAATAAAATTCAGTGTTCACTTGTTAAAAGTCAAAATTTCCTTTAATCTCACTTAAGTTGATCACTGTTAGGATTAAGAGTCTAAAACTCATCATAGTTGTTCATAAGTTGGTCACCTAGCTTAATTTTATCAAAACTTAGGTTAATATAACATAATTAATAAGTAGGATTGATCAAAAGTTCATATTAGTCAAACTTTTAGTGTAATTTAAAAAGTCAAACTTTTCAATATAGTCGTTTTTGAATAAAATGGATAATTTTATATAGGACATAATATTAAGATTTAGGATATAAGCTTTTGGGATATTAAAGTTTAGCTGCTAATCTTAATTAGAAAAATATTAGCTTATATATACTTAGCTTATAGATTGCTTATTTCTTTGTTTCTTTTAAGTACTTTTCCAAAAGCATGCCCTGTGCATCAGTTTTACAAGCTTATTCTCAAGCTCTCAGAGAGCTTATTATTTAGCTTTAGCTTGTGCACCTTGACTTTTTGAGAAGCTTACCTAGCTGTCTCAAGGTCCCAAGCTTAATATTCCATTTTCTAGCTTATTTAACAGGGCTGCTAGTAGCTTGTTTCTTGTCCCATTCCATTCAGTATATACTGAGTCCTCACTCAGTGGGTTACCAGCTTTTTCTCAAGCTCACCATAAGCTCTCTAGTGGATCCCACAGTGAGAGTTTTAGCTTTTTGGAAAGCTCAGTTGGTTAGCTTGTTAGTTCCAGTGTTTACTTTCATTTTCTAGCTTATTAAAGTGCTTAAATATTAGCTTAAAAGTACCTAGTAAAAACAAAAAGTGTCCTGTGTAACAGTTAAGCTAGTGCTTATTTTGGTTTGTTAAGTGCTTATTTCTTAATAATTATGCTTTTTCAGTTGTCATTCTAGCTTATTATCATTAGTTTAGCTTATTTTCATTTAACTTTAACTTATTGATTAGCTTATTAGTCATTTTAGCTTAGCCTTGTTCTTATTTCATTTTTACTAATCTGTTAAGTATCATAAGCTTATTCAGAGCTTATTAGTGGATTTCATAAAAAGTTCTAGTAAAAAAATAGCTTATCTCATTGTGCTTAGTAAGTTTGTAAAAGAAAAATCAAAAAAATAAAATATTTTGCAAAAAGCCATTGCTGGGATTCGAACCCTGGCCACCCAGCTCACCACACACACACCTTACCATTCGCCCTTGGGTCTTTGACTGGTTATGGTTTGCACAATTTAATACATAAGTCTTGTTTTCCATTTTAGCTTATTCGTACTCTTTAGCTTATTTACAGCTTATTCAAATAAGTTGTTACCTCTTTTGTATTTTTCTTAGCTTTGTATTAGTATAAAGTATTTTATAAAAAAGTTTCAGAATTTTCTCAATAGTTTTAGTATTTTTAATCATTTAATTAGTTTAAAATAGTATTTAATTCATAATAAAAAATATAAAAGTCAAAAAAATATAAATCTTTTTTCTAAAATTTTCTTTTGTCATATAGTAAGTAAGAAAATTGTTTTTACACTCGTAGGACTTTTATTTCACAAATTTTACGTTTTTACTTGCGCACTCGCGTAATTTTTACATATAACGCACGTTTTCATTCTAGGTCACGTTTTTAGATAATATAGGTTTACATTTTAATTAAAATAGTTTATTTAAGTTATTTTGTTTTATAAATCAAGAAAAAACATCATTTTAAAAATAGTGATAGCGTTTATTTAATATAATTTAGCTTTTTAATTTTCTTTAATTTGCATTTAAGCCCCTGTAATTTACAAAACTTTTTCTTTAGGTATAAATATTCCAAAATCCTTACTGATCACTATCCTTAGTGATTATTCGACATCTGAATTTGTTCAAACACCATTAAGTCTCCGTGGGACTTAACGACCTGTGGAAACACTATACTCTCCATATCTTAATTGCATTGGTTTTAGACAGTTTGAAGTTTATTACGGTTGACCATTCACAAGTGGTTAGCTTGTGTGATAAACTTGACTGTTTGGAAGCAATCATAAATCCATATTTAAACTTAGTTAAACTAAATCATAAGATTTAGTTTGAAAATGGTTTGTGTTGCGTTTTAAGTTTTAGAAAACGATTTGCAAGTTATATACATTCACAACATACATAATAAGCAAACAACCAACACACAACCACAATATGCAAAGCCTCAACCGATGAAAGAACCTATGCTTGGTCTCGTGAGCCATCACGAGAACCGCTCACGAGACCAAGAGTCAACTAGGGACATAAACCACAACCACACGGAGGACTCCCACTTGCTCCAAGACCAAGCAAGGACAAGTAGAAGCCCATAATGCACATGAAAAGTGAATCTGCCAGCCCAGAATTTCTGCATTCGGAGGCCCAAATGGCCTAGAAGGAGTCATCCCCGAGCTTAGCACCAAACTACAAAGTTGTGGGCCCATGAGTTGTCTACCTGCAGTAAAAAATGGTTAAAAAATACGCCACCAATCACCGGGAAACGCCGTTTTACTGCAGCTTGTATGAGCAGCCATTTTGCGTCTTTATGTCTTTTATGCTTCGCCATTCCATTCCAAGCATCGGTTACAATATATAGAATGTAAAATACAACTAATCTACTATCTATCTATTGTAAAATGCCCAAACAATGGCAAAATCCAAATTAAAATACATACATAAAGGCCGAAACAATGGCAAACCCCAAATAACAAGAAATAAACGACAATCACAATCATACATGGCACAAGTGGTCTAGGTTTTTATCGGCTTTGAATATACACATAATAATACCATAAAATTATGAACATAACAAGGTG
This sequence comes from Chrysanthemum seticuspe, assembly GCA_019973895.1. Taxonomy (NCBI): domain Eukaryota; kingdom Viridiplantae; phylum Streptophyta; class Magnoliopsida; order Asterales; family Asteraceae; genus Chrysanthemum; species Chrysanthemum seticuspe. The sequence continues at coordinate 142,159,513 of BPTQ01000006.1, forward strand.
TTGGCTAATCCCATGAGCAAACATGCATGTATTTGCCATGGAAACAATTTAAATGACATGAAATAAAAGAATTAGCCAACGAATCGAAGAAATAATCAACAAGAATTAAAACCCCGATTGGTACGCGAGTAAAATGGATTTAGGTTCTCAAACCTACTGATATTAGACCTTCTAAAAATCATTTTACCACAGAAAATTAAGCCTTAGGGGCTGTTTTCAAATCGTTTCAAGAATCGATTAAAACAACGCGATTAAAGCCATTTTTAGCGTACCGAACACATTGTTTAATTAACGTATGCGAAACCAATGGCCATAGGACCAAAAATCACAGATCTTTATATTACTAATAACATTCTTAATCCATGAAAAATGGAGCCCTCGGGGCTGTTTTGAAAGTGTTTACAAAAAACTCTTAAAAACACGCGTTTTGACCATTTTTTCGCATACCCGATAATCATATGGCACATATGATGGCTCTGAAACCACTAAAGGTGATGATGAATATAATAAACATAAATAAAACATATAAACGCAGCGGAATCATCACCAACAACGGATCCATATTGCCATATGATCAATCAAATAAAACATAGATAAGGTTTATACCTTTGTAGCGTGATTCCGGTAACGAGACACCAATGACCACCACGAATGGAATCAAGAAACCAAAAGACCAATTAGGTTGGCCTTTCCCAATGTGTGAAACACACTACACGTCTAACAATCACCCTTTGATGCTAGTCTTAACCTTTGATCCAATCCTTGCACAAGACTACTCTTAGAATTATCAAGGAGAGAAAAACCAAAACACAAACCCTATGTGTGTGTGTCTTTTTTTGGACGTTCAAAGAGGGGAGGGGAGGAAGAGTTCTTAAGACCAAATTGTAACTTATCAATTATAATCAATCATCATCAATTCTCATCAATTAGTATTAATGCTAATTGATGTCAAATCATAAGATACACATTAGGCCCTTCAAAGTCCAAATACTCCACTTAACCCCCTTATGAAACAAAGGTTATACATAATGTAAATACGATAAATACATTATGACAATGGTGTCTAAGTGTATATGTGTGTGACCCCATAGGCTCACATATGACTAGCCATATAATTATTTATTATGACACGAGCATACTCCAACATGTAGTACCTAATTTCAGTAACTAGTTATGCAATTTACCAATTTAGTTCATGTTTTTGTACAAGAATATACATAATCCCCATGTAATGATTTTGTGCATAAATTAGAATCCTAGACTCAGAATTTAAGAGAGGTAATGTAGTTAGGATACTTACAATGATGTTTTCTTCAGTGATTAATGGGAGAAGAAGTCTTAATTAATGAGTTAGGTGTGTTGTTGGTTCGTTTTGGTAAAGTTAATTGTGAAGAGGAAGATGTTTTATATTCAGAACTTTTGCTACTGTTGTCACCACGGACCAGACGGACCCAAATTTTTGGTTCCGACCGTTTGGTTGTTTAGTGTCGTGGGAACAGTAGCAGATTTAGGCTAATTTGTTTTGTTTTGGTTGTTCTAAGGTTTAGACTATGTTTTAACTACATGTTTGGTTCCATTAATCCTAAGCCAAGTCTAAGAAGATTAAATGGTTCTCGTTTGAGAGGTTTAGTTAGGATGTCGACAATGTTGTCTTCGGAGGCTACTTTCTTAATAGAGATGTTTCCAATTTGAACATTGTCGTGAAGAAAGTGATGGCGGATTTCAATATGTTTCATTTGAGCATATTGGACGGGATTTTTGTTGAGATCAATAGCTCCTTTGATGTCGCAAAGTATAGAGATATCGTTGAGATGAATTCCGTAATCCACGAGAGCTTGTAGACATGCTTTTCTGGCTGAGACGTATTCGGCTTCAGTAGTTGAGATAGCTAGAGCCGTTTGTTTCTTTGCAAACCATGAGGTGAGACAATGTCCAACAAAAGTACAAATACCACTTGTACTTTTTCTATCGACATAGTCACTGGCATGGTCCAAATCGGCATACAATATAGTTTCTACACCCGTTCCTTTGGGATACCATAATCCTAAACATGTCGTTCCCTTAATCTCATTATTTAATGGTTCATCTTCCTTGTCATTTTTAATTATTTATTGACTTTCTACAAGTTGACTTTCAACTAAGTCATCATCTACCAAAGGTGATGTCTTAGAAGGAGGTGGACTTTCTTCGAATGTTATGTTCAACGATTCCTCGACTCTCATTCTTTCTTTGTTCAAAATTATGTAAGCTTTACTAGTTTGTGAGTAACCAAGAAATACACCTTCATAAGACTTTGGGTCAAATTTGGTGAGATAGTGTTTGGTATTAAGAATGAAACATTAACACCCAAACACTCTAAAATATCCTAAAGTCGGCTTTTTTCCTTTATATAATTCATATGGTGTTTTGTTCAAAAAAGGACGTATTAAAACTCTATTTAAAATGTATGTAGAAGTATCAACGGCGTTGCACCAAAACTTTTGAGGTATGTTTTGTTCATTAAGCATTGTTCTACTCATTTCTTGAATGGTTATATTTTTACGTTCTACAACTCCATTAGATTGAGGTTTCGAGGAGCCGAGAAGTTATGTGTTATACCATTTGTATCACAAAAGTTTCCAAATTGTGTTTCATTGTCAAATTTGCGGCCATGATCCGTCCGGATTGACACAATGTTGATACCTAGTTGATTTTGAATTTTCTTACTAAGTATTTCAAATTTATCAAAAGCTTCATTTTTAGTTTTCAAAAATAATGTCCAAGTGAACCTTGAGTAATCATCTACTTTGACCAAAGTGTATAGGTTGCCCCCATAACTTCTTATAGCGGATGGACCAGACAAGTCCATATGCAAAAGCTTTAGGCACTTAGATGTGGACACCATGTTTTTAGCCTTATGGCTACTATGAGTTTGTTTGCCAATTTTGCAAGTGTCGCAAAAATGTTGGTCATATTTTAATTTTGGTAGGTTTCTAACTAGCTCTTTTGAGGATAGGTTTTGGATGAGTCTCATATTAGCGTGACCTAATCGTCTATGCCAAAGAGTAGAGTTATCATCTAAGGTTGTTAGGCAAAGTTTGTCATTAGATGTTTTATCTATTTTCATGACGTATATGTTATTTTTCCTAACTCCTTTAGCTATGGTGATACCATCTTTTAGTATTTTACTACCATTTTCTTCAAATAGTACTTTATATTTTTATCACAAAATTGGCTAATACTAAGTAGATTAAATCCTAACCTATCGACATGAGCAACATTTTCAATAGTTAGGGAGTTATGAGCGATCATACCTTTGCCAATTATTTTGCTTTTGAGATTGCTACCAAAAGTGACATTACCTCCGTCATACTCTTGGTATGTTGAGAAGAGGCTTTTGTTGCCCGTCATGTGTCTTGAGCATCCACTATCTTTTATCCATTCATCAGGTTCTAATCCAACTTTCAAGCATACCTATAACACAAATAACTCAAGCGTTTGGTCCCCAATATCTCATGGGTCCGTTTGGGTTAAACATACCATTTACTTGGTTCATGTATGGAAATGATGGGTAAGGGTTCCATGGCATGTAATTTGGAGTTTGATATGGTCTAGGGAAGTTTTGATTCCAACCGGCATGTTTATAGTTGGGTTGTATGTTGTGGTTGCTCTTGGGAAAGGGGCGTTTGACAATAGGTGTTTTAGGCCGTTGTTGAGTAGTTTTAGATCTAAATTCATTTCTAGCAAGTCCTACTCCTAATTTAACAGCAGGTTTTAGTTTAACAATATCCTTGGTTTTCTTTGTTACCTTGACAAATTCACTACGGTCCGTATTGCAAACATTCTGTCCTGCTGCAGTTCCCACGGCACCAAATTTTTTAACGGACGGAACCTTATTTTTGGGTCCGTCTGGTCCGTGCTGTACTGCAGCAGTTTTGACAGTTTGTTTGTCTTTTTCGGCCATTTTGGTTTGACTATTTGGAATTAGTACTTCATTAAAACCTACTCCATTCATGTTTCCTGGTACTTTTTGAATTCTAACTATTTCATCGGCACAAGTAATATTTTTGTTAAATCTTTTAAACTTAGAGTTATGTTCGATGAGAACTTCTTGTGTGAGTTTTAGCTTTTCTATTTCAAGACTAAGCTCTTGACATGATTTGCAATCATCGTCATTTACTTTCCCCTTTTCTAATCGTTTTGCCTTTTCTTTTAACTCATAAATTTCATTTTCTAAAAATTCCTTTTTAGTCTTTAAAAACTTGTTTTTAGTAATGATTTTTAAGCTAAGCTCACACAATTGATTATATTATTTTTGCAAAATGTCATCATCAATAGAAGAGTAAGATGAGTCGGAATGTACCTCATTTGATTCATGTGCCATTAGAGCGATCTCATCCTTGCTTGATTCTTCATCATCCTCACTATCACTCCAAGCACCACTTACAAAAGCTCGTTGAGTTTTGATTTTAGGTGGCTTGGGGTAATCTCCTATTACATGACTTGTATCACCGCGTCTAAAGCACTTCCTTTCACCTTTTCCTCTTTTATCATCTCGGTCTTTTCGGAATGGCTTATTTTCATCTCGGGGTTGCCTTACGAACTTTCCTCTTCTTCTAAAGAACTTTTTGAAATCTCTAACGGTCATAGCATACTCCTCATCTTCACTACCGGAGCAAGATTCGTCATCATCACTAGATTCCGTTCTTGCCTTTAGAGCAACGGATTTGACTTTTTCTCTTTTTCCTTTGATGATCTCCGAATCTTTCTCCATCACCATTTCGTGTACTTTGAGGTTTCCAATTAGCTCGTCAAGTGACATTATTGAGAGATCTTTTGATTCCTCAATAGCCGTTACTTTTGCTCTCAACTTCGGATGGAGTGCTCTAAGAAATTTCCTGACAAAGTTCTTACTACGAAAAGTTTCATCAAGTGCTTTAAGAGAAGTAATAATAGTATTAAAGCGAGCAAATCCACAATCAATGATTTCATCTTCAGGGATAACAAATTGTTCATATTGTTGAACAAGAAGATTAATTTTGTTATCCTTGACTTGTGAATTTCCTTGATGGGTAATAATCAAAGATTCCCAAATCTCTTTTGCGGTTTCACACATAAAAATTATTTCATATTCTTTTCTAGGTAAAGCATTATAAAGCATCATTTTAGCTTCATTATTTTTAGCTATTAATTTATTTTGATCATCAATAGAAATATTTTTTGTTGTAGAACTAAAGTCTCCTTTAATTATAACAAACTAAATATCTATATCTTTTGACTTTACATATGTTTCAAAATAGTTTTTCCAATAGATAAATTCATTGGTTTCAAAAAGTGGTGGTCTTTGCATAGATTGCCCTTCTTTAAAGTTTTCGGAATCCATGGATTGTTTCAAGTTTATAAAATACAATATATTTTAGAAATTCTTGAGCAACGAGGCTCTGCTACCAATTGTGGAAAACTAGAAGGGTGGTTGAATAGTTTACCGATTAAAATCTTTGTTTTGAAACTTATTGTAATGATCAATTGATATTGATCAAAGATATCAAACAATATATAAGTAATATATAAAGAGTAAATAGAGAAAGAAACAATCAAACCACGACAAGTTGTTTATAGTGGTTCGGTCTACAAGGACTCTTTTTCCTTGCGCTACTCCACTCCCCGAGTCTCCAACTAGAGAGTTTAACTTCACTAGAAACAAGCTCCTTTCACCGTTGGAGAAACCTTTACACTTCGCTTACACACTATTTCCGACACTAAGCTAGATGTCGAGTTCTTTTCAAGGGTACAACCACTCCCACACACAATGTATTTTAAGGACTAAAATACTAACCACTCACACTCACAAGTTTATGATGGTTTGGTACAACAATGATGTATGAACAAGACTAGATCATACAACAACAAAACAAACAAGACTTCCAACTATTTGTTGAAGCTTGAATATGCCTTGATCTTCTTTGCTACAAAAGAGGATCACTATAATGATATGAAACTGAGTTAGAAATGTTTGAGAGAAAGAATGTATGTGATTATGCTAGGAAGGGATGAGAAAAAAACTTGTTTTGACTTGCTATTTATAGCCAAAACATACAGCAGTCACCACGGACCCCTAAAAAGGGTTCCGCCCGTGTAACATTTTGGTGCCGCCGGGGCCTGACAGCAAGATTACCAAAATCTTACCAAAGTCAACCAAATCCATCCAAGATTGTGTAAGATATGTAGAGTGCAAATCCACACAAAATATCTAGTGAAATCCTCTAGAGATTTCAATGATGCACCACATGATGTCATATGTTGTTTTCTATTTTTAGAAATATGTTAAATGTTGTTTTAAGAAACCAAAACATGTTTGATCTAAAAATGTTAACATACATTATGGTTTAGAGGCATATAAAAAATATGATTAATCAAAATGTAAATGCTTGAGTGATGAAGATATTATTTAAGGAAAAGCTTGTTTTAATATCTATTAAACTTGACAAGCTTTAAGCTTTATAAAAATTAAATTTTCTTTTGTCGTTAACAAAACTTAGGTAAAGATCATAAAATATAAATAACGTTTAATGACGATATTTGTATTAACACGATCTACAACAGACTATTGTCGAGATTATGAAGTAGTTTCAGCTCGCACAGGCAATGAAAGATCGTTTGAGACAACGATACGCGAAATGCAAAGATATTTATGCGGATAGAAAAGCTGTGATTGGCCATTTTTTGTGCGATGAAGCCAAGAAAGACGAGGTCATCAGTGAAACGTTGTGGATGTGCGTTTTACAGATTCAATACAACATCATCAACAGAATACGTTGGAGTTATGAAGAAAACAAAATTGTTGGTTCGGTTTCACAACAGATGAATCAACTTGGGCTAAGTGCATCAACTTCTGCTGATGCACATGGATTTGTTGAGCAACAACATCATCAGTTCACGGGTTATGAAGACGAGGCAGATAATCCTTTTGGCTTAACTGCAAAACAGTAGTATGAAATTATGTGTGGCACAAAAAACTTGGTGTTGACATGTTATGGCTCATATTGCTCTAAGGTCCTAAAGTTATGACCGGAGTCAAGTGTTGAGGTAACACCCACGTGATGACTATAGTATGTGTAGTGTATGTGAAGATTGATTATCTTCACGGTGATAATGACTTGGTCCATTCCGTTGGAATGGACCCGTATTTATAGGAATGCATTTAGAGTTTGTGCCATTTATAAATGTGATCCAATGGTTATGGATGGTCTATGTGGTGGACATTCAAGGGAGGATACAAGAATGACACTGGACGTGGTATTATTGGCTCTGCCAATTGCATGGAATGTTCCATGCACATATCAGAGAGATGTTCGCAACATTACCTCTAAGCCAACGAAGTAGTGACACGTGTTATCTATTGTAACGGTCTTTTGGGATAAGATCCTAGTTGGGCCTTTGCCCGGATGTATCATCCAGGCTTGATTTGACTGTCATCAGGCCTGGGAAATTGCTTCCAAGGCAGAGCGTGTTGTTTATGGTCTTGTTTTGAATCTGTGGGTTTTAGCTATTTGGACTATAACTCCTATCGCTATTAAGTCCCCCCAATCCATTTAGCTCATGTGAGATATGGTGATGAACTTTGATGCTTCTGTTTTTTTTGGATGGCGTGACACTTTTCGAGACTATACTTTTTATCTCGAAACTGAAAATCCTATAGATTTTAAAATTTTCAATAACAAGATTTAAACACTCTTATAAGACATTTGAGTCACCTTACTACTATTACAGTATTACTAGTATGTCACCTTGAACATGGTTGTCTTAAACAACAATATATACTATTGATAAAGAAAATGGTATATAAACATAGACAAAACTAGAGTTAAAATTAATCAGGTGAAAAGAAAATTTGTCAGAAACAAAGGTACGATTTTAAGTTAAAATAATTAAGCTCATTATATATTATATAATATACTAAAAGGCATTGGGATATGAACAGTAACCGTTCATGAACAGTAACACGGATGAACAGAAAAAAAAAAAAAAACCTTTAGCAAATTCATTCCCGTGAATAAAATGATCGAGGGCAACGCACTCTCGTCGCAACGCGCGGGTTAACCCGCTAGTATATACTAAAATACATTGGCTCATGAACAGTAACGCGGGCATGAACAGTGCCCGCGCATGAACAGTGCGCGCGAAAAAAAAAAAAAAAAAAAAAAAAAAAACTTTAGCAAATTCATTCCCGTGAATAAAATGATCGAGGGCAACGCACTCCCGTCGCAACGCGCGGGTTAACCCGCTCGTTGTAAACTAAATTCAGTTTTCACCACTTACTGATAGACTAATTAAGCAATAAATAGAAACATAATTTATTGAAATTAGGTGCATTTTAGAAAATTTATTGTTCTTCTACGAAAATTTGCACTACGAATCTAAATTCTATCGGGTCTCGCGTCCCTATTTATAAATATAACATGGAGCGGGTTATTTCGGTTCCATTCCATTTAAACTCCAGGTTTATGCTCACCCCAAAAGCCCAAATACACAAAACAAAATTACAAATTTGGACATGAAGGTCTAATTTTGATTTTTCTTTCTTGACAATTGGTAACCTCATATCAATTTGTGTGGCATAGGTTGAGATAAGCCACTCTTCCTCAAATCCACCAATCACCCCCAATCCCCCCTTCACTCACACACATTTTCATTCTCCATTGTCACAAACAACCATTTGTGTATTCCACCACAATGGCTGCTAACATGATAATGGCTTCTTCCAAAACACTAATCACCTCACCCCCAACTCCCAAAACCCCCCCTACCCCAACCCTCCCCCTCATTTCCAAACCCCTCAAATTCACCCCCAAGACTTTGTCTTTAACTCTAGCAACCACTTTAGCAACAACTCTAGCAGCAACTCCTTTACCCTCACTAGCCGAAGAGTTCGAAAAGGCGCAACTATTCGACTTTGATCTCACCCTCCCCATCATAGCAGCAGAGTTTCTTTTCCTCATGTTCACACTAGACAAGCTTTACTACTCCCCATTAGGAAACTTTATGGACAAACGTGACGCCGAAATAAAGGAGAAGCTCAGTAGCGTGAAGGACACGTCTGCTGAAGTTAAGCAGCTGGAGGAACAAGCTGCTGCGGTAATGCGAGCAGCCCGGGCTGAGATATCGGCTGCGTTAAACCAGATGAAGAAGGAAACTGCAGCTGAAGTTGATGCGAAATTGGCTGAGGGGAGGAAGAAAGTTGAGGCTGAGCTGCAAGAAGCTTTGTTGCAGCTAGAGAAGCAGAAGGAGGATACGATTAAATCGCTTGATTCGCAGATTGCGGCTCTTAGTCAGGAGATTGTTAACAAGGTTCTTCCTGTTCAATGATTTTATAAGGTTTTTGTTGTATGAATTTGGAATGCAATAACAGTTACTTGTTTATAAATTTGGATCATTCGGATTCGGGTTATATGTGTAATGATGAAGTTGTTAATTTTGTGAAATAATATGTTTATGTTTTTTCGCTTGAGTTGTTAAGGACTTGATGTAAGAGTTGGATTTTAGAAGTGTATAAAGTTTTGGGTCATGACCCGTTTAGTAAACAGGTAGTGTTAGGGTTCAGGTTATGCGGTTTAACGGATTGATAAATTGTCAATCTGATTAACCCGCTAACCCATTTACATAAACGTGTTATGAACCTAACCCAAATTAGAACAAATCTCAGTTTAGTTTTAGCAAAAGAAGTAGATTTGGTACCATCTATAATTCTGCAGCAGAACAATATTGGGTGCTCAAAAGGTTATGAGTTTTAAAGTTTATATGTTTCAGCACATAACTTACATGTATTCAATTTTGGTTTCTCTAGTGTACAAACTCACTGAGATTGTATACAAATATATAGATCCACTTTACTAATATTATACTCCCAATTGTCAACATGTTTTACATTCTGGAAACAAAATGGATCATGACTACTTTTTTATAATTATCATCACCAACAGACTAAAGATACATTAACGATCTTAGACTTGGGTAGTCGGAAACTAGTAAACTCTAACAGGCGACATTATTTCAAACAATAACCTGTTGGATATCCAAAACCTCCCAGATAATCACAGAACGAGTTTGATAAGTACGCATTGCCACATCCGTTACAGTTGGAACCACTACCTGATTTACACGTCTTTGCATCTTCACTTGGAAAGTGTCGGCCAAGTCTTACTGTAGACTTGATCACACGACCATTTCCCTTTGCTCGACCCTCCTGTCTTCTGTGTTTAAACAACCCTTTCATTGTGCAACCCCAGTTGGATTCACATTTCTTATTAAAATTAAGATCTTTCTGTCCTTCATTTCTGACATGATTTTGCTTGTTATTCGTGTCTCCACACAAATCCAATTTGCTTGATGACCTGTTCACAGAATTTAGTTCATTTATTTTCTCGTGGATATCAGTTGAATCATATTAGTTTGATAAATTATAAATAGCTTACCCCTCATTAGAGCTAGATGTGAAACTCTCTGATCTTTCCCCTGCAACTATGTAGATGGGCGTATGTCTAACAAACTGAAGCTGTAGAATGAAAACATACACCTGTTAGTAGAAGATCAAATAAGCTAGCTAAAGCACAATTCAGTTACAAACACTGACCTGGTCACCACTCTTGATCCCAAAACGTGTAATAGGATCACGATCACGAAGGAGCTTCATATGCTCGAAGCATAAGCAAAAGTTACCCCATACATGTGGCCTACAAATACAATCAGCTCTGTATAATGGGGACAACTTTCCGACACTATAATGAATATTTTTGTCAAGGAAAATAGTATTTGTAGTTATTAGTCCATCTTTACCATTGTTGTATGTATCTTGTATATTAAGCAAATACTGTTAGAATAAGTTTCCTTATGTTTGTACCGTATACTATTGATCAACAATACATATTTTCTTAGGAGCATACCATGATATCTTGCTATCTCCTTGTGTAGGCAAATGACCGAAAACAGCTTCCACGGCTTGCTTCAGTTTCGCAACCGTTGCTTTCCTTGTAACAGTAATATCTAGACAAAACATATCATCCACCTTCCGTTAGTTCCATCAAGAAACATGACACAATCTTTATTTATATATAGCAACAAATATAAAAATTATGAAAAATAACATCATTCTAATGCGATATTACCAAATGACGTCCCATCTAACTTGAGAATAGAAAGTCTGATAGGCTGGGAGGACGATTTTCCAAGTGAAAATCGCTTCCACGAGCTTCTTTTTTCATTCAAGAATGTCGGACAAGAGTTCGGGATCATAAATGGAGATGATCGACTTATCTCAAAGGGAAAATTGACATTTGGTTCTTGCATCTTATTTGATCGTATAATGTATCAACCCTTAATTACGTGTAACTTATCAATAGAACAAATGATTATAATGTGGTTTCATTAACATGTGAACGAGGAAGAAATTGGTGATAATCTATATTTTCTCTGCGAATTTTATTGAGGGTGGAATATTGACGGTTTCTTTGGGTACACCTACGCGCCTTTTTTTCTTTCGAAAAGGTTACTTTTGTCTACAAATATAAACATATAGGCGTTTAATCGGTTAAAATATATATGTTTAACTTGTTACAAAGGGCGTAATGTTTCCAACTACTGTAATTGTTTTGTATTTGTATCAAGTGAACTAATAATTTACAGAACACACATTTTGTTAGCAACTTAGCATGGGTATATGATATTGTAAAGTAGAAGCATTACTGTTCAGCTTATGCTGTTTTCGTAGTTATGATACTCTAAATTCTAGGTGGAATATGATAATGAACATGCGAGCTAGGTGCACGGGTGCTTTATAAATTTTATAGGTACGCTAGCATATATCCTATAACACCACTATAATATAAACACCTTACCAAATAAAATTCCTACAACACATCACAAAAATACCCAGTCACTCAAAAAAAGAAAGAAAAGCATAACATCCCGTTATAGAGGGGCGGGGCTGAGCAACGGGTCAAACCCAAACCGAACCGACAAAACCCAACCCGATCAGAAAACCGATTTTGAGAAAAACGTGAATCGAAAACCGAACCGAAGTTAACCTAGCGAAACCGAAACCGAAACAAAGTTAACCTAGCGAAACCGAAACCAAAACGAAGTTAACCTAGCGAAACCGATTTAGATAGTTTAGTGTATTTTTCTTGATTTTGATCCAACCGAATCGAACCGAGTAAAACTGAAACTGAAAACAATAATTATATGAAACCGAAAACTAAATCAAATAAGGTCAAGTTCATTTATGCCCGGCTCGGCTTGGCTTGTGTGGCAACTCGTAATTTCAGGTCATTTTACAAACTTTAAAAGTTTCACTATTTCATCATTTATCGTAAATAACGTTTACGAGTATCAAATTCGCGTAACCTTAGTGGTTTAGCTGCGAATTCATGAACATTTTATCGAGGACATTTCATATAGACTAGATTTAGTCTACACAACATTAATAACATCATTTCATATCAATATTATGCATGGGTTTGCATTTTTCATTAAACGTTTATTTTCCTATTAAATAAACGCTATCGCGTAATCAATTATTTTGAACATTTAATCCGACACTTCCAAAAATATTCCTAATATATTTTTATACTCATTTTAAGACTATAAAAATTATATTATTAGTTTACCCGATGTTTTCAATTTATTTTGTATATAAATTGTTATATATATAAATATTTACGACGGTTTTTGTAAATTTAACACGATAAATATTTATTCACTCAATACTTGTGAGAAATATATTTTTATAATTTTTATGACTTAAATACATTTTATTTTGTTCCGTTAAAATCTATTTTTAGTTAACGCTACAATAAATACTTATTTATACTTACAATTACACTTTATACTTAACCTTTAAAATACATTACACATCAAATACACCTCACCCCCCCCCCCCCCCCCCCCCTAAACACCCCATGGCCGGCCATGTGCAACACCACAAGTCCTCAAATTGGTTTTTGCTACTTGTATTGTACACCTATACATTTATACTAGATATTTTGCAACATTTTTGATAATATCCCAACTTAAACACATAGCAAACACTTTCTTAAGTGTAAAAATAAAATCCTCTCCTCCTTCCTTCTCCCTTGAACCGGCCATGGCATGAGAACAAAGAGAAACCATATTTTTTTATCATCCAAGTGATTATCAAGTCCTATTGGTTATCTATTTCAAGGTTTTGAAATAAAAACCTAAAGATTTATTAAGGTTTTAGCTCAAAAACTCTTCAACATCATTCAAGTAAGCATTTCATCAACTTCATAATTCTTTCATATTCATCTTTATGTTATTTCATCATTTTTGCAAGAATCATGCATGTTACATATGAGTTTATACCACTTTTAGTGTTTTTATTACTTATTATGAATTATAATCATCCTATATATAATCCTTTGAAACATATCACTTTTGGTGATGTCTAGGAACCCATGACACCCTAAGAAGGTGTATGGTAGGATTTGAATAGCTTCGGAGTTGTTTTGAATTGGTTAGAATAGGTTTTGCGCGATAAAAACTCATTTCGACAACTATTATTAAGGGTCTGTCCATAATTTGAAAATCTGGAAAATCCGACAGTTTGCAAAATATTTTGGGCTAGATATTTAGAAAATACACTTTAAAACGAAAACGTGGCCTCTTGAACGGATTAAAACGGAGCTATAATGAAGAAGTTATGAATTTTTCAAGTTTGACGACGAAGGATATTTGGTACAGAAAATTCAGCATGTAATCTCGACATTTTACGAGTCAAAAATGAGTCTTAAGCGTTATAAAATGTCTCGACTTATCAAAAACATATTAGTATATATTATCACGATTCCGAGGACATATAAAACGTAGAAAACGGACTTGTAACGATTAAATTACACGCGATTTAACAAAGTTGCCGTAACTTTATTATGTAAGAAAAACTATATTATTTCTAATAGGCAAATATTACGGCAAAACTAGTTACCATGTTGGAGGTCGTTTTTAACATTAATGTAGGACTTTTTATAAAGTGATGTCTTCTAATAAAAGCAAGTTCGCCAAGTATATTTTCCAAAATGTCCGACCGTTTGTTTAGCGGAGTTGTAATGAATTAATTACGGTTGCTTAAACTTTGCCGAAAACCATCTTTAAACTATACTTTGGACTAAAGTACCATACTTAACTTATATTTTCCTTTGTGATCGAGACCTTTAGGATGGAAACTTAAACACTAAAACTTTGAGATAATGATACGAGCTTCCAAAAACCGTTGAGTTTGTTTCCTAACGCTCAACGTGCACCATTTTACGACTAGCTTTTAGAGGTCGTTTTAGTCACTTTCATGAAATTGTCAAATGACATTGTTTTACGACGAAAAGTTATAATTTCATAATAAATCATTAAATGACTATCGTAGGGTATCATTTCAACGCAAATACTTGTAAAGTATTTTATAACATGACGAGATGTCATAAACATATATTTCGACGATAAATTCTATTTTCAAAAGCGTACAAGTGGTATAGATTACATGTGGATTTGCATGCACGACATTGTTTCATGATTTACATTAGAACATATCATTCATAATAGGTCACGGTCAGAGGTTGCTCCTCATTTCAGTATTGCCATTACATCATCATTATCATTGCAACAGGTGAGTTTTCATAGCCCCGATTTATTCAAGTTTATACTTATTTCAAACCTACGGGGGAGAATACATTGCACATCATTTTTATTACGATGCCAAGTATATTCAAATTCATTACATTACTTAAGTTACCTCATTGCAAGTTAAATGTCCCCATTTCATAATCATGAACCGTTAATTTCATAGAAGCGAGGGTGAGTGGATAGATCTATCGAGGGTGACACCTCCATCCGGGTTGGCGGATTCCAACCGGACGGATGCATTTCATTTCTTTATCATTATTGAGTTGTTTGGCAAAACACTCTGTTGGGGCGAACATCAGTCAAGCTTCGGTGTCATGAGCTTAAGTAATTGTATCATTTTTGTGACATCATTGTCATACATAACTTATACTTGTGGTAGTCGTATTAAACATATACATAAACTCTATGAACTCACTCAACCATTGTGTTGACACTTTTAGCAATGTATTTTCAGATTTCTAAGGCATTCACATCATGGCATACATAAGGACTTAATATAGAGTCGCGGTGTCGACGCGTCTCACATGGATTTTTATGCACTTTAAAACATCGTTGGGATTGTATCAAATTTATTTCCGTACATAGTAACTTTCATTTGGGACCTATCATGTAAACTCTGATTGTTTTATTAAATTCAAGCGATGTATTTTCCAAACGACACTTTAGGTCGTTCAATATAACTGTGATTGTGATGCTATGACAGTCAATCCCCAGGAATTCCATTCCGCTGCAAAACAGGTAATTTGGGGGTGTGACAGCTTGTCGGTGCGGTTTTCGATTGATTTTGCTCAGCCCTAATGGAGATGGCTATGAGACTTATAAAATGGCCATGGCACCGTGAGATGCATTTTACTGATGCCATGAGTACAAAAAAAAGCCCTATGACATGCCATAAAACGCTGCACCGAGCACCCTTAGCTGTGCCACGACCATGTTCTATGGTGCTTAGTTGGCACCCAAATCATATGTGAACCATTGTTACGTATCTCATAAACAATGCCTGAAGGGTAAAAATACTTGGAAAATCGTTCCCTACACTACTAAAAGAAATAAACTTTATGAGCATGTCGTTTGATATGTTTCTGTTTTAATGGTATGTATATGAATGTAGAAAAGTGTGAATATATGCTGATATGACGTTGACGTGACAATAAACAAAAACACCACTACTATATAAGCTTAAAAGACATCCTAAAGACATGTAGCTAGCAAAATCCATATACGATTACTAAACATTAAGACCGATGGTAATAGTGACTGCGAGCATGATCGCCAACTCAACGCCGCGTCAACATCTCTCTTCTCAACCAACATCACTACCAATTACTGTAATAATACAACCAACATCACCACCAAAACACACCCCATCTAAACACATATATACCCATAAAACCCAAAATCACACATACACACACACAATAACTACTTCCACAACCGGTCGTCTGAACAACCGAGTTCTTCCAAAACAACACCAACAACGCGTCATATGAGGTTTGGTATAATAACAAGGACACGTCCTCGAGGTGCCAACGAGGCAACCAACCCACGTGGTATAATGACTTATTACCTCTAGTGTAATATACTTTCAATACGGCAGATGATGTAAACACATGTTTTTTAATTTACACACTTAAAATTAAAACCAATTAAAGCAAAATATATAATATAAAAATAATTTAATACACATTTTGATATTTCCCAATCAAAAAATTAGTGTGCAAACTATTTTCACTTCAATAATAATACATAAGCGGATAAGCCACTTACCACTTTAATTAGTAGAAAGAATATACTTAACGTGCACAAACAAAATATTATTCCCAAATAAGAACAAAATATCATGTCACATTTTTAAAAACTAGTAGGAAACCCGCGCATAGCGGCGGAAAACTAATTTTGTTCAATAACATGTTTGTTCATGGCAATATTTATTTTACATAACATCCTCTTCGATCAAAATATCATACTAAAATATAAAATTTTTACATATCCTCGTTCGTGTAAAAAAATATACTAATCCAACAATTACTTTGTTTCATGTTCCTAAGTCCTAACTGATTGTATCAGGTATAAAGTTAAAAAAGAATTAAGAAGACTCTAAATAAACAAGGTATAAAATCAACAACGACATGGTTAACCAATTTTATCTCAGCTAACGATCGATATTCACAACAATATATCGTCATGCATCGAATATAACAACTATAATGGCTTGCCATGAAGCTGACAAGACGACATTGTAACTTTAAAAAAGAGCCTATTTTACACACTCAAAACCATAAGATGGCTTTCAAGTTTCAAAAGCTAATGCTGAAGATTTGACATCTAGGATTGCCACCTGTCAGAGTCCTACTTTAAAAAATGAAACAGAAGTGGAACCTTCGTCTACAATATCACCTGCAGTTTCAGATCAAGCAAGGAAGATGACAAACGAAAAGGATCATGACATCATGTTAATGTTTCATCTGGAGACATTAATAGTCCTTCACAAAGCACTTATAATGATATAAAGTTGCCACCCATCCCATCTTTTTCCGAGTTTATCAACAAAAAAAGCAGCAAAGATAGCAAACATTCAACATTGAAAAGAGAGTCTTCATATGGAGTTAATAAGAAACCAGATAAACGAAGCAGATTTTAGTAATCTACATGGTTTTTCTAACCAGTTTACTGAAAATGATATAGAATCAGTAATTTATTTTTTCTTGCTAAATTCCTATAATGGCTTGTCATGCAGTCTTAAAATAAGAAATGTTCTAATAGAATAGTCAATGCACTTTTGATACACCAAAACCATAAAGGCCTGCAGTTTACATCCAAAAATCAACTATATAACAAAGGGCAGAAGCCATATAATCTTTCACATCTTCACTTTTGGTGTCTACAATACAAAACTTCATTGTTTATCAACCCAACTGTCAAATACTTGTATTTATGCACTTATATAATACAGTAGGCATGTATGTTTCACAACTATTAGAGCCATCTAACACTTCAATCATCATGAACCCAACTGTCATATCAACACACTCAAATTAGAAATCTCATACGTAGTAGGAAACCCGCGCATAGCGGCGGAACATAGCGCACAGCTTTGTAATGACTTTTAAGTTGTAATGCCAAACACACCTTTGATTTCCCAAAAATGGTTGCTTGCATTATGTCACAGGTTATTGATAGTACTAATGTAAGCCTAGCCCATTCATAACCAAGTAGCCAAAAAGACTATCCAAATTTGATGTTACATATTACCTGAAGTACAAACAACAAGACAAACACAACACTTTCAGACCACTGTACCAAACAGAAACTTACTTGAAAAGTCCTAGAAATTGTCTCTCTACCGCATAACTTCCAACTTTAAATGGGATCCCTTGTGTTTGTGACTCTGAAACGCTCCAGGCCTAGTAAGTGCATTATATCTAACCAGCTTTCTCAATGCTCCCCTTCCATTGTTTTGAACCATATTAAAAATAATAAAAAAGATCAAAATTCAAACCCCATAAAAAAACATAAAAATAAAAAAGTTCATCATCACCTGATGGTTCAGTTGCTAGTAGTCACTTGAGCCGAATGCCCAATATCAAACTGATCTACATTCTGATCCTCTTAATCTTAGGACTCAAAACTCCCCTGTGCCTAAATCCATACAACTTCAACACTTGAGTAACAAACGGATTATCTGCAAAATTAAACCCTCTCTCCATACCACTCAAACACCTTTGAACCAGATAATAACCATAAATTCCACAAGGCTTGCACCCCAAAAAATGAGTAACAAACGGCTATCTTTCAACACACTCAAATTAGAAATCTCATACGTCGTAGATTATTTATCATTTAACACTTCTTTATACACAACATTTGAGGTGTAGACCCCATCTTGACAGAACTGTTTGGTAGGCCTCACCAATACCTTTGTAGTCTCACGTGATATCCCTCTCGACAATGCCACATAAAGTTGCCCATGCGAGAATACAGAGTCCGGAAGATATACACCCACGTTAGGAATTGTTTGGCCCTGAGCTTTATTTATTGTCATAGCAAAGCTAAGCCGGACAGGAAATTGTTTTCTCTTCAGTCTGAACGGAAACATGTCTTCTTCAGATGAGCATAAAGGTATTCTCGGCAAAAAGACTCGTTTTCCAGCATGTTGACCCACGGCTATTTCAGCGTCAATGAAATTTGGTTGGAAACCTTTGCATATCAATCTTGTGCCATTACATAATCCATTTGATGGGTCAATATTCCGTAGTAGAATTATCGGGCATCCAATCTTCAGTCGTAAATAATGCGGGGGTAATCCACTTACATTAAGGGAGTTCAAGAATTCCAGTGGATAGAAATTGTTGTTGTCATCTTCAGCTTCGTCAAAACTATAGTAAATTTTCTCCTCCCCGTGAAATCTACCAATGAGCTGATCATTAATCTCATCAACATTCTCGTTTTTAGTTGACAAAATCGCTCTAGAAGTAATATACTCAGAAGAATGTGTGCTGGTTTCCAAAGAAGGAAATATTGCATTGATCAAATCATCTCTCGAGTTACCGTCATTAGTATATGTAATGGCCATGTCATCGAGTATTCGTATATAGCTTCCATCAATAGCTTCTTCAACCCCGTTACCAACTCGTAGCAAAAAATCAGAAAACCATGGATCAGCTCGTGCTCTCATATTTATTGTTAACCGCATCTTTTTAATTCCTGTCCAAAGAGGTGACATTCTTAAACTGGAGTCCACAATTTGCGCTCGGGTGCCACGTTTGACAACTGGCAACACCTGTCTAAAGTCACCTCCCAAAACCATTATTTTTCCACCAAATGGAAGACTCACCCCTGTAATGTCTTGCATTGTTCGATCTACCGCTTCTACTCCTTGCCTTTTAGCCATTGTTGCTTCATCCCATATGATTAATTTTGTCAGACGAAGTAGTTTGAGCAAGTCCACTTTGTTTGGTGATGTTGCACACCGAGTTATTGTTAAGATTGATGGGAATCTTAAATCGAGAGTGGGCTGTTCTACCTCCTGGCAAATTATTTGCTGCTGCACCCGAAGATGCAGTTGCAAGTGCAATAAGACCTCGTGAACGAACCTCGGCGAGCAAAGCTTTGTATAAAAATGTTTTTCGGGTACCTCTAGGACCATCTATGCAAAACACGCCATGAAAATCATCGTCCACATGCCTCATGATGTTATCATACGCGGCTTTCTGATCGTGATTGAGAGAATCTCGGGCAGCTCGATGTTCATCTTCTACAACTATAGAGTACTCCTCATGTACCTCGCGAAAACCAACTAATTCTAAGTTCACATTTTCAGTTATGTTGGGAAGATCGAAATCAGAAAGACTCTTACCCATAGAACGAAGAAATACTGAGATGTCTGTAAGTACCATATTTTGAACTCGCTCAGTATTTTCACAATGCCGACTATAGTCTTCAGAAAGTGATTCATAGTGTTCATTCCATAATTTTTGAACATCTCCCGGCCCGCAATAAATAAGAATAGTCGCGAACAGCCTTCTAAGAGCATTAGGGAATTGGAATAACGATGCCTCAAATAGACAATGAGATAAACTTTCATCATTCTCTATTAACCCTCTTTCGAGAGCTGCTTTTCCGGAATGTGGTGAATAATACACCATTCACCTTGCAAAGATCTTCAAAGCATGTCGGCCCTCTAACATGCGATAAAAGTAGTCTTAAGTAGTGTCGCTCTCCCTCAGATGGATTAGCATAAACCAATCTCCCTCTCATTGATCCTCTTTTACGAGTATTCCAAAAAATTGAACGAGCATTCCAAGTAAAGTGTGAGGGAATTTCTTTATACAAATATTGTCTTGCAACCGGATTGACTCTATTCAACTCAAAAAAAGCAGTTAGCATTGATCTCTTATGTCTCTCCCTCTCAACAATATCAGTCAGCGTATCATCGTCTTGAAATCTAACCATCTGCATGTTTGGGAGATGAGTTGCAATGGTATGACATATGGATAGATCTGAGAAAGAGGAAAGCTAAAAATTCGCCACATTGCTTCCGGAGGTGATACATAGCGTGCATCTTGGTAATTTTTTACCTCATTAATGACTTGTTCTTCGTCTCCGTCCGGATCAATGTGTATAATTTTTTTGTCATGGCCCTTGTAAACGTATTTGAATACATATTTTACAGATTTAATACTTGAGCAAACCTCTACATTGATGTGACAGTTGTACATCATTAGCAACTTTGGGTTATACGGGACCACCCATCTATTGTCTAGGGTGCTTTGCCTCACATTAACTTCAACTGCAGTGTTTCTCCTTCGATACAATGGATATGAATCCTCTCCTTGTATTGTTTTTTCGTTGAATTGCCTAGGATATCTCCAACGACATTGTTTTGGTTCGCCTTCCATACAAGGACTTGATGGCCTTAAATGACCACAAGGACCGTGCATCATGTGCTTTACAACCATTTCATGCAATCTTGGATACTTTACTGGATCTGGAATTTCAGCACACACCATCTTGTCATAATGGTCGGGATTGTTCATCTTATATTGCGATGTCATGATAAGAAGGAAATGTGCATGCGGCAAACCTCGTTTTTGAAATTCAATGACATAGACATGTGCCCCTACTACACCGAGGACATGCCTCTTGAATAGTTGATCCTTCAGATCCTCTAATTTGGCACGAAACACTCTAGCAACAACATCAGGACGATCAGAGGCCTCTTGACCAGGTTCTAAGGCTTCAAGGATTTCAGGCCACTTCGGATTGCACGTCATTGTAAGGAATATATCAGGCTTTCCATCATCTTGCACTAACGTCATGGCATCCAAAAACCGTCTTCTCATGTCACGTGGCCCTCCGATGAAAGATGCAGGTAAAACAACTCGTTGTCCGACTCTAGTTGGTTGAACCTCACCTACGTTGACACAATCGACAATGCCTTGGTATAAATCTGCTCTTATTTTACTCTGATGAAGTTCACAAAAGGCCAACCGTGATGTTTCAATCTTTATGTAGACATCTACAGCAAACTGTTGTAGCAACCTCCCCCCAAGTAGAATCACATTTTGTTCTGGCCGGATCTGGAACTTGTAACAATAATATTCTCGCATAGTTACAGTCTTTCTACCCGTTGAATTTGTATCTGCAGAAAGGTAATGTTAAGGATGTGATAGGTATAGCTAAGTTCAAAAACATTGGACCGTAAAAAATTTTATACCTTCTAAACCAGTATCCATGTTTTCATCCTCGTCACCAATTTCATTCAGAGATGCCCCGACCCTTAGAATTCTTGCATGCCACCCAGGTTCGCCATTTGGAAAGAACAAAACATATGACAGCGGATCATAAGACCCGAAGTAGGGTTGAATATTTTGACTGAATTCAGACCTCCCATACACTACAATATCTCTCTTGTAGGCACTGATGTAGTTATTACCTTCAACCCATATACCAGCAACCTATAACAACATAAAACTTAATATTGTGTATAACATGATTACACAATGATTAATTCAATTAGGCTGGTAAGTAACTATCTTCTAACCTCTGATGTCGTAGGCCTATTGTATTGCCTTTGCCTTTGGTCAATCTCCACTGATGCATTCAAAGTGACTCTATATTTGTCTAGTTGTCCTAGCTCACGGAGACTTCGAAATGTTCTCACATACGGATTCGTAGCCAGAACACGCATCAGGATCTTAATTATGTCTTCGTTAAGATTTTTCCACTCGCATCTATGTGATAACTCTACCTCAGAGTCATAAAAATACAATTGTAAGTACTTAGGTTGTCCATTCCTCGGAACTAATTGATCAATTCTGTGATAAATCCCTCCGCTTGCTCGAAACGTGTATACTCCAGATGACGCCAAATTGCTATATCTTTCATCCAGATTTACACCCATTGATGTAAAAGAAAAGTTGGTGTTATACGCACGTATATTGTTCCTAAATATTTTTCCTAATTCTGACTGAGCCGTGTAAAGATCGTACAACTCTTCGGGAATGTCCCGGGACACCAACTTTGTCTTCCCACTCATGCAACAAAAAGTAGGAAACTCAAATTTAAATCGTTTTGCTCCACAATGAGGACATGTACAACATTCGGGCAAGACACGATGTTCTCCAGGGATACCATCGTAAACAAAAGCATACGGATCTTCTTGTGTGATAGTATCCATGATTAGTGGATCATCATTCACCCGAGTACAATATCCTACAAGTAAATAGTTTGAAAGAAATAGTGAGTTTACCATTTGACTACGTTTGTATTGAAGTATATGCGATATTATAAAGTAAATAATAACAAAAGAACATACATACTTAATATGAAACCGAAACAAAGTTAACCTAGCGAAACCGAAACCAAAACGAAGTTAACCTAGCGAAACCGAAACCAAAACAAAGTTAACCTAGCGAAACCGATTTAGATAGTTTAGTGTATTTTTCTTGATTTTGATCCAACCGAATCGAACCGAGTAAAACTGAAACTGAAAACAATAATTATATGAAACCGAAAACTAAATCAAATAAGGTCAAGTTCATTTCTGCCCGGTTCGGCTTGGCTTGACGGTGCGGTTTTCGATTGATTTTGCTCAGCCCTAATGGAGATGGCTATGAGACTTATAAAATGGCCATGGCACCGTGAGATGCATTTTACTGATGCCATGAGTACAAAAAAAAAGCCCTATGACATGCCATAAAACGCTGCACCGAGCACCCTTAGCTGTGCCACGACCATGTTCTATGGTGCTTAGTTGGCACCCAAATCATATGTGAACCATTGTTACGTATCTCATAAACAATGCCTGAAGGGTAAAAATACTTGGAAAATCGTTCCCTACACCACTAAAAGAAATAAACTTTATGAGCATGTCGTTTGATATGTTTCTGTTTTAATGGTATGTATATGAATGTAGAAAAGTGTGAATATATGCTGATATGACGTTGACGTGACAATAAACAAAACCACCACTACTATATAAGCTTAAAAGACATCCTAAAGACATGTAGCTAGCAAAATCCATATACGATTACTAAACATTAAGACCGATGGTAATAGTGACTGCGAGCATGATCGCCAACTCAACGCCGCGTCAACATCTCTCTTCTCAACCAACATCACTACAAATTACTGTAATAATACAACCAACATCACCACCAAAACACACCCCATCTAAACACATATATACCCATAAAACCCAAAATCACACACACACACACAAAATAACTACTTCCACAACCGGTCGTCTGAACAACCGAGTTCTTCCAAAACAACACCAACAACGCGTCATATGAGGTTTGGTATAATAACAAGGACACGTCCTCGAGGTGCCAACGAGGCAACCAACCCACGTGGTATAATGACTTATTACCTCTAGTGTAATATACTTTCAATACAACAGATGATGTAAACACATGTTTTTTAATTTACACACTTAAAATTACAACCAATTAAAGCAAAATATATAATATAAAAATAATTTAATACACATTTTGATATTTCCCAATCAAAAAATTAGTGTGCAAACTATTTTCACTTCAAATTCAATAATAATACATAAGCGGCGGATAAGCCACTTTCCACTTTAATTAGTAGAAAGAATATACTTAACGTGCACAAAACAAAATATTATTTCCAAATAAGAACAAAATATCATGTCACATTTTTAAAAATTCAGTTCCCAAACATATACTCCACTCCACATACAATTTATGAAAAATTCTTCAAACATACTCCAATTTGCGGAACACTTCTTCAAACACACATATCATTTCCGTAATTACTTCTTCTTCACTCCATCTCTAAATAAAGTCAACCCTCATTATACATCAATTTGTCGAATTTCCGAGTTTAATTTACGGTCACTTATAGTAAGTAAAATTTTGCGCTTTAATTATAGTTTTGTTCATTTTTTTATGCAATATAAACTAGTTTCAGGATCAATGCATGATCACGATCAGTTTTTAGTTAATCGCGTCATTAATTTGTTTAGATGTATGTGGTTTTTGTTGTGGAATTAGTTGAATTTAATCACCAGGGCACAAATTGTAAAAGAATAAAATAAAGGGATTGATATCATCGTTTTACAAGCGTGTGAGTATTTTAGGTAAACTTGTTTAGGTTGAATTTAAGGTATATGTTTTAGGTTCTTAGACTCGCTTGCTTGGCGGACCCAAAGGTTCATATGAATATCTTATGTGGGTCCGCCACCGCTTGCGTGTATATTTAAGGAGCTAGTTAGAGCTCTGGGTGTGACAATGTTATAACCACACCGGCGTTAGCGTTGACACAACCACGCTGTGTGTTTTAGTGGGTCTAATTTTAAGTGTTAGGGTTGCGGGTAAAATGTGGTTGTGTGTTACTTTTCACAACAACAACGTTACGGTACCTGGTACTCTTATAGGCTTTGCTAATAGAGTAATAGGTGTTTGATTTCTTTGTAGTAGTTATGGCTTTGTGGTCCTTAATACTTTATCAAATAAGTGTGATTATGGTGGAAGTTTTTTAATATTGGGGTGTTTAGGATTGTTGATTACAATTGCTTATCAATTTATCGTGTTTTGAATAAAAGTGTAAGAAGTTTCGAGTGTTTGGAAAGAATTATGATTTTGTGTATTTGATGTGAAATAAGCGGTGCGGGAGTTTCTTATTGAAGTAGCGGGAGTTTCTTATTGAAGTAGCTTATCTGATTATGATTATTTTACGTCTAAAATCTGTATATTAAGCGGAATTGCTACCGAAACAGCTGCTTATAAATTCAGCTAGCTACAGGCTTTGATAATTGCTTTTATAATTACCTGTAGCAAGTATGTAGGTGTGGATCTTAATACTATCTAATAATTAGGATTACAGTGGAATTTTCGTTTTTAGGGAGCGTTTGGGATTGTTTTTTATAATATCTTATGTGTTTAATGTGTCTTCATATTACGTATAAGAGTTGTTTGGCGTTCCAATAGAAGCAAACTGCTTATGATTATCTGCTTTTATGGAAAATGTTTGTCTGAATTTCATTATTTTACCTTTTATATTAGATGAATTGCGATACACTTAAACAGCTGCTTATTTTGTTTTGTTACAGCATAAGCAAATCCAAACACTTTTATATTCCACTGTACTCAGTAATTATGTAGGTATGGTGCGGCCCTTGAACTTTTATTTAAATAATTGTGATCATGGTGGAATATTCAGTAAGTAAGGGGTGTTTGTTTTGAGTGTTTGGATAGAAGCAAATTGCTCATGATTTTTTGAGGATGAAACATTTGGTTTTGAATAAGCGGTTCGGGTGTTGCTTATTTAAATGGTTTATCTCAAATGGATTGTATTATTGTCTAAAATCATTAAATAAAAATAGTTGCAAAGCACTCGAACAACCACGTATGTACTTATCGCTTTTGGTTATAGAATTAGCAAATGCACACACTCCTGAATTGCGTTTTCTTATAGTTGACTGTTGTTCTTGCTTATTTTAAAAATAGATATGCAGTGTTAGATTATTAAAACAGATACCATTATAGGCTTTTCTATGTTCCTCCATTCTTAGATAGTTGCAACGAGACCTTTGAAGATATGACTTAAATTCCTTATATGTGCAAGTGTACGCGCCTAAATTGTTGACTGCTGTCACACACAACATGACTTGTTATATGAAATTTAGAACACTAGAAAACATTAATAGCAGATATTGAAAAAAAATTGATTTACTGTTGCTAAAAACTAATTAATATGACGTTTCTCTTATTGATCTTTGTTGATTACGAATGATCAGTTTGTATTCCATTGGGAATCAATGGCTGGAAAAGTTGTTCCAAACCGCCCACCAAGTCCTTTTGACTTTGAGATTGTTGATAAAGATTACGATCAGCTTACAAGCACTGATGCATCTGCTAACTACATTAATCCATGGATAAAACCGGCATCTATAAAACTTAGACATAGGCTTGGAAGGGGACCTTTTGGTGATGTCTGGTTAGCTACGCGTCATCTAGTTACTGACGAATATGAAGAGTATCACGAAGTGGCTGTTAAGATGTTACATCATATCAAGGAAGATAACATCAAGGCTGTATTAGATAAACTTAATGTGTTGTTCTCCAAATGTCGAGGATTGGAAGGTTCTTGCTGGTTGCATGGTGTTTCAGTCATAAATGGGAAGGTAATTATATACTTCCTTAGTCCTAAGATAAATACAATGTCTAACGTGTGAAAGTGTATTGAGAATGTTTGACTATTAGTTAACTTAAAAAGCCCCTAAAATGACAATACAGAGGAAGCCTGTCGGCCAAAATGAGTGATACCAGTTTTTTCTAACGTGATATTTATCCACAAAGAAATGTTGTTTCTGGGACAACCAATAAGAATTGTTGAAGTGCTTCTTCCTTATTGATTAATTTACGTGTGTAATCATCTTTATTAAATGGTTTTATATATTCTAGATATGCATTATTATGAAGTTTTATGAGGGATCAGTGGGTGACCAGATGGCGCGTCTTAAAGAGGGGAAGTTTTCTTTGGGTGATGTGTTGAGGTATTGGTTTTGATAAAATGAAATTGTTTGCTAGGATAATTTTTCTTTCAAATTAAGCATTTTGGTTATACTGACAGGTATGGGATTGATTTGGCTCGGGGAATTATCGAAATACATTCTAAAGAGATGTTAATCCTGAATCTTAAGCCTTGTAATATCCTCCTAAATGAAGACCAGAAAGCAATTTTGGGTGATTTGGGGATCCCTTATGTTCTATTAGGGGTTCCATTGCCTAGCTCAGATATGACTAGAAGACTTGGCA
Organism: Chrysanthemum seticuspe; assembly: GCA_019973895.1. Taxonomy (NCBI): domain Eukaryota; kingdom Viridiplantae; phylum Streptophyta; class Magnoliopsida; order Asterales; family Asteraceae; genus Chrysanthemum; species Chrysanthemum seticuspe. The sequence continues at coordinate 142,186,965 of BPTQ01000006.1, forward strand.
CACCAAACTATATGGCCCCTGAACAATGGCAGCCAGACGTTAGAGGCCCCTTAGCATTTGAGACTGATTCATGGGGTTTTGGGTGCAGCATTGTGGAAATGTTGACTGGTCAACAGCCATGGTGTGGTAAGTCTATTGATGATATTTATGACTCGGTTGTGAAAAGGCAAGAGAAACCACATATTCCTGATGGCCTTCCCCCTGCTGTTGAGAATATGATTCTTGGTTGTTTCGAGTATGACTTCAGAAGTCGTCCTTTGATGACAAACATATTACGTGTATTTGAAAGGTACTGTACATATCAAATTAAACAAACCATTTTCTTATTTTACACAATTTAAATTGTTAAATGTGAAATTGCAGCTCAAAAAATGCAGTTTACAATGACGGGAACTGGACAAATATTGGTAGTAGGACCATTGTAGACAAATCTGTTTTGAATGGCTACACAGAATGGTTCTTGTCAAAAGACCATCTTGAGGTGGGTGATATGGTGCGATCAAGAAAGCCACTGAACTCCTGCAAACCTGAAAACATGCTAGTCCCGGAGGGGACTATTGTGGGCTTAGACACTGATAGTGATCAAAATGGTTATGTTTTGGTACGAGTACATGGCATACATGATCCTGTAAGAGTCCATGGGTCAACATTGGAGCGGGTCACTTTTGGGCTGGCAGCAGGGGACTGGGTTCGTTTGAAAAAAGAAAACAAAAAACACTCTCCTGTTGGTATCCTTCATTCCATTAATCGTGATGGAAATGTTTCTGTTGGTTTCATTGGGATTGAAACTCTTTGGAAAGGTGATTACTCCGACCTCCAAATGGCAGAAACTTATTGCCCGGGTCAGTTTGTGAGGCTAAAATCTAATGTTTTCAGCCCAAGATTTCAGTGGCTTAGAAAAATTGGTTGCGAGTGGGCTACTGGGAGGATTTCTCAGGTGTTACCAAATGGTTGTCTTGTTGTTAAGTTTCCGAGCAGACTAACTTTTGGTGATGCAAACAGCTCTTTCCTGGCTGACCCAGCTGAAATTGAATTGGTCTCCTTTAGCACAAGTCCTAACATGATGAAAAAGTATCAACATCTTGAGGATTTTCACTGGGCAGTCAGGCCATTCTTGGTTTCTTTAGGTCTGTTCATTGCTGTCAAAACAGGGGTTCGTGTCAGGAGGAAATTTGGAGGATCAAAAAATAACTCCGAAACACCGGAAGGTCAGCAACGCAGTGATATTGCTAATGCTAAATGGCTTCCTCCAAACATGGCTAACATCATTTTCAGAGAAGGGGTTACTACTACCACAACTTCCAGGTAACTCTTGGGCTATAAAGTTGATTCCAAATTGCACATTGAATTGCAAAATAGTTATGCTAAAGCGAAATTTGGAATATGGGTTTGTTAAGTTATGATGGATTTTATTAGGTTCTGCAGCGTCGAATCTTTTTGTAAATAGCTGATTGCTTAATTGTAGCTGTAATTGGACGGTGAATATCTGAAGTTGTGATATGACGTTTATCATCTTCTTTAGGTTTTCATATTTGGCAGTATCGCTTTTGTACAGTGAATGAAATCTGAAACTTTTAGTACCCATTTATAAGTGATGTTTAATTTTCGCCTTCGTAGTTTCTGGATAATTACTTTTGGACCATTTACTCGGATCATAATCTTGCAACTACGTAACAAGAATCCGAACTGCATTGTTTACAATTCAACAAAACATCAGGTGTGTTATTCAAACAAGGTACTACAACATGGACGTCAACTTTTTTTTAAGACAAATTATTCTAACAAAAGATCAGGTGTGTTATTCAAACAAGGTACTACAACATGGACGTCGACTTTTTTTTAAGGCAAATTATTTAAGCATGTAAACCAATCTCACATAAGGCTGGACGCAGTGGAGAAGTCCAAATCGGTCGGTCATCAAATTTTTTACATCGTGACCGATTTTAATATCGGTCATATCGAGTGTGACATGTGGGTCACCAAATCGGTCGAGTGAAGAAAATGTGGGTATCGGTTGAAAATCCAACCGATTTTCAAACACTCCCACTTTACCGTTTAACATTAGAAAAAAAAAAAAAAAAAAAAAAAAAAAATTACCACTTTTCACATATTATAAATACCAACCTCAAACACACTTCTAAACACACAATTCAACCTCAAACTACTTCTCAACACAAGATTATTATGGCTTGCCGTCTCCCGCATTCTGTTGAAGATATGCAAATGTACGTTAAAAATCAATGCAAAAAAGACGATGAAGCTCGAAAAAACGCTATTATAAACGTTATCAATCTGTTTGAGCAGGCAAGGGCAGAGAAGCAATATATGAGAGAAAACTACACGAGTTGCAACGACATTAGGCCTGAACGAAAAGCTGTGATCGACAAATTTTTGATGGATGAAGCCCGCAAAGACGACGACATTGTTGACAAGTTGTGGGGGTCAACAAATATCGAACAACATCAGCACCAAAATCAATTGGAGCTATCGGGAAAACAAAACCGATGGTGTAGGTGCATCAAGTTCATCTGCTAGATTTGTTGGGCAACCTCTGCTAGACGAGGAACGTTTGGCTCCCATCGAGGAATTTGCCGGTTATAGTCTCACTCGTATGATTTTGCATGCGGGGAGTATTCAGATTAAAATTTATGATTTATGTATTTCGTATCGTTTTAATTTTTAATATATTGTAATGTTTGTATTTTAATGAATTTTAAATTTGTTGTTTAAAATGTTTGAATTAAAAAAAAAAAAAAAAAAAAAAAAGTCGGTCATCGACTTTGATAACTTGGTCATGTCTAGTCGCCGGATAGAGAAAGCTGATGTGGCACCTGGTGACCTGGGTCACGAGTGTGCCCAACCTACACTTATTACAGATTTACAGTAGTTGATTAGCTACTCACATACCGCTAGACCAATGGCCTTTTGATCGATTTTATTCTACATCTTATTGACAATTTATTCATAATCATAGCACACTATTCTCCTGTTTATGTCAGGATAAATTAACCCAAAGCTCTATAAGCTTCTAAGAGCCTGGAACGTCTTGGCAATTCACATTTGGTGGAATGTTAGGCTGGTTCCAGTAAGGTGAGGCGATCGACTCCCACGATCGAATCACCATCGATCACCCTTCTGTGGGCAGTCGATCGTCCTCCACCTTTTAATCATCTTGGTCGTCCTCCCGATCGATTGTTTTGGACAAAAGTAATGTTTGGAAAAGTGAAAGCTAAAAACACGCAACGTGATTTTTCAGAACTACCGATGTACGCGACGAATTTTGAAAATTACCATTGTACGCAATATATTTTCAAATTTGGAACAATGTACGCAATATGACCGGTAACTAACAAGTTACCAGGTCACAAACTTTCAAAAATGACAGAAATGGTCCATGTGACTTGCGTTGACTTTCACAGGTCATCCCATGACTTTATTTTCGGTTAAAAAAATTTCAGTAATGGTCCTTATGGTCACTAACTTTCAGATTTAGTCCGTTTTTTCCGTTTTCATCCGTTTTTGTCAGTTTTTCTTACGTTTTGTCCGTTTTTCTTACGTTTTTATCGGTTTTCATCCGTTTTTGGCCCTTTTTCTTACATTTTTGTCCGTTTTTATCCGTTTTTCGTACGTTTTGTCTGTTTTCTTTCGTTTTTGCCTGTTTTCATCTGTTGTTTTTACGTTTTATTCGTTTTTCGTACGTTTTTATCGGTTTTAATTCGTTTTTGTCCGTTTTTCTTACATTTTGTCCGTTTTCTTACGTTTTTGTACTATTTCAACATGTTAAAAAAATTTTCCAAAAAGAAAAAAAAATTGGAAAAAAATTTTATTTTCAAATATTTTTTTTAAAGATTTTTTTTAAAAATAATATATTTGAAAAATATTTTTTTTTTTAAAAATATTTGAAAAATATTTTTTTTATTCAAATTTTTTTTTTGAAATTTTTTATTCAAATTTTTAATTTTTTTTCAAATTTTTTTTCGGAAATTTTTTTTTCCTATTTATTTTTTCAAAATTGCGAAAAAATTCCAATTTTTTTTTTGGAAATTTTTTTTCCAAATTTTTTTTCTTTTTGGAAAAAATTTTCAACATGTTGAAATAGTACAAAAACGAACAAAAACGTAAGAAAAACGGACAAAATGTAAGAAAAACGGACAAAAACGAATTAAAACCGATAAAAACGTACGAAAAACGAATAAAACGTAAAAACAACAGATGAAAACAGGCAAAAACGAAAGAAAACATACAAAACGTACGAAAAACGGATAAAAACGGACAAAAATGTAAGAAAATGGGCCAAAAACGGATGAAAACCGATAAAAACGTAAGAAAAACGGACAAAACGTAAGAAAAACTGACAAAAACGGATGAAAACGGAAAAAACGGACTAAATCTGAAAGTTAGTGACCATAAGGATCATTACTGAAACTTTTTTAACCGAAAATAAAGTCATGGGATGACCTGTGAAAGTCAACGCAAGTCACAGGGACCATTTCTGTCATTTTTGAAAGTTTGTGACCTGGTAACTTGTTAGTTACCGGTCATATTGCGTACATTGTTCCAAATTTGAAAATATATTGCGTACAATGGTAATTTTCAAAATTCGTTGCGTACATCGGTAGTTCTGAAAAATCACGTTGCTTGTTTTTAGCTTTCGCCCTGGAAAATATTACCGTTGCAAAAGTAACGTTTTAAACAAAAAAAAATCCGAACGTTATAAAAGTTAAAAAATGACCGTTTGTAGGTTAAAAAAAAAAAAAAAAAAAAAAGAACCTACTAAACCACCCTATAAATACACAACATATTTACACACTTAAATTCACAAATCTCACAATCCTCTCTATCAAAAATCTCATAATCATCTCTATCAAAATGTCTAAGTGATTCAGTCCAAACTGTCAAGTTTATCACACAAGTCAACCACTTGTGAATGGTTAACCGTAATAAAATTCAAACAGTCTAAAACCAATACAATTAAGATCAGAGGAATATAGTGGATTCCCGGGTCGTTAAGTCCCACAGAGGATTAATGGTGTTTGAACACATTCAGACGTAGAATAATCACTAAGGATAGTGATCAGTAAGGATTTTGGATGGGAAAAGGTTTGTGATTTGGAATAATTATACCTAAAGGAAAAAGTTTGTAAATTACAGGGGCTTAAATGCAAATTAAAGAAAATTAAAAGGCCAAATTATATTAAATAAACGCTATCACTATTTTTAAAATTGGATTTTCTTGATTTATAAAACAAAATAACTTAAATAGACTATTTTAATTAAAGCGTAAACCTAAATTATCTAAAAACGTGACCTAGAATGAAAACGTGCGTTATATATAAAAATTACGCGAGTGCGCAAGAAAAAACGTAAAATTTGTAAAATAAAAGTCCTACGAATGTAAAAATAATTTTCTTACTTACTATATGACAAAAGAAAATTTTAGAAAAAAGATTTATATTTTTTTGACTTTTACTATTTTAAACTAATTAAATGATTAAAAATACTAAAACTATTTAGAAAATTCTGAAACTTTTTTATAAAATACTTTATAACAATATAAGGCTAGGAAAAATACAAAAGATGTAACAGCTTATTTTAATAAGCTGTAAATAAGCTAATGTATACGAATAAGCTAAATGGACAAAAAGGGGTTATATATTAAATATTGCAAAGTTAAACCAGTCAAAGACCCAAGGGCAACTGGTAGCGTGTGTGTGTGGTGAGCTGGGTGGCCAGGGTTCGAATCCCAGCAATGGACTTTTTATTTTTATTTTCTTTTTGGATTTTTTCTTATTGAAACTGATTAAGCTAATGATAATAAGCAAATTTTAAAACTAAAACTTTTTACAAAAACAACTAATAAGCTCAGATTGAGCTTATGATTTCTTATCAGTTTAGCAAGAAATGAAATAAGCACAAGGATTAGATAAATGGCTAATAAGCTAATAAATAAACACAAGGTTAACTGAAAATAAGCTAAACAACTTATAATAAGCTAAATTAACAACTAAAAAAGCAAAATAACTTAGAAATAAGCAATAAATAAACTTCAAATAAGCTCTAGCTTATCTGTTGAACAGGACACTTTTTAGGTTTCTAGGTACTTTCTAACTAATATTTAAGCACTTTAATAAGCTAGGAAATGAAAAGGAACAATGGAACTAACTAGTATACCAACTAAGCTTTCCAAAAAGCTAAAGCTCTCACTGTGGTGTTCACAGGTGAGCTTATAATGAGCTTATGAAAAAGGGACTAAACACTGACTGATTGGTGAACTAAATGAAATGGACAAAACTAAAAGCAAGTAGTAGGCTAATTAAATAAGCTAGAAATGGGAAAACTAGCACTGGAACCTTGAGACAGCTAGGTAAGCTTCTCAAAAAGCTAAGGTACACAAGTTAAAGCTAACTAATGAGCTCTTGATGAGCTTATGAAACTGGATGGCTCAACTGTGCACAGGGGAGATTTCTAAAAAAGTGCTTAAAAGAGACTAACAAATAAGCAGTGTATAAGCTAAGTATAGATAAACTAAGATTTTTCTAGTAAAGATGAGCAACAAAACTCTAATTTCCCAAAAGATTATAGGCTAAATCTTAATATTAAACACACAGTAAAATTCTCAATTTTATTCAAAAACTGCTATTGAGAAATTTTGACTTTTTGAAGAAATGAACTAAGTTGACTTTTATGAACTTATGATTGATTCTATGGACTGAATTTGTTATAATAAGGTGAAATGAGATTATCTAGAGCTATAGTAACAACTTTTAAGCATGTGTGATGAATTTGGCAATCCAAATTCCTAACAGTGACTAACTAAGGAGAATTTAAAGATAATTTTGACTTTTTATCTAACAAACACTGGATTTTATGTTTTGACTGAGCTAATAGGTTGTATTGTGACATATATCAAACAAGAACAACTCCACAAACAACTTCTAACACAGTTTTCACATCAAATCCAAACAACCCTTATTGAGACTGGTTTTGGGGCTTTAGTTACCAAACTAGCTTTTCAAACCAAGAAATCTAGAGATTATCTTACATTAACTATAATGAGACTAGATTAAACTGAAATTAACAAGATTTAAACAGATAAACTATGAAATGCAAATTTTTAGAAAATTGCTTACAATTTGGAATTCAAGTGAAAGTTGATAACCAAACACTGAAACAACTTCCTATAGCTTCCCAAGAAGCTCTAAACCAAAGGGCAATCCATTATCAACCCTGCTCCAGCTTTAACCTTCATTTCCATGGATTTTTTATTTTTCACTAATTTATTTGTATTTTTGGTATTTTTGCTTTTGACTTCTAAACTGACTTTTATGGGTTTCTAATAGCTTACATAAGCTATATAGGAGCTTATGTGATCTTATGAGTCCAAAATAACATCTACAAACAACATTTGAACTTATTGAGATTTTGAACAAGTAAAATTGCATAAACTGAAATTGAGACTTAAAACTGTAATTGATGTTCACAAAAGCTTTATTGTACACTGAAAACTTGAAATACAGAGCTTGAAAGCTAAAACATACACTGGAATTTAAAATTAAGCTAAAACGACATAAACTAAAATAAATTACACTTGATAGTTGTTCACATTGCTCCATTCCTCTTTATAATGATCTTTTTAAGCCTTGTCGACATCTCTGATTGTTTCCCACCTCTTCTCAACCATTGGATCCATCAAACTCATCATATTCGTCCATTTGTCAATTTTGGCAGGAAAAAAGTCTTTGAGCAGGTTATTTGCATTTAAAGAAGTTTGGGAGGATGTGGAGGTGGAGGAGTGGGTAAACAGCTGTTAGGGGTGAGGTGGAAAGTTGAAAAGGTGGAAAAACCACCCCTGGTTTTGGTTTAACAGGTGATGGTGAAGGAGATGTACAGTGACACTGGTTTGGGCGGGGATTGACTTTTTGACCGTTTTTATTAATAACGGGGGTTCAAAATGGGGGGGTTCAAGGTTTATGACAAGGGGTCTTTTGGGTTTTGGCTGGGGTAATAATACAAAAAGGGTCAAGTTTGGTTTGTTAGCTTGAATAACACAAGGACTAATTTTGCAATTTCGGCAAACTTGAGGGACTGAACCTGTACTTTTTCCAAACTTATCAAAAGGACCAAATTTGCCAATCTTTAATAGTACAAGGACCACATTTGATTATTTTCCATTTTTAAATATCCAAGGACCAATTTTGACACTTTTGTAAAGTTGAGGGACCTTTTCTGCCATTTGCCCAAAGATTCATTCAAGGACCATTTTTGACAATTTAGAATATTTCAGGGACCTTGAATGATAAAACTCCATATTTTTGGATTCCAGGGACTAGATTTGACAACTTTTGAAACTTGGGGGACTAAAACTGCCAATTATGCAAACTTGATATATTTTTCACCTGATTTTGGTATTTTTGCATTTAAAACACATAAAACACTTATTTGTGATATTTTTATCATTTTGATGCATTTCTGAGTGTTTTCAGATGTTTTTGCAGTTTAAATGGTACAAAAATGATGAGTATTTAGACACTCATCACTAAGAAAACACCACAACAAAAAGGCCGAAAATCCCGATTGGCACAAAACATCCCGCAATTAACACCGGATCCGAATTTCCGGTTAACCGGTGTCTCACCAACCGTCAATTTTCGACCCGCTATTACAATTATCAATCGCAACAACCTCCACAACAACAAACTAACAATCCATTTTTCATAAACTATCCTATAAATCGTCTATTTTTTCCACCGTATCAAAACATCCAACAACAACAACAACAAAGCCACTCTCGTCGAAGCCAACAATCTATGTATGGCTCACCCGAATCGGTGTACCGTCCAACAATTGATTCATCAACGTCTTCATATTCAAATTATCAACATTATTCTCCGGTTAACCGTATCAATCTTGATGCTTTTGATTTCAAAGAACAATTATACACCAATCCTGATTTTTATGTTGGAACCGGTTCGGGTTATCCGACTCAAGAGTATCACGGTTCGGCTCATGGATTGTATCACGATTCGGTAACGAATGATGACGACAAGACTATTTCAGAAGAGACGTCACCGGTCAAACCGAAGAAACGAGCTACAAAGGCGAAGAAGAAGGTTGCCGAGAAAGAAACCAAGAATGATTCGTCGCTTTGGACACGCGAAGAAGAGATCGCGTTGTGCAATGCTTGGTGTGATGTATCCGAGAATAGTATAACGGGAAACAACCAAAATGCTAAGGGATTTTGACAGAAAGTCATTGCTTACTTTGAAAAGGAGGTTGGTGCAGAAAGAACGTACAACTCGATCATTACCAAGTGGAAAAATAGGATTCGTCATAGAGTTGGTCAATTTTGTGCCAAGATGAGAGTCGGAAAAAAGCAAGGACTTCTGAAACCAACTCGGATTTGCACTCGGATATGCCTGTGCCTGTGCTTGAGCGACCAATTGGTCGTGATACCGCTAAGAAGAATAAGAAGAAATCTTCGGAGTGTTCCAAAGCTAGCTATATGGAAGGTGTTGCCGAGAAATGGAAAAGCATTAAATCCATGGAATTGGGAAAGAAGAAGGAGCTGGCAGACGGATACTATGACTTGAAGAAGAACGAGTTGGATCAAAGGCAAAAGGAGTTGGAGCTGGAGCAAAAGAAAACAGAAACGGAAGACAAAAGATTGGCACTAGAACAAGAAAAACTTGAATTTGAGCGACAAAAGAAATATGAAAAATACATACATAACCTAAACCTTTACCCCCCAAAAGAGAAACACAGAAACAAAAGAAGACGCCGGGCCAACCGAGACATGTTCTAAAGTGACTACTAATAACAATTAGTCGTTCTAAAATGACGACTAATAACCAACCTCCGCGACCATTCACAACACTCCTTCCACCAAAACCCATATCCATTGAAGATTGTGTGGGCATACCGAGACCATAGGGCATACCAAAGGTGGGAGTTTAAAACAAGCAAACTCTCACTAGCCCTTTAAGATTTTGGCATATAGTTCCTTCCTAAGAGTTGGGTCCTAAGCGGAAGAAGGAACTATATCAAGAGAAATGGGTCGAGGGGTGTGATAGAATGTGCAAAGAGTTTGGTCCCTGGGAAGGACAACAAAGGAAGTGGGGCACAACGCAATGCGTAAAACGCCCCCCAATTAACAAGAAGCTTCCCTAGGAAACACAAACAACAGAGGATGAAAACTATACATTCATTCATCTGTTTATACAACCTGGCCCCTAAACAAGCGTACGTCTACTAATCCAGGCATATCGGGTTGAATATACTGGGTTTAAGGAACAAATGATCAGCTTGTGGGTGCTGGGATAAAACAAAAGCTGCGCGATGGAAAAGGAACCTCACTAAAAGCCCTTCCACTACCGCGCAGCAGGGCGGGTTCAAACGGGGAACCTCTTGAAAGGCCTATCAAACTTGCTGTATACCCTACAACATCATAAGCCCGCTGATGAAAAATAACAGCAGGTAAGGGGAAGCATCACGGCCTTTCGAGAAACAGTTGCAAGCCCACGAACTTCTCAGGGGACCCCGCAGGGAGAATGAAGCAACTCCAAGAGGAAGCGGAGTCCGGAACTCCTTCAAGAAACGGATAGCAGACAAAAAGGAGGATTCGGAACTCAGAAGAGGGAAAAATACCCGCGCTAAGGATGTCAGCAAGAAATGACAACGTCAGCAAAAGTGAATCCGGCCAGAATTTTCTTCAAGAAAGGAAATTATAACTATTATATACAAGGAAAACTGCTACGGACAACTATTAAAACAAAACTTCCGCAAGAGCGAAGAGACACATAACTGCAAAAACACTTCTCAAAAGTGATGACCGCCATCAACAAAGTTCCGCAAAGGAAAGGGCATCACCAGTTATAAGACAAAATAAAAAGGGTAAGGACAATTGACAATGAAAAATATGTACTCGAATTTACAGTTTTTGAAATTTTTGTAATTTATTTTGAAATACATCAAATGAATAAAAAAGTGAAGATTAGCTACCTTCATTATTTTATTTTTTAAAATATTTTCGTTTTTTTTAAGTGCATAAGACGCGCAAGCACGAAAATTGGGCATGACCCAAATATGTTATTTCCGAATAACAAAGAGTTATCACGAATAACCAACTGGTGAACAACATAATCTCCAAAGTACATAAGAGGTATTGCAAGCCCAGTACTGGGAGGATAGCCCAAAAATTATCCTAAGACTATTACAAACGTGCATATCCGTATAACGTTAAATATAGCACCACACAAATAAAAAGAGAGATGTGCGCAAAAGACTATTAACTACGTTCATATCCGTATAACGTTAAAATAGCAACACAAAAGTAACCAATAACATATACAAAAAGTCTTAGAACTTGCATAAATAAAAAGTTGTAGCATAAACGCAAAGTAAATGAACAACATGCGGAAAGCTACATGCAGCCATCAGAGGAATCACAAGAGAAGCAAAGACAAACATTGTTCAAATAAGTACAAAGCATTTAAGAAAAACTACGTCTGCATCAAGGTAGCCGCACTCACCCCAGGCTCGGACAAAACAATAGAGACCTCACTAACTCCAGAATACAGATAATTCGCAACTTCAACAAGAGCACTAGACACACCAACATCATAATCATCAATAGAAAGAGGCCGCACAGAGATGTCGGAGGCACTGACAGGAAGAGACACAAGTGGCAAAGAAGTAGTACAAGCCAAAGCTAAATCAACAGTCGAAGATACTTCCGCGCCCACAACATTACGGGCAGACAAAGGATCAGTAGATGAACTATAAACATCGGCAACGGATAACCGATGAGCAGCAAGGCGTCTCCTAACCTGATCAACTCTCTTTAGAACCACTCCCAAAGAATGAGACAAAGAGTTAGTGCCAACATTAGCATTATCATCCTTATCATAAACAGGAATGATAAGCTGCTCAAGATTCGGCTGGAACCCTGCAATCATAGGAGCATCCGCGGAAGGCCCATCAACACGAAGCAAATCCATAACCTCCGCAATACCAACATCCTTGCTGGACTTAAGCACGGAGAGTAAGGAAAACTCCAAATTCTCAAGGGCTTTCACGGCGGAAAGATAATGATCCTCTGCAGAAGGGTCATATACAACAAGCTTAGCAAGCTCTCTTTTTTCCTTACCATGAATAATACCTGCCACTAAACCTTCCTGCACACCCTTATCGATAGCACGCTCAATAACTTCTGCCATAGCCGCAGTATACTCCGGAGAATTCAAGCACTTAAACACAACAAGGCTCATACTGTTAGTTAACAACCAGCGCCGGCTAGATAACAACATAAGGAACCGAGGATACAAATCCTCATCAAGGTGACTAGCCAAGGCATACAAATGAGCAACGGCCGAATCAACCTTCTTCATAAGTACGGCCATCTTAGCATCCTGAATCTTGCAAAACTCTTCCTCTAAAGCAACAAGGGAAGGAACTTGGCTGCGGAGCTCAGAACATGACTCCTCCAATATACGTATCTGAAAATAAAACAAAGTGAGAAGATAACGGGAAAACAAACAAGTGGAACAATTAGCCAAAAAAGGCATGGACGCACACCTGTCCGGAAAGATTGGAATTCTGAGACTTAAGAACAACAACTTCAGCTCTCAAAGTACACGACTCAAAATCCTTCACATCAAGAGATGATCGAAGTGTTGCTACCTCAGCTTGAAGAGGATTCCGCTCTTTCTCAAGAGTAGAATTCTGATTCTTCAAAGACATAAGTTCCGCAGCAGAAGCTGCTAAGGATGCAACAGCGGAAGATGTCCCAGAAGAAGAAGCATCAGCAACCTTAGACTTCAGAACTGAAATCTCCTTGTCCCTACTTGCCAACAAAGACAATAAGCGCTTTCGCTCCATCACATTATACTCCAAACGTAGACGAACTTCAAAACTAAAGCACAACTGTCGCGCTACAACAACATTAAATTCACCAAGGAGACGCTCATAACCCATTTCACGAACAGAGGAAAAGAAGTTAGGAGGAGCAAAATCATCCACCATAACGCGACATTCATCAACATCATCAAGAAGCGAACTCTTGATAACATTCCACTTTGGAACATGAACACCAGCCAAAGAACTGGAGTCCGAATCATCAACAATACGAATATCCCTAGCCGAGATATCAAGATCCGAAAGGTCATCAAGAATTGGATGAACACTGCGAACAGGACGAAAACTGTCAGGAAAAGCGGAAGGAACACCTGCTTGACCTTTCCCTTTCTCAGCAGGAAGGGCGATAGTAACAACAACATCCGTCATAACTGGCGCAGAAGAGCTGCAAGTAAAGAAGGACAATAAGTGAACGGAAGAAAGGAAAAGGAATAACGAAAAGACAAAATGTAACACCCCCAAATCTCGGTACAGCGGAAGACTTAATCAAGTTTTCGGGGCGTTACTTTTGGATTGGTATCACACACAAGTATAGCCAAAAGATAGTCATTTAACATTTAAAACCAATCCCAAATTTAATTATTTAAAACATTTAATCCCAAATATAAATATTAGGCCCAAAACATGATTTATTAAGATAGGTCCCCATAGTTTATGAGAGTCGAAAAATGATCCTTGAACCACGCCTCCATGCCAAGCTTCCACTGATCAAGTAATCCAAACATCTCTCAATTACCTAAGAAATCATGCTAAAAGGTCAGCTTACGCTGGTGAGTTCATAGGTTTAAGTTCAACAAAATCATAGTGGACCTGTAAGAGTTGATTTGCTATGCAAGACCTAAGATAGATAAATACCGTTCACACATGATCCTACCCGGATCTCCAATCAAATCACGCATCCAGGGATTACTCGGGCCCCTGCGACTTTAGTCCAGCACTGATGTGGCAAAATCTAGAACAATTGCCAACCCCGGACTAGGTCGATGTAGAAGTCTATTCTTAGCTAGGCACGGTTAAACCTAGACTAAGGCAACAACTACATCACAACTATCTATACAATCAAGCACATAAGCAAATCCAAATAATTTTCACGGTCCAAAAGCAGTAGCATGATTCTCACCCCAAAATAGTTCAAAACGTAGTTAAAACGTAGATAAAAGTGGGGCTATGAAACTCACCTCAAGCAATCAACGCACAAATAAACACTAGCAGAAGATAACGGTATCACAACACAACAACTATCGACTCGGCACAACCTATTAATGTAGACCAAACTTAATATATACGTTCCTCAAAATCAACGTTATCTACCCCAATGTATTCCATTTCGTTATTTCCAAAAATGTCTCGTTTCACCATTTAATCCTAGTGTTTGGTATTCATCATGTGGGTGTATCGACTCAATATGATGCCATGAATGCACTCAAACAACCAATATATTACGCTTCGCAACACAATATGCAACTCCATTCAACACAATATGTGACTCAATGCGACACAATGAGACGTCTAAACGATAAGCTCCATAGTCCAATAAGTTTCGGAATAAACAGTAGACCTTATCGAATTCGTCAACTCGATAAACTCAATTATTCATTCGTATCGCTTATTATTCCATAAACCGGTCGCATCCTAATGAGTCATAAGGATAATTCACCCATTAATAAGGTCATCCAACGTAACTAGCGGGTTCTTATTGGATTCGTCAACCTAATAAGACCGCTACCCACGTGGATCAACACTATTAATGTTAGGTTATCCGTAACCCATGCACACAACGTAAGCAATTAAATACTTAAACCAATATTAAATGTCCACAATTGACATTTATTGATAAACGTGTACTCGAAACATTAATTACTTATTTATTGCAAAACATTTCCAATTTAGTCGTTAGTTTTCGTTTAAAAATAGTAAATAACAAGACAAGACTTGTTATCGAAAATTTTGGTACAAAAGCCCATTTATTATTCCCATTTCATAGTTTATTAGCATTTTCATATATATATATATATATATATATATATATATATATATATATATATATATATATATATATATATATATATTTCGTCAAATTCCATTATTAATCTCATATCGTTATTCGTTTCGAGTCCACAAGCACGAGTCATAACTTCTCGGCTTTTAATCAATCAATAGTCCAAATGATACTAAAGTTCATGTTACGGCTTTGTCGGAGTCAACTATTGACTAAAGAGTCAAAGTAACGCCGACGTAGCTCAAAGTTGACAATATATATATCAAGTCCAAATTTAATGTCATAATATCGTAATTCAATCCCAAACCAACTCAAAACAATCTCGCCAACCAATCAATCAACCAAATATACTCGAAACCAATGTTATGACCCTAATGGTCATGACACGGTCGCGGTCTAGACCACGTGAACCAAACAAGCTCTAGAAGCTTTTCGGCTTCACGCGTCTCATGCAAACCTCAACAATACCAATCAACAAGCTACCAAATCGACCCAACTCGGACCCATGACCCAAGTAGGTCACGTACGCAAGCCAAAGGCCTCGTACGTGCCTCTTGTGGCTCATACACCTCACCAAACCAATCCAAACACTACCAAATCAATTCGACAACACTCAAATCCAATCATTCAAGCTCCAAACACTAAGCAAACACAAAACCCATCATCTATCTTAACCAAAAACATGCAACTAAACCCTAAATGCACAAACCCATCAAATTAATACACCACACATGTAGCAAACACTAATTACTTGTTTATTTATACACTAATTAGCTTTAATTTCATGTTCCACCCAAAAGCCCCAAAAATTATAATTAGGTCGAAACCCTAATTTTCAATTCGTGGGTTTTTATTGCCCAATCAAGCTCAAAACATGTTCCCTTTACCTTATCTAATCACCAATTGCAAAAGCCCTTTGAAACCCTAAAGGTACGATTCTTGATTCAACAATTTAAAGGTGTTATTGAAGTCCAAATGGTGCGTATGATATATGGTTGGAAAGAGGAGAAAGAGATCTTTCTTTTGGTGGTGGAGGTGTTGGGTGACGCGCCGGTGGTCAGCAGTGGTGGCCGGAACAGTGGCGGCGGCCACAAGGTGGTGGTGGTTTTAGGGTTCTTAGAGAGAGGTTAGAGAGAGAAAGCACTAGTATGTGTGTTTTAGAGAGAGAAACAAATGAGGTGAAATGAGAATTTGGGTGGGTATTTATACTAGGCCACTAGGGACCTCAAAATAATTATTTTGGGAGGAGGGGGCGCCGGCTTCCAGAGAAAAGGGGAGGGGTCGGGTTGTAATTTTTCGTAACTATCCCGTTTACCTATTCCCGAGCTCACATATTGTCCCCCGAGTGTCCCACAACATTTATTCAATTTTACAACATCGTTATTTACGATTTTCCACGAGTTTTGACTATTTATTTGTCAATTTTCGAGTTACGGTCTACAAGTTACGATAATTCTCGTTTTAGGCTTTTCTAGTGCCGAATCGAATAGTGCCTACCAAATAGAGTTAAAACTCATACGATAACTCATTTAATAATGAAATAAATCATAAAAACCAATAGACGATATAAAATCAAGTTATGGTTTATAAAAATAGTGTTAAAGGCAAGGCTCGGTTCAGTTTAACGTAATGCGGTTACCTAAAATAGTCTCCCTAAATTGCCAGTTGTCACAGCCTCCCAGCCTCAGAAGAAACCCGTCCCGGGTTTCACTCCGAGTTACTTGGTGTCATAAACAGTTTAGGATACTTCCTACGGAAAACGTCCTCACGTTCCCAAGTGAACTCCGGTCCATGCTGGGAGTTCCAACGAACTTTAACAATCGGAATACGGCTATTCTTCAGCCTCTTAACCTCACGATCCATAATCTCAATCGGTTCCTCAACAAAATTCAATTTCTCATCAATACGAATATCTCTTAAAGGCACCACTATGTTTTCCTCCGAAAGACATTTCTTAAGATTACTAACATGAAAGACATTGTGTACACTACTCAGTTCCGATGGTAGCTCCAGGCGGTATGCTACCGGTCTGACCCTTTCCACAATATATCGGGTATTGAGTTTTCTACGTTTCCCAAAACGAACCATTCCTTTCCAAGGAGAAACTTTCAACATAACACGATCTCCAACCTGAAATTCTAAAGGTTTACGTCTCTTATCGGCATAACTCTTTTGTCTATCACGTGCGGTTTGCAACCGATTACGAATCTGTACTATCTTCTCAGTGGTTTCTAAGACAAGTTCGGGACCTGTAAGTTGACTCTCGCCAACTTCATCCCAACAAACAGGAGAACGACTTTTTCGGGCATACAATGCCTCAAATGGGGCGGCCTTAATGCTAGAGTGATAACTATTGTTGTAAGAGAATTCGGCCAAAGGGAGGTGTCTCTCCCAGCCTTTTCCGAAATCAATAACGCATGCTCTAAGCATGTCCTCTAAAGTCTGAATGGTTCTCTCGCTTTGACCATCGGTCTGTGGATGGTAAGCAGTACTCATATCCAAATTCGTTCCTAATTCTGTCTGTAACGACTTCCATAAGTGGGATGTAAAACGACTATCCCTATCGGAAATGATAGATATAGGTACTCCATGACGCGATACTACCTCCTTAAGATACAATCGAGCAAGCTTATCAAGACTATCAGTTTCACTAATAGCTAAGAAGTGAGCAGACTTAGTTAAACGATCAACGATTACCCAGATAGCGTCATTGCCGCTACCTGTTCTCGGTAATTTAGTGATAAAGTCCATGGTTATTCGCTCCCATTTCCATTCCGGGAGTTTGGGTTGAACTAAAAGTCCTGATGGTTTCTGATGTTCGGCCTTAACTTTAGAACAAGTCAGGCACCTACTGACATACTAAACTATATCAGCTTTCATATTAGGCCACCAATAGAGTTTCTTAAGATCCTGATACATCTTATCGGCTCCGGGATGAATAGAGTATTTTGATTTATGCGACTCGTGCATAATCAACTCACGGATTCTACCATGAAATGGTATCCAGCTTCTGTCTTTGAAGCATAATGTTCCATCAGAATGCTTCAAGAAGCCGTTTCACTTTCTACCATTCCATTAAGATTCTCATAAGGACGGTTCTCTTCCGTCAATGTCTCTGCTTGGGCGGCTAAAATTTGAGATGGTAAGGGCGAAACAATGGTCATTCCTAATGATCTAACAAGTAGGGGTGGAATGTCCTCCTTACGACTAAGTGCATCAGCCACGACGTTAGCCTTACCAGGATGATAACGAATCTCACATTCATAATCACTAAGCAATTCCACCAACTACGTTGTCTCATGTTAAGTTCCTTCTGATCTAAGATATGCTTCAAACTCTTATGATGGGTAAATACTACGCACTTGGTTCCATACAGATCGTGTCTCCAAATCCTAAGAGCAAACACTACAACACCTAACTTAAGGTCATGGGTGGTGTAGTTTTTCTCATGCTTCTTAAGTTGTCAGGATGCATAAGCAATCACCTTCTCACGTTGCATCAAAACAACACCTAAGACTTTATGCGAAGCGTCGCAGTACACGACAAAATCTTCGCTTCCTTCAAACAAAGCTAGGATGGGCGCACTACACAACTTCTCCTTCAGAAATTGAAATGCTTCTTCTTCCTTTTCTCCCCATTCATACTTAACATCCTTCTGAGTTAGTTTGGTCAGCGACTTAGCTATCTTAGAAAATCCCTCAATGAATCTCCTATAATAGCCTGCTAACCCTAGAAACTGTTAGATTTCTGATGGGTTCTTAGGAGCTGCCCATTCCTTAATGGCCTTAATCTTAGCTGGGTCAACATGAATACCTCGACTATCTATCACATGACCTAAGAATTGTACGGACGGAATCCAAAATTCACACTTAGAGAATTTGGCATACAGCCTCTCTTCTCTCAACAATTCTAAAATGAGCCTCAAATGCTCTTCGTGCTCCTCACTACTCTTAGAGTATATCAAGATATCGTCTATGAATACTATCACAAACTTATCCAGGTATGGCTTACACACTCGGTTCATGAGATACATGAAAACCGCTGGTGCGTTGGTCAAACCAAACGACATCACTTGGAATTCATAGTGTCCATAACGAGTTCTAAACGCAGTCTTAGGGATATCCTCCTCTCGAACTCTAAGCTGGTGATAACCAGATCGTAAATCGATCTTAGAAAAGACACTAGCTTCTTGGAGTAGGTCGAATAGATCATCTATTCTAGGTAACGGATATCGGTTCTTCACTGTTAACTTATTTAACTCCCTATAATCAATACACATCCGAAACTATCCATCCTTCTTCTTCACAAACAACACTGGTGCTCCCCACGGTGACAAACTTGGTTGAATGAATCCCTTCTCTGACAATTCTGCCAACTGTTTAGACAGTTCCTCCAATTCTCTTGGAGCAAGTCGATAAGGTGCCCGGGCTACGGGTGCCACACCGGGTATCAACTCTATTTGTAATTCCACTTGTCGGACAGGTGGAACCCCTGGCAGATTTTCGGGAAACACGTCTGGAAATTCTCTAACAATGGGTACATCGTTGAGGTTTCTTTCACTCTTCTCCTCACTTTTCTTTTCAGAAATTCGAGCCAAGAAAAGACAACATCCTCTATCGATGTACTTCTGAGCCTTAATACAAGAGATGATGCTCAACAGGGAAGGACTTCCACAGTGGCTCCGATCTCCTTGTATGCTCAGAACTTTTTCGCCATACGGTAATCACACAACCTTCTCATCACAGATGATGTGTGCACCGTTCTTCGACAACCAATCCATTCCGATAATGACGTCGAAACTTCCTAAGGTAACCGGCAATAAGTCTATACTAAACGGGCGGTCTAGGAAACTTAAGGTACAACCTCGAACTACGGTGTCTATCTTCTCTCTATTCCCATTCGCTAATTCCACATCGTAACTAAACCGTAGAGGTGTTTGGGAGATTCCTAGTAATGGCTTAAAATTGGTGGATACGAAACTCATATCCGCACCAGTATCAAACAGTATGGAAGCATAGCGATTATTAAGAAGGAACGTACCCGTAACTACATTAGGTTCCTCACCAGTTTCCTTCCCAATAGCGTAAACACGCGTTGTTCCCATGTCTCTCTGCTGATTCCTAGCACCATGGTTTCCCTGGTTTTACACAACCTCACGCTTCACAGGGTTTAAGCCATTACCTCCTACACCTCGGTTAGCAAATCCTCCTACATTACCGGGATTTCTTCTCATCGACGGCTCTCGGCACTCATTCTTAAAGTGTCCCTTCTTTCCACATCCAAAACAGGTGACTGTGGCCTTCCAGTCCGCTCCTTGTGCAGTTTGAGCTGCAGCAAGTGGACGAGACCTACAGTCTTTGGCCAAGTGTCCTACCTTAGAGCACTTCCTACACACATTCGAGCATAGTCCATGGTGGTGTCGGTTACAACGACCACACACAGGATTACTACCTTCATAATCTTTCCTACCTCTATTTCCTATGGCGAACACTTTGGCTGTCTCTTGCCGTTTGTTGCCATTCCCTTTTGCAACTTCATTCCTCTTCCTCTTATCACTACTATCATTCTTACTCTTGTCTCCTAATTCTAGCACACAAGAGTCCATAAAACTCTGAGCCACAGCAATTGCCTCTTGCAAATTAGCTGGCTTGGCAGCAATGACATCATTTCGAGTAGCTAAAGGCAATCCATCAGTATACCTCTCAATCTTAAGTTCTTCAGTGCGAACCATTTCAGGGCAAAGCAACGATAACTCTTAGAAACGACGAGTATAAGTCGCCATGTCAGTACCCTTAACCTTATGGTTCCAGAACTCACTCTCTAACTTCTTAACTTCATTCCTAGGACAGTAAGTCTTAATCAGGAGAGCCTTAAACTGTGTCCAAGTCATACTATAAGCTACATCAATTCCTACTGATATGTGGTAGTTATTCCACCAGGTCAACGCCTCGTCCGTCAAGGTAAATGTTGCATACTTAACCTTACAATCCTCATCACAGTTACTTACAACAAACACATATTCAGTTTTCTCCAACCACCTAGTTAGGTAAACTACTCCCTCAGTTCCTCCGAACTCAATGGGACCACAGAATCAGAACTCTTTGTAGGTACAACCTAGAGTTCGATTCAACATTGGGGTTCCACTAGAGGTGTTAGAAAGATTAGCCTCAGCTAGCAGTTCATCGACACGCTGCGACACTAGCTGGTCAATGTGGGTTGGGTTCATAGGTGGATGGTTTTGTGGAACAGGACCATTCTCAGCACGGTCGTTCACATTCGGGTTTTTTACAGCTGGGTTATCAGTCTTAGGGTTCTCAACATGTGGTGTGGTCGGGGTCGGACGACGACCTCGACGACCAGAGGCAACAACAGCAGCAGGAGCTGCTCGGTTGTTCCTAAGCGAGTTTCGTCTTGTTGCCACCATTCTATAGGCAAGAAGAACAGTTTCATAAGTTCACAGTTCACGCTCTAAAAATAGGGTTGGGTTCCAAGGGTCACTAATTATCGCTCAATACATAATCAAGGTCAACAAGGACAACGCTATACCGAAGTGAAACAATCAGATACCGCCTCATAACTAAAGGATGCATGTTCCCATAACCATAACTCATAGGTTTCAAAAGTGGAAATACATGGAAGGATACGAAGAAATCAAAAACGATCCTAATAACGATACTAGTAAGATAACTAGGATAATCCTACATCTCGAACCAAGTACTACTTAGTTTCAAGATGGTACAAAACCATGAATCTAATACGATCTAGCCACGTCTACGAATATCACTCACTGATCTCCTAACATCGTCAACCTCTCTCCACAATAATGCTAACTCAACACGTCGAGCGTCGCGATCACTCTTAAGCTTTGCGACCTCTCTCTCTAACTCACCAATCCTACGCCAAATCGCTCTATCAGCGTCACGAGTTGTCGCGAACCCTCTCCGCAGGTCCCCAACCTGCTCCTGGAGTTCCGACATACCATCATGCAAAACCCTAGTCCTCCTGACTACAGTACCCAAATCAAATCTCAGATCCACAATACTAGCCCTAGATACTCCAACCAATCGCTCTGTCAACTGACTAAGTCTAGTACCCTGAGAGGTAATCCTCTCCCACATCAGACCCGTCTCACCATACTCCTCAGGCTCAGAAACAATCTCCGATGGTATCTCAGATCCTAACGGGCTACCTATATAAGGTGAGTAAGGTGGTGAGTCGATGTCTAAAGGCTGTCCTGGGGACTCAGGCTCATGCAAAGGAGAACCTGGTCCTGTAGAATGTGCAGGACTCTGCAATGGAGGAGTACCCCTTTCTGGGATATCCTCATCATCCTCCTCCTGAGGATCCTCGTCCTCATCAACATACTGCTCCTCAATCTCATCCTCCTCCTCGACCTCATGCTCCTCCTCGCCCTCATCCATAGGGGGAGAGTCGATGAGTCGGAGTCTCTGTGCAGGTAAATCCTGAGGTGGTACACTAGGAGATCTAGGCCTCCTAAGACATGATGATACTAGTGGTGATGACAGAGGAGATTGGGCTGCTAAACGGAAAGGTGATGATGGTGGTCTCACAGACATGCGAGCAGTACTATAAGCAAGCCTAGGAGTTTGTGCTCGTGCTAAAACCTGATGTAAAGTGAGCTGCCTAGACGAACTAGGACGATCTGATGATGATGAACTAGTGTGACGGGCAATCTCATAAGGATCACCCTGCGCAACCGTCATGAGAGTCAATGTTGGCGAACTAGCTACAGCAAGGACTTCCTCAGACACATCAAAATCTAGTGAAGGCATAGTCTGTGACAATGGCATAGGGTAGGTATAAGTGTTCGAAACAACCATTTCTAACAAGCGCATCAATTTAACCCAAAACATATATCACATAATGAAAGCTTTAAAAGTAGAGGTACCGCATTACTCAAAATATGCCTTTAAATAAAACACATAAGTTCCGTTCCATCACATAATCACATGTCAAATCAATCGAGTTAAAACTCCAAACTCATAATATACTGTTTAATCAAATCAAATTCCGTAATATCTCGATAATCACATCTCATTTTCCAAAACCAATAATAATATCTCATTTTCCAAAACCAATAATCGTATCTCATTTCCAAAATCAATAATCGTTTATCGTTTCCGAAATCAATAATCATATCTCCATATCATAACGTTTCCATAATCAGTTCATAATATCCCTTAACATATCATCTCATAATTCAATTCGCAGTTCATACCATAATCAAATAAGAAGCTTCGGCTTGACAAGCGGGCGTGCGTCGGTCGAGGATCAATTTTGCTCAAAAGTGGTTATAGTTTAGGGTTTATAAAATACCTAATTCTCTATAACCTTGAGCTCTGATACCAATTTGTAACACCCCCAAATCTCAGTACAGCGGAAGACTTAATCAAGTTTTTGGGGCGTTACTTTTGGATTGGTATCGCACACAAGTATAGCCAAAAGATAGTCATTTAACATTTAAAACCAATCCCAAATTTAATTATTTAAAACATTTAATCCCAAATATAAATATTAGGCCCAAAACATGATTTATTAAGATAGGTCCCCATAGTTTATGAGAGTCGGAAAATGATCCTTGAACCACGCCTCCATGCCAAGCTTCCACTGATCAAGTAATCCAAACATCTCTCAATTACGTAAGAAATCATGCTAAAAGGTCAGCTTACGCTGGTGAGTTCATAGGTTTAAGTTCAACAAAATCATAGTGGACCTGTAAGAGTTGATTTGCTATGCAAGACCTAAGATAGATAAATACCGTTCACACATGATCCTACCCGGATCTCCAATCAAATCACACATCCAGGGATTACTCGGGCCCCTGCGACTCTATTCCAGCACTGATGTGGCAAAATCTAGAACAATTGCCAACCCTGGACTAGGTCGATGTAGAAGTCTATTCTTAGCTAGGCACGGTTAAACCTAGACTAAGGCAACAACTACATCACAACTATCTATACAGTCAAGCACATAAGCAAATCCAAATAGTTTTCACGGTCCAAAAGCAGTAGCATGATTCTCACCCCAAAATAGTTCAAAACGTAGTTAAAACGTAGATAAAAGTGGGGCTATGAAACTCACCTCAAGCAATCAACGCACAAATAAATACTAGCAGAAGATAACGGTATCACAGCACAGCAACTATCGACTCGGCACAACCTATTAATGTAGACCAAACTTAATATATACGTTCCTCAAAATCAACGTTATCTACCCCAATGTATTCCATTTCGTTATTTCCAAAAATGTCTCGTTTCACCATTTAATCCTAGTGTTTGGTATTCATCATGTGGGTGTATCGACTCAATATGATGCCATGAATGCACTCAAACAACCAATATATTACGCTTCGCAACACAATATGCAACTCCATTCAACACAATATGTGACTCAATGCGACACAATGAGACGTCTAAGCGATAAGCTCTATAGTCCAATAAGTTTCGGAATAAACAGTAGACCTTATCGAATTCGTCAACTCGATAAACTCAATTATTCATTCGTATCGCTTATTATTCCATAAACCGGTCGCATCCTAACAAGTCATAAGGATAAGTCACCCATTAATAAGGTTATCCAACGTACCTAGCGGGTTCTTATTAGATTCGTCAACCTAATAAGTCCGCTACCCACGTGGATCAACACTATTAATGTTAGGTTATTTGAAACCCATGCACACAACGTAAGCAATTAAATACTTAAACCAATATTAAATGTCCACAATTGACATTTATTGATAACCGTGTACTCGAAACATTAATTACTTATTTATTGTAAAACATTTCCAATTTAGTCGTTAGTTTCCGTTTAAAAATAGTAAATAACAAGACAAGACTTGTTATCGAAAATTTTGGTACAAAAGCCCATTTATTATTCCCATTTCATAGTTTATTAGCATTTTCATATATATATATATATATATATATATATATATATATATATATATATATATATATATATATATATATATATATATATATATATATATATATATATATATATATATATATATATATATATATATTTCGTCAAATTCCATTATTAATCTCATATCGTTATTCGTTTCGAGTCCACAAGCACGAGTCATAACTTCTCGGCTTTTAATCAATCAATAGTCCAAATTATACTAAAGTTCATGTTACGGCTTTGTCGGAGTCAACTATTGACTAAAGAGTCAAAGTAACGCCGACGTAGCTCAAAGTTGACAATATATATATCAAGTCCAAATTTAATGTCATAATATCGTAATTCAATCCCAAACCAACTCAAAACAATCTCGCCAACCAATCAATCAACCAAATATACTCGAAACCAATGTTATGACCCTAATGGTCATGACACGGTCGCGGTCTAGACCACGTGAACCAAACAAGCTCTAGAAGCTTTTCGGCTCCACGCGTCTCATGCAAACCTCAACAATACCAATCAACAAGCTACCAAATCGACCCAACTCGGACCCATGACCCAAGTAGGCCACGTACGCAAGCCAAAGGCCTCGTACGTGCCTCTTGTGGCTCGTACACCTCACCAAACCAATCCAAACACTACCAAATCAATTCCACAACACTCAAATCCAATCATTCAAGCTCCAAACACTAAGCAAACACAAAACCCATCATCTATCTTAACAAAAAACATGCAACTAAACCCTAAATGCACAAACCCATCAAATTAATACACCACACATGTACCAAACACTAATTACTTGTTTGTTTCATCACTAATAAGCTTTAATTTCATGTTCCACCCAAAAGCCCCAAAAATTGTTCATGGGTCGAAACCCTAATTTTCAATTCTTGGGTTTTTATTGCCCAATCAAGCTCAAAACATATTCCCTTTACCTTATCTAATCACCAATTGCAAAAGCCCTTTGAAACCCTAAAAGTACGATTCTTGATTCAACAATTTGAAGGTGTTATTGAAGTCCAAATGGTGCGTATGATATATGGTTGGAAAGAGGAGAAAGAGATCTTTCTTTTGATGGTGGAGGTGTTGGGTGACGCGCCGGTGGTTGGCGGTGGTGGCCGGAACAGTGGCGGCGGCCACTAGGTGGTGGTGGTTTTAGGGTTCTTAGAGAGAGGTTAGAGAGAGAAAGCACTAGTATGTGTGTTTTAGAGAGAGAAACAAATGAGGTGAAATGAGGATTTGGGTGGGTATTTATACTAGGCCACTAGGGACCTCAAAATAATTATTTTGGGAGGAGGGGGCGCCGACTTAAAGAGAAAAGGGGAGGGGTCGGGTTGTAATTTTTCGTAACTATCCAAGTGTCCCACAACATTTATTCAACTTTCCAACATCGTTATTTACGTTTTTCCACGAGTTTTGACTATTTATTTTTCAATTTTTGAGTTACAGTCTACAAGTTACAATAATTCTCGTTTTAGGCTTTTCTAGTGCCGAATCGAATAGTGCCTACCAAATAGAGTTAAAACTCATACGATAACTCATTTAATAATGAAATAAATCATAAAAACCAATAGACGATATAAAATCAAGTCATGGTTTATAAAAATAGTATTAAAGGCAAGGCTCGGTTCAGTTTAACGTAATGCGGTTACCTAAAATAGTCTCCCTAAATTGCAAGTTGTCACACAAAAGCATAAATAACAAACCTAGGGGGAGAACCATCAAAATGGAGCAACCCAAAATCAGATTCAGTAGACGTTCCAGCTTCAAGAAGGGGAGTAATTGATAATGAAGGAGAAGAAGAAGAATGAGTGGGCAAAGCATTTAAACAATATTCAAGAGTTTGCGAACTTTGAGCTAACAACTTCTGAATAGATTCTGAAGACTTACCGCCAGTAGAAGCCCTACCAGAATTATTGTAGTCACTCCTCACTTTTTTAGGAGGATGGACAAGGTTGGTGCAAGCTTTCCTCCTCCTCCTCCCAGAACCGGATTCTACACCACTATCAAAACCTACCTCAGAAGCCAAATAGTCAGGTCGCACAACAATATCACCATGTGGTCGAGAAGCCCCGACTTCCGAAAGGATAACTACATCACCAGAAGTAGGAGGGACAAGAGAAACAGTCCGGCCTTCGGTCAATTTTAGCAAAGGAAGCTCGTTTCCCTCTCGCGATCAGGTATCAACAATCAACTTCATAGGGTCCTTCTTCTTAACCAAAGATAGCAAATCCATAGCTGCAGAAAGTGGAAGAAAGAACAAGTGAGGACAAAAAAAAAATAGATTAACAGAAGAAGAAACATAGATATGGTATACCCACCCCGATTGTCCTAATCATAGAACAGAGGGTAAGAATCCTCGCCCAAAGTATAATTTCGGCTTGACCCAACTAAACAAAGGAAAGGCTCCGGAAACTTGACAAAAGGAGAAGCATTATTAACAAGGGAGGCAACATGTCCAACATCAAACTCGGTATCCCTAAGAGTGGCATCCTTAGGAAGACTACCCCCAACAAAGAAAGGATGAATAGTGGGAGAAGCAAATGAGTCAACCTAGAAAAAGTGATCGTTCCAGCTTTTAATACAATCAAGGGGTTTAGTATAGCCAACTCCAAAGCTATCAACGCGTTTACTAAAAGAAAGCCAGACATGTTTTTGAGACAAAACATAAAAACACCTAAACAAACCAACTGAGGGTTCAATACCAAGAGCAAAACAAAGAATCTCAAATTGAGAAACCTTTGCAGCACCAATAACAGAAAGCTGCGATATATGAATGTGGTAGTAGTCAAGAATTGAAACAAGAAAAGAAGACAAGGGGAGGCGAAAATTAGCATACTCGAAAAAACGGGTATATACACCAATCTTCTCATCCGGTGCTTCTCGAATACTTTGGTCATGATTAGGCAATTCCGGATGAACAAATTGCGGAATTGAATAATCAATACAGAAACGGTTAAGCGCCTTTTGCGATAGTTTAGATTTGGTAGATGAAAAAGTACCCATAACGGAAAAAGGAAAGAGAATCAAGAACCTAACCTGAATGAGGAACTTGGAGGGCAGATACGACCAAAGGTAAATCGGATAGAAAAGCAGCGTTTGCAATAAAAGAACAGTAAAAAGAAAAAATGGGCTAACACAAAAATAAAGGGTATTTATACAAGCGGAATGGTGACCCCCCAAGAAAAACCCTAAAAGAGGACACGCGTCCAAAAGCAATCTGATCCAACGACCCAAATAAAAAACACGGGGATAAGGATAGTGGAAGACCAATGGCCCACATAGTCAAATCAACCAGAACATGAAAAGTCGCTAACCATCCACGTTGTAAAAAACACTTCCCAAGAAAAGGGAATGTCAAGAAAACACTTCAATAGTACGGAAGAGGAAACGATCAGCAGGAAATAGTCTAAGTAAATCCACCGCACGCGATAATATCTGCACGCAGTGCACATACTAGACTAGGGGGACTGGATTATGTATACCCACTAGGCCTAATACGTACTATACACATACTAGGCTCAGGCCCAATAACTATAAGATAACTATAAAACCTGGGCCTACAGTAAGCCCAATGACGACATTGGCTATGGTCCAGATCTCAAGACGCACGTGAGATACACAGCGGGCTGGGCCTTCAACCGTTAGACATCTTACGTCCGCATCCACGATTGACACGGAACCTTGTCCGCCAAGGGTCCGGCTCCGGCTACTAACCACTACATACGAGAATCTAGGAAACCCTAGCGGTAAACCTTGCCTATGAAAGGGGCTCTAATTCCCACACGAGGTACAACTTTCTCTCTCATAATTACACACACATACTCTTATTTCCCTCTCAAGAATGCGTACTTACTCTCACGCCGGAGTCTAATCGTGGGGTCCGTCCCCACGGTAAGACTAACGGTTTACCTTTCTTGTGCAGGGATATCATTCTTACTACTTGGATTAGTACATGATCAGCCCATTAGAAGCTTGTTGGCCCAGTCCGGCAAGCTATATTCATACCCATTACAACCCGTCACACTTTTTGTACTAACAGACATCATATTCTATTGCACGCCAATCGACCCATCTTTGCCCGCACTACAACGACAAAAAATGCAGGAAATCAAAGATTCGATCAAGACACACCACAACCTAGATTATTAGTTTTTAATAAGTGTTGTAATGTTTTAATAAGTTTCGTAATGTTTTTATTTTATTAGAATTATTATGTAACATTTTAATTATTAATGAAATTTTTGTTTGTGTTAAAAATGTTTTTTTTAAATAATAATAAAAAAAAATAAAAAAAAATGGATCATGGTCGCCTTTACTGGGGCACCAAATCGCCTGAAGGTCACTGGAGAGAGAAAGCTGACGTGACAGAAAAAATGAGGCTGAAGAATTTTTGTCCAAGGAGGATCTGTGGGGTGGGTGGTTTTTAGAGATGTTTAGATGGAATGGCCAACAAATCGCCTTTGAGAGAGTTGTTTGGCTGAAAATATCCGGTGTCCCAATTCAACTCAGGGATAAGGAGTTTTTCAACTTAATTAGTGCCGGCTTTGGTTCGGTGGTCCAACAGTCGGTGGCAGGTCCGATGGACGGGAATTTAGCTTTTGAAACGGTGGCGGTCCTTGTGAAGGAAGCTGGCCGGATTTCTGAGTCCGTCAAACTTCTGTGGGGTAGGCAGTCTATTATGGTTCGGGTGGACGAGACGGAAGAATCGTGCTGCCCGGATTTCCTAAAAGTGACTCCAGATCTGAATAAAGAACTCGAGCTTAATCTTGACACCGGAGAATATACGGTTGTAGCTAAACCACCAGGTGGGTCTGAGCCAATGGAACAAGAACTTGAGGATGGTGAAATTAGGGTTAATGACTCTGGCGTTGGTAGGGCTGACGGGTCCGGTGAAGATATGGGGTCTAACAGGGAAGACGAAGAGGTTGCTGATGGCGATAGGAATTCAGAGGGTCTCAATTTGGGTGACAACGTTTCATTACCATGCATGCATGGGAACTCCTCCCAAAAAAATCGGTGTGGGTCCCCAGGACAAAGTGTGGAGCCGCCTTCCCATAATCAGGAGAATGTTATAACTCATGTGGCCCCTACCGAGGTTATTTCCCAATGTACTCAGTCTTCCACATTGGGCCCTGATAATGTTATTGGGTCAATTGCTAAGAAAAGGGCCAGACCAGATTATGGACTCAATGAAAACCTTTTGGACCTTAATTCACCTCCCACTAGACCCAGCTTTAGTTTCCCTAATTTTTTGAATCCTTCAAGGAGTGGTCACAGAAAATCTCCCAGGGTTCGTAATTCAGTGAAGGTGAGGAGATCTGTTCGTCCTAACACGCAAGACCATATGGAGTTCCCTCTGTTTTGTCCGGTCTCCCATCACACTGATGAGGTCGGAACTACGACCACCCCGGCTTTGGATGAAATTGCGTTGGAAGCTCAGGTGACCGCTGAACTGGGCACTTCCGTTGGCATAAGTCTCAACGAATGTGGCACGGTTTTACAAGAAGTAATCATAGATAAAGGTGAGTGTCATATGGCCCAATGAAGATACTTTCCTTTAATGTTAATGGGATTGGGGATGACAGGAAAGTCCAAGCGGTTGGGGAATTGATTAGGAGTCAAAGGGTGAATTTGGTGGCTCTTCAAGAAACCAAGATGCGGGATGGGTCCATGATTCAGGTTAGTAATATTTGGGGTAATCGTGCAGTCGAATTTGACTGGGTTAATTCGGAGGGTAGATCTGGGGGCTTACTGTTTTGCTGGGACCCTGGGTTCTTCTAAAAAATGGATGCTGTGAGACATCGGCACTTCATGGTTGTATCGGGGGTGCTCCCGCAAAATGGTGAGGTGATGAATTTTGGAAACATCTATGCTCCACAACTTGTGGTTCAGAAGAGAGAGATTTGGAATGCTTTGTCTGATGTAATTAGTTCGAAGGGGGGTACGTGGGTCCTAATGGGTGATTTTAACGCCGTTAGGGGTCCGGATGAGAGGTTGAATACGGAGTTCAATCCCTCTTGTGCGGAGGATTTTAACTCTTTTATTGATGAAAACGGGTTGCACGAGTATTCCATGGGAGGCCGTAAGTTTACCCGTGTTGGCGATGGGGGCAAACTGAGCAAAATCGACAGGTTCCTTGTGTGTGGGTATTTCTGGAATAAATGGCCAAATGCGGCAGTCACTGCACTTCTGAGGGTTATTTCGGACCATAGTCCTTTAACGCTGTCTATGGTATCACTTAATTTTGGCTCCATTCCTTTTCGCTTTTATAACTCTTGCATTGGGAAAGCGGGCCTTGATGAGTTGGTATCGAGTGTGGTGAATGACGAGCAGTTCCAGGGACCTGCTGATGTCATTTTCACTTCCAAATTAAAGGCTGTCAAAGAGAAGCTTAAGGAGTGGCTCAATCTAAATCGTGACAGCAAAATCATGATGAAACAGGAGGTTACCAGAAAGATTTCGGTCCTTGATCAACTTATGGAGGAGCGGGTGTTAACTTCGGATGAATTGGTATATTGGGACGAATGTAAATAGAAATTAGAAGAGGTTAACGCGGAGATAGTACAAGACTTGAAGAAAAAGGCGCGGGTAAAATGGCTGGTTAAAGGTGATGAAAACTCCGAGTTTTTTCACTGGGTTATTAACAACAACATTGGCTCTAGTCGAATAAATGGTATCCTAGTTAATGGTATTTGGGTGACGGATCCTACAAAGATTAAGGAGGAAGCCATAAAGTTCTTCGCCTTCAAGTTTCGGGAGCCCAATCGCAATCGACCGGTCTTTTCTTGTCCTAATTCGAAGTATTTGTCCACAGAGGAGGCGGCAGAGATGACTTCTCCTTTCTCAGTTGACGAAGTTAAAGCGGCGGTGTGGGCTTGCGGGGGTGACAAAGCCCCCGGACCCGACTGCTTCACATTCAAATTTATCAAGCACTTTTGGGACCTGTGGAAAATGGATATTATGAAAATCTTGGAGGAATTCTATGATGGGGGCAGAATTAGTCGTGGGTGCGGGTCCTCCTTTATTGCACTTATTCCCAAAGGCGCTGATCCAGTTTCGCTCAATGACTACCGGCCGATTAGTTTGATCGGTTGCATTTCTAAGATCATTTCAAAAGTCTTGGCGAATCGTATGAAGAGGGTGATCTACTCAGTGGTTTCGGACCTGCAATTTGGTTTTATGAACGATCGCAACATATTAGATGGGCCTTTGATTTTAAATGAAATCATATCTTGGGCTAATAAACAGATTTCTGGTGCGTTTGTGCTGAAAGTCGATATGGAAAAGGCCTTCGACTATATTAGTTGGAGGTTCATCTTGGAAGTGCTTAGACAAATGGGTTTCCCCGAGAGGTGGCGACATTGGGTTTGGGGGATCCTCGAGTTGGCTAGAGCGTCCGTCTTGATAAACGGATCTCCTACTTCGGAATTTGACTGTTTTAGAGGGGTCCGACAAGGGGACCCGTTATCCCCGTTCTTATTTATAATTGCAATGGAGGCCTTAACCGGATTCATGGGCAAAGCAACTGAACTCGGCTTTATTCGGGGTCTTCGGCTGCCTAACAACGGACCTGTCATGACTCATCTTATGTACGCAGATGATGTTGTCTTCATGGGAGAGTGGGGTGATCAAAGTATTAAAAACATCGTCCGATTAATGTGATGTTTCTTCTTGATTTCTGGCCTAAAAATGAATCACTACAAGACTACTCTTTATCCTATTAAAGTGAACAATATTACTGCTCAAGAGGTGGCTGACTCCATCAAGTGCAGAATCGACAAGTTCCCATGTAAGTATCTTGGTTTACCCGTAGGGGTGAACATGAATATTATTAGAAATTGGAACTGCGTGGTGGATTGTTTCAAAAGAAGATTGTCAAAATGGAAGGCAAAAAAGCTATCTTTCGGAGGCAGGGTCACTTTGTTGAAAGCGGCTTTGGATAGCCTTCCGGTGTATTTTTTTCTCATTATTCAAGGCCCCCGTGGGCGTTATCGACAAGCTGAAAGCTCTAAGGCGGCGATTTTTTTGGGGGGGGGGGGGGGGAGATGAGGATAAGGCTAAAACAAATTGGGTGGCGTGGGAGAGAGTCATCGGACCATGCGACAAAGGTGGACTCGGTCTCGGATCATTGAAGGATTTGAATGATGGCCTTTTGGCAAAGTGGTGGTGGAGATACAAAATTGAGAAAGACTCGGTTTGGAGGAACGTTATTGACGCCATTCATCTCAATCAAAACTCATGGGGCTATCTTCTGGATAAGAATGGTTACTCGGGCTCGTGGAACATGATAAACAAACTGGACAAAGAATTTTCAATCAGGAACTTGAACATAAGAAGTCTTATTAAGGGGTCCTGTGGAAATGGTCAAGATATTCGATTTTGGGTGGACTGGTGGGTTGGGGATGGCCCATTAATGGGAAGTTTTCCTGCACTGTTTGCGTTGGAGAAACAAAAATCTGTTTCGGTTGCTGAACGGCTTACAGGTTGGGATTGGAGGAGGCCTCCTCTATCTGTTCAGGAGTCGGCTGAGCTGCAAGGCTGCAGTGTATTGGTTTCGACAATGCTCTGCTTCCAATTGTTGACAGGTGGAGCAGGCCGAGCAGCCCGGATGGGTCGTTCTCAGTGGGTCACTGCAGAAATATGCTTGCTCAATATGCGGTGCCGTTTTACCCCTTTTCGTGGTTCAAGTGGGTTCCGAGAAAGGTTTCCGTTTTCGCGTGGAGGGCAGAACAAGATCGGCTGCCAACATACAACGGACTTAAGAGGAGGAGGATTTTAAGTGGGTCGTCGCTGTGCAGAATTTGCGGAGAAGGGGAAGAGGATGCAGCTCACTTGTTTAACTCCTGTGTTGCGGCTGCAGTATTGTGGCAGCAGGTCAGTTCGTGGTGTCGCATCCCACCGGTTTATGCTCACACGGTTCGTGATTTGTTCAATGTTCACAACCATATTGGCTCCTCAGCGGGCAAAAGGGATTTGGTGAAGATGATCATTCTAGCCGGAACGTGGACCATTTGGAAGATGAGAAATGAAGTGATTTTCCAAGGGAAGCGAGTAAACTTACAAGGGCTATTCGGGGAAGTCCAAGCAATCACATTTGCATGGGTGAAGCACAAAGCGAAAAAAGAGGAGTGGACTTGGGAGAAGTGGCGTGCTTTTGACACTCCATCAACATGACAACTATAGTTTATGTGTACCTCTAATAAGGTGATGTTTAGGCGATAAAATGTAATGGCTAGAATCTTTCTAGTCCGATCTTTGTACATATATCTGGGTGGAATGAAATGTCGTTTGCCGATAAAAAAAAAAGTTCCGAGGTGGAAAATACTCCCTTAAAATTAGAGTTAATGTAATTGCAAAGGCATGGTACATTTCCCAGACTAAAGAATTGCTTAACAGTTGATTTTGGGATATTCAAGGTCATTACACCCTCTGTGATGAACTTCACTCTCAGTGTTGGCATGGTTTCCATGCTTTTCCGTGTTCATAGGTACTGAGGGATGTGCAAGCAAACCCTTGGGTGGCATTGGTTTCGGTGCTGTCAAAACATTAGAAAACGTAGCAGTGAAGACAAGGAAGAAAAAAAAGATACAAGTGTTTGAATGAGTGGCCATGGCTAGTTGAGAAACAAAGAATGTTGCAAATTTTCTATTAGAAGAGTATGATGAGTATGACAAACAAAGTAGTGTGATGTATTTAAAGGGAGTATGACAAACAAAGTTTTATGACAAACAAAGTTTTCGGTTACTCCCTCCGTTCTAATTTATTTGTCTTGTTTTAACTTTTTGAAGTTTTTATTTTCAACTTTAACCTTAATTATTTTCTTTTGTGTTATATAAATTGGGACCGAGTATTAATTAACCATTAGATATACCAATTGTTAATTATTGTAATCTATAATTTCTACAAATACAACATCATTTGGGGAAAATGTATATCACACCTGTGTGAAAATACAAACACAAAATCAATCATAAAGATACATTTTCTTTGGGTTTATGGTTGCTTGTTTTGGCAAGTCCGTAGGAAGATTACACTCCACACGTCATAAGACAAACGCCCACAGCCACAAGCCCACAAGTAGGGACGGAGCTAGGGGGTTCCCGCGGGTGTTCGGGAACCTCATGGATTTTTTTGATGTATTGTTAATTTTTGAAAAAAAACATTGATTTTTTCTTAAATGCATCTTAAATGCATCTGGTCCTTCGAAATGTGTTTCCAAGTTCAATAAATTTTGTGCACCAGATTATATTTGGTACTGGCTCCGTATATAAAATTCGTGACTTATATCACTAATGTGTGAGAACCTCAAGTTCAGTTTGTAAAAAGAAATTTTACGCATAACGAAAGAAGTAAAACATTTTGGTTTATTATTAGTAAAGTAAAGGTGATTTTTTATTCGATGAGTAATGAAAGTGGACTTTATAAAACTGTATATAGATTCTGTAAAATGTTAAGAGATGTTTTATCTTCTTTCACCTTTTTCCAACTTAGAGATGTTTATTTTCTATTTGCAAAGTTATTTTAAAATTCATTAATTAAACAAAAAAGATTATCAAAAAACTTGTGTCTCAACGATGCCTTATGTTGTGTGTAGCTCCTAATCAATGGTGCAGGTTCACCATGCTTAGAATAGTTGAGATAAATTTGTGATGTATATAATGAGAATTCGGTTGAGCCGA
This sequence comes from Chrysanthemum seticuspe, assembly GCA_019973895.1. NCBI lineage: Eukaryota > Viridiplantae > Streptophyta > Magnoliopsida > Asterales > Asteraceae > Chrysanthemum > Chrysanthemum seticuspe. The sequence goes on from BPTQ01000006.1 coordinate 142,222,485, forward strand.
ATTTCATTTACAATGCCCGTTGCATAGAAACTACACAAGTTATCCCAAAGGTTTTTGAATACCGGGAGTCCAAAAAACTAAGGATGGTTACTCGTATGCTAGTATGTATGAGACTAGTTTTGTTTTTTTTTTCGACATTTACATATCCAAACTTAAGGTTACTAAACAAATATGTCGTTAAACTTTATAAAAAAATGCGTATAAGGTAACGAACTTTTATTTTGTTCACTTGGATTACTTAACTTATGAAACATGACATTTGAGTCATTGAACTTATAAAAATATATATACACATCACTGAAATTGTAGAACACGACATTTATGTTACTTATCTTATCCAAAAATAGCGTTTAAGTGACTCCGATTAACACTGAAGTTATAAAACAGTATTCCTCCTACAAGCTCAGTAACTCAAGCGAATAAAATGAAAATTCATTATTTTAGGAGCATTTTTTGGAAAGTATAGTGACATATTTGTCTATTAATCCTCTCCAAACGTACACTCCAACACAACACACAACTCCAGATATTCATCCAAACACCTCCACCATTAGCTACAACACAACCCGTTTTCATAATCATTTGAAACGTTCTTACTCTCTCGTGAGCTTCTACAATACAAACATTCATTCATTTATCATTTTTCTAAACAACACATAGATGTAGTTCCATGAATTCTGTAAGAAAAGATGATAAGGAACCCTTGTTTGAGGTCCAGATATTCATTCATTTTTCATATATTATATATTTTGTACAATTGAAACGAGTTAACTATACTACGAATTCAGTCTATTTTTTATTTTTGTATCAGATCCGGTCCCTGTGGTTTTAAAAATGTCTCAGATTCAATCCAATTTGTCTGATAAGGTATGTGAAATGACCAAAATACCCTTACCTTCAACATTTTATTTATTTTTTAAGTGAGGGTATTTTGGTCATTTCATGTCAAATAGACTGAATCTGAGACATTTTAAAACCCTAGGGACCAGATTTGATTCAAAAATGAAAAATGAACTGAATCCGTAATTTCCAACAAACCACAAGGACCATTTATGTAGTTAACTTATTGTAAACATATACATCTAATCACATTCTTGCAGGATGTATTTCTCGAAGTAATCCTCGGTTAGGGTATGATTAATGACTCTCCGCAAACCGCCTCCTACATATTTAGGTCTTGACAAGATTGAGTATTGTTGTTGTTGTTGAAAATAAATGGACAAACAATGCAATCATGAAAAATGTAACCAAGTAATTGATAATCAAATCGATTTAAAGTTTTAGATCATGAAAGATGTAGGGTTTGTCCGTTCATTTTGGATTATGATAATTCAAGTGTAATCAAACGATTTGACGATCAACTACTTCTTTTTAAATAAAAAAGATGTAGAGAAAATACAGGTAACCAACAATTCATAGTTTCAACTTATCTTGACCATTAGTTACGTTATATAGTGTGCTATATATGTTTTATGGTCACGTTTTTAATTTGTATACGAGTTTCTGGCTTCGTATATCCACAAAACTCGTGCGTTAGCCTTTTGCTTGCCGGAAACCATTCACATGGTCCCATTCGTCATCAAACTCATTAGCCTCATTTTCTAAGCTAAATTCACTCATTGTTGTTATGCAGAGCCGTTTCATTGATTTTGAGGACTCTGTGCCATTTTGATGATACACGCGTCTTGAAGAGCACCTAAAATTTAGGGGACATTTGCATATATGAAGACAACAGTGTGTAAAATGTTTATATATATCACATTAAACATTGTTGGATCACATTTAAAATTCGTTTAAAGAAAATGTATAAAAAAAGTTCATTTAAAAAACAAATTGGACTAGTTTTAATAGGTATTCCAAACTTGAGTTGAAAAAGTAACTTTTATAAATTCATTTGTAGTTATGTAGAAATAAAACCAAAAAATAAAGATAAAAGTTTAAACTCCATCTTAGGGTGCAAAATGAAAAATGGCGTTATCGTCTTTCTCAACATGTTAACCTTATGTTTCTTTTGTAGTTTATACATTGGAACTTGGAAGTATCATATATCATGCACATGCATATTCCAAATGAATTTACAATTTCAAGTTGATGAAACCGTGACAAATGAATTATTACATCACACACGGGCAATAATTATTGCCCAATTATTTGACACATAATCAAACATCCATACCTCACATCCAAAGGAAAATACAAACAAATTGGAACAGAATACATATCACAAATGAAAACCCTAATCAAGACCAGCATTAACAACAAATTCACAATTTAAACATAAAAAATCAAACCCATTCGTTTAATACACTCCATTTTCGTTTTTGGGTTCGATATGTTATGAAACCCACGTAACGAAAATGGTGAATGAATTAAACAAAAGGGTCATAATTCATAAACATGTATTAAACTCAATTTTTACTCGCATTTGAAGCCTGTTGGAAGAGTCTTCTGACAAGCACTAAGCAACAAGCTTAGAGAGACTGGAATATTGAGGTTGATTCCTAGGATATTAGCCTTAATGGCTGTGCAAAGGCAAACAGCGGCTTCCAAATCAACCAAACCCTCAAGCAATGCGCAACATTTGCTCGATTCAGGGGTTCCAACAACTACGTTAACCAAACCTAGAACATCAGCACATACTCCTAGCTTCAGTGTGTCCCTAGGGCAAAAGGGGTATGCCGGGGGAGCCTTAGGTGGTATTTTTGGTCCGCATGAACCACATGCATCGGACAATGTGACGGTGGAGATGAGGAAAAGAATGAAGAAACAAGTGAGTGCTTGAGTTGCCATTGCTAATGGAGACGTACACAAAATGTAGCTAGGGTTTTTACAAGAGTATAAGGTGACCTATTGAAGGGAAGAGTCTATCTTATTTAAAGGAAGAATGTGAGGTGGATTTAAAATTTTGACAAATAAAAAACTTGTTGGAACAGCAGAAAAAAATGTACTGTAGTTCTTATTTACATTTAACATTACACAAATTTATTCAAGTGATGTCAACATGTCATATCCAATATATGTACTTGTGGTTCATCATCATGCTAACGTACGTATAAAATTAATAAATTTATTTGGAATCTATTGCACGCAAAATAGATTAAAAAATGATTGCAAAGCCGAAATGCTTGACTAATTGCGGGATTAAAACTGTGTAATAATAGTTTATTAGCTAAATGGTGTCTTCAAATTTGTGTTAACTCTTAACACACTTGCTTATGTACAGAGTAACGTAATTATTTCTCAATAATTTAATTTCATAGATAGACAAAGTAGAAAAAACTTGACATGTAGGTACAAATAAATGTGTAAGCACATGTATAGGATTGTAATTTATTAGTGTAGATTAGGAATACATGTATGAGATTAAACTTTGTGGAAATTTATATGATTTAGAAGATGATCTTAACCAAATTTCGACAGATGAAGGGAATTAGTCCAGATTTAACTCGAATCTTCTTGTTTGCGGTAAAAAAAAACAATTCATTTACAACACGAGTAGTTCAGATTTCAGAAGGCTGCTCATTAATTATGTGATAGCTAGGATAGATATTAAAAAACGTTAAATGTTGATTGAGTGGAAGAGATAAGAGAAGAATAACATTGTCTTCTAATCAAAACAGGTTGTAACTTTTGTAAGATTGTGTAAAAGTTGTTTGGCATATCTAATAAATTTATATTGTAATGTTGTGTAAAAGTTGTTTGGCATTTCTAATAAATTTATATTGTCTTGTCCTGACAATTAAATATTCGATGATCCATAGTTTTGCAAATGAGGGGTGATTTTCACGTTCTCATTTTATATTTGAATACATCAATTAGTGCGATAAACATTTGTATATTTATTATTTGTTTTACTAGGTTATACTTTTAAGTTTGCAATTAAGAAATGAAAATGTAACGATCAATTTCTTTTAGGTACCACGGAGTCGTAGTCGGGTAGGGGGGCGGGTAGCCGAACCCGAGCGGCTACACCGTTCCGCCTAGCTCGGGTTGGTTGAGCGGGTTGGATTTGCGAGCTCCGAAGCCGAAGAAGACCGTTGGAAAATAAAGACGTTGGGGAGCGTTTGGTTGGTTCAACGGCTAGTAGCCGAATAAAAAAAAAAAAAAAAAAAAAAAAAAAAAAAAAAAAAAACTTTTCTTCCTATTTAACACCCTTTTACATTTCAAAAAACATAATTACCTTTTAACATATCAAAAAAAAAAACACACACACTAAATTATCTCTCCAAAAAAAATGTCTACCGATTCTTCAGATTACGTTGTTCCTTCTTCGTCTGACGAGATATCCACGGGTAGCTCGTTGCAAAATATGCTTCAACTAGCGGCTCAGTATTATGAAGACACGGCAAGCTCTAGCCGAACTAGCGTAAATCATCATCGGGATATAGGTCTTGAAACTTTAGAGAATGATTGGTTCGTTGAAACACCAAAGTACAACGACGAGTACTTTAAAAAAAAATTCGAATGGAGAAAAGCCTGTTTTTGCAAATAGTGGGTGACATTGAAGCGAGATACCCATATTTTCAAGAAGGCTACGATGCGCGATTTCAAAAAAGTTTCACGGCGAAACAAAAAATCACATCGGCTGTTAGGCAACTCGCAACCGGCAATCCGCCCGATGAGTATGACGAATATTTATGCATGTCTCAAAGAACGGGACGTGAAAGTCTTGATAATTTTTGTAAGGCCATCATTGAGTTGTACGGTCGGGAGTACCTACGTAGGCCGACAGCACACGACCTTGCTCGCATTTTCCAGGCCCATGAAGCGAAGCATCACCTCCCTGGGATGCTTGGTAGCCTTGACCCAAAGGAAAAGAGATTTACGAAGTTACAAGAGGGAGCGAGAAAGGATGTCGAGAGAGCTTTTGGTGCTCTCAAAGGAAAATGGAAAATTCTTGAACGACCACTCAGAGCTATGACCAAAGCGAAAATTGCCAATCAGGTTCATGCGTGTGTTATTTTGCATAATATGGTTATAAAACGCGAGGGGAGGGCAATCTCACCGATTCATATAATGGATCCGCCGGTCCAGCCAGTGTTCGACGACAGTGTGGTAGCGGAGTTACTAGACGAATTTCTCCATGACCGTCTTCGATATGATCTCACGGAACACGTAGCACGTGAAGACTTGCCGCATCTCGATGATTAATGGCTTTTTTTATTTTAATCTAGTTATTTTCAAGTATTATGTTATGTTTTTTTTTTAAAGTATTATGTAATGTTTTTTATTTTTAATTAAATGGTATGTTTTTATTATAAATATTGTATGTGATTTTATGTATTTAAAAAAAAAGAAAAGAAAAATGAATTCGGGTACTAGGGTACCACTCCCATTAATTAGGGTAGTATTGGGGTAGTTTTGAGTTGGAAGGTTTTTATTGGATAGAGGTGACGTGGCACCCTTAGGGTATTAGGGTAAGAAATATCCACTCCCTCCCCCCAAATAGAAAGTAATTTGCACACTTTAATTTTTGATTTACCCATTGCAATGTAGGCAAAAGTTCTTTATAAATCCAAAAAATGCCATAGATCCCACCATTCAATTTCATCCCTCCATTTATCTCACTCATCCGTCCATTTTTTTTTCTTTCTTTATCTTATACAAGGGTATTTTAAACAATTTACCGTCACCCCAAAACCTCTCAATTATGTTCTTTCTTTCTCATTTGATACTCACCCTTCACCCTCAAAACCTCTCAAAAGCGTCACCATCAATCACTCACCATGAAACACGATCAATCATCATCAATCGGAATCATCATCACCATTAAACATCATCAATCTCGATTAAACACCATCAATCTCTCAATACCGTCACTCACCGTCACAGCCGCCATGAACAGTCACCATCAATCTTATCAGAATCATATATGGTGGAGATGGGGCTGATGAAGTTGGGGTTGATGAAGGTGGTGTTGGGGTTGAAGATGGTGGTGATGGTGTGGGTGTGAAAGGTGGTATTGCTTGTGTGATTCTGGTATTGTGGACTAAAAATCGTGTTGTGGATCTGAAAATCGTGATGAAGATGTTGATGATTTAGATGCACACCATGTGTTTGATGAAATGCGTCTGTGAAGATTCTGAAGAATCATATATGATTCATGCGTCTGTTTCTGTAATAAAAAACAAAAGAATCACATATGATTCTAGTAGAATCATAATATGATTCTACTAGAATTATATATGATTGCAGTAGAATATTTTAGTTTTTCTGTATTATCTGTTAAAAGTTCAGGAAGAGGAATCAAAAGCATTAGCTGAACAACAGAAGAAGGAACACGACGCTGCTAAGAGACAAGCTGAATACGTAAGAGAATGTGTTAGAAGAGAGCATGCTGTAAGATTAGACGCAGAAGAAAGAGCATTACAAGAATTATAGTAGAATCATATATGATTCTAGTTGAATCATATATGATTCTTACTGAAATCATATATGATTCTAGTAGACCTCTTTGATGATGATTTTGTGAAGCTGTGGTGTAATTTATTTTCTCCAAAGAAGTTGGTCCTTAGCACCATCGTTGTTATATGTTGTCTCAAAGAGGGATCTTTATTTTTTTTATCATTATAATATGTTATTGTGTTAAAAGAAATTGCTAAGAACTTTTTTTCTAGTGGACATTGCATTCATTAACCAATGTTTCTTATCTTGGAGATAAGGTTCAATTATATATGTAAAAAGTTATTCTTTATAGGCTCTATGTATCTACGTTACTTTAAAAATAATAATGATGCAGAAGCAGCATAGTCAAAGGCGAGGAACTAGTTGGTCATGCTCTTATCTCTTCTACGTTTTGTACATTTTTATGAACAGTTGGACAACAATTATAGTAAAATCATATATGACTCTTGTAGAATCATATACGATTCTAATACAATCATATATGATTCTACTAGAATCATATGGGACAAAAAAAGAATGCAGATGTTAAAACATTCAGCAAAATGACATATAAAAATACGTTCACTACTACGAACATCAGTAATTACCAAAAGACTACCATCAACATCTAAACTCAATAATATGAAGAAATTTACATAAATCATCACTCGTGCATAACACCTAATCAAGATTTACATAAATCATCACTAGCACATAACACATAATCATCTTCCCCTTGAATTTCTTTAACACCTTCTTACATTAATCACTTTCAGAATATTCCCCTTGAATAATTTCCTTTTTTCTCTGAATAAGCTTAGGCTTTTCTTCAACTTTTTTAAGCAATACCTGCAGTTAGCTAAAATACAAACATTTAATTAGTAACAATGATGATTGTAGTAGAATCATATATGATTCTTTTCTTCTTTATTATAGAAACAGAAAAAACAGAAAAAACTAAAATATTATACTAGAATCATATAAGATTCTACCAGAATCATATGTGATTCTTTTATTATTTAGAACAGAAACAAACGCATTTCAGAATCATATATTACAAGAATCACATATGATTCCACTACAATCCTTTATGATTCTACTAGAAACATATATGATTCTTTTCTTTTTTACTATAGAAATAGATAAAACAGAAAAACTAAAATATTCTACTACAATCATATATGATTCTACTAGAATCATATATGATTCTTTTCCTCTTTATTACATAAATAGATCGATATAACAGAAAAACTAAAATATGTGATTTTGCTTCACATGTGATTCTTCAGAATCACATATGATTCTTCAGAATCATATATGATTATTTACAGATGCATTTCATCAAACACATGGTGTGCATCTAAATCATCAACATCTTCATCACGATTTTCAGATCCACAACATGATTTTTTGATCCAAAACACGATATTATGATATAGTTGACGGTTTATGATGATAACGATTTCAAACATATCTTGTGATGATGTTGGTGGATTGGTGATGGTGGTGGATCGGTGATGGTGGTAGAACGGTGATGGTGGTGGATCAATGATGGTGGTGGAACGGTGGTGGTGGTGGAAGGGTGATGTTGGTGGATCGGTCATGGTGGATCTGAGTTAATAGTTGATGGTGTGTGTGTGTTTTTTCCCGTAACAATTTTGGGAAATAATGAAGTTGTTTTTTTTTTTTTTTTTTTTTTTTTTTTTTTAAATTTATATAGTTGACCTTTTTGCCATTCTAATTAGATTAGATGGTTTAATCTCAGTCTTTGAATCTAATTTGATTGGATGATTGAGATACAATGATTGGTTCTATGGTTAATGAGAGATCTATAAGGATCTCAACTCTTGCAATGTACATTAGATACCTTGTGACATATGTACACCCACTTATAATATAAGATAGAATGTGTAAATCAAAAGTTAAATCCTTTTACAAATATTGTTGATCAAAATAAACTTTTAATTAAATATCGGGCAAATATTGTTGATCACTATTAAATAAGTATTGAAGACTATTTCAGGGAAACTTATTCAAAATTTGTTTCAAAACACGTTTTTTGAATATGTGAACTAATCTAGTAAGATATACGTATTCCCTTTAGCATGTAGGCATGCTTCTCAAAATGTTAAATTGGGAAAAATTGAACTCTGTTCAATGTTTTGAGACTCGGGTCGATCCACCCAGGTTAACCGGTTCTAGCTAAAAAGAAAAACGGGTAAAAAGATCGGGTTTTTAGAAAAAGGTTAACCGGTTAGATTCGTCGGATTTTAAGTTACCCGGGTCAACTCGGTTCTCGAAACCCGGTCGGGTATGGTTTTTTTTCATTTTTTTAATAGAAAACTGGTTTACCCGATGGTTGAACCGGTTGAAAAAAAAAAAAAAAAATTATTAAAAAAACCGGATTGACCCGACGGTCGAACTGGTTGAACCGTTAACCCGATGACCCGATAACTCGACGGGGTCGATTAAATCCCGATTTTCAAAACATTGACTCTGTCCATCTTTTTTGGTGCTGACTGACTTTTCAACAGAAACTCCGTCCGTGAGTACATGTTCATTAATCTAAAATTGAGACCGACACCAAGCCTTAGATGACCGATCAATCGGATGTTTAGACTGAATCCATGATACAAATACAAGACTGTATGGCTGTGTTTGGCTAAGGGCTTATACGGGGCTTAAATTTCAAAAGCCTCCTATAAACTTTGTTTGACGTAGAGGATATAGAGGGGCTTTTGAAATTATAAGCCCAAGTCTCAGCCATAAGCTCCAGCCTCAAAAATGAGGTTAAATTTTTTATAAGCCCAAAATTTAAGCATCGTTGGTACCATATTACTTGATTACTCACAAAAATATCTAATATATACATATGTTAATTTAATTATATGTCTTTTTTAGTAATTATACAATAATAAACCTCAACTTAAACTAATTTATCAAATAAGTTAATGAAAATAAAAGTTTTAATTTCGACTTATAATATAAGCCCCAAACCCAACCCCAACTCTAGCCCCGGCCCCGGCTCAAGCCTCTCACGACAAACATACCCTGTGACTCTTGAGAATAACATGTTGAATCATTCAAACGTGTTGTACGTGCAATAAATTTGAGAGGTAAATATGTCATCTTGCCATTTGTTTTAAGTTTCTTAATTATTTTCCACAATATTAACCGTACGGTTCATATTCTACCAATGTACTGTAATGTATAAGGTCAATGCCAATTATAACTATAAATATTGTAGTCATCCTCTGTCACATCAGCGTCACATTAAATTTTCTCTCCAAAACTACACCCAACCACAATTTGCTAATGGCTGGTCACCAATTCGGTTGAGCTAGTGGGGATCATGCGGTCACCAATTTGGTTGGAGGGTCAACCAACCGAACCATTAGCATTAGCCTAACGTTTTTTATACCCTTAAATCTGATCATATGGATTCACTAATGTGGCGAACAAGATTTCGTATTGATAAGAGATTCTTGATTGGCACTATTTGGGAAGACATTAATTGGTATGTCGTCCACTTTTTTATCTTTGGATCATATAACAGCTTGGTTACTCTCATATGGAAAGTCTCGATCATCCAACAACATAATTTCCAAGTTAGTGTTTGCGGTGTCTTCCTATTTTATTTGGCAAGAGAAGAACGCGAGGTTATTTAAGCAAAAGAAGAGATCCATTGAACAAGTGACTAATGTTATTGTTTCTGCAGTTCGTCTTAAGCTTTTAACGTTTCATTTCAAGCGGACAATACATGTTGAGCGGGTGTTAACAAGGTGGAAACTTCCGACGTATTTAATTAAGGATAGCCCAACGTAATGTTTGTAGTGTAGTCTAGTCTTGTGTTTGATGTTTATGTTTTTGTTCGGCTAGATTATTTTTTTCTATGAAATTGGCATTTCAATCTTATAAGTAATGGTTTGAAACACAAATGATGTGTTGTTTGTTATTGATTATTAATATATTTTACCAGGGTTTACGCAATCAAAAATAAAATAAAATAAAATCTGTCTGAACAAAATATTTTAATTTGTCGGTTACAAGAATCCCACAAGTTTTCATAGAAACTCACAAAAACATATATACATATCTTTTTTTTTGAAATTATTGAGATTGAGGAATTGAAATGAAAGGTGTGTTTTATTAGAGCAAAGGGTATGAGTGCAAGATAACATGTTAAAGGAAAGAAAGAAATACCAATGGCATGTCATTACCATACCATTTAACATGCTAAATGCATTTGAGTTACTAGAGTGGCTCAAGCCAATAGTTTTTCTTTGTGTTATTTATTTATTTATTTTTTGTATTGTGAGTGAGTGGGTAGTTTTAGTGAGGTATTTTGTGAGACCCAATAACATGTTACTGGCGTGTTATAAGGGAAGGTATTTTAGTTATTAGTGTGTTATTGAAAGGTGTATGATGTGACGTTGATGTAGCATACCAATAACGTGTTATTGGTAGCTTACATACTTTGTGCTCTTAGTATAAAGAAAACTGTAGACCAGATAGTGAGTAATGCATGTGATCTCTCAATTAATGGAGGGCAAACATCCAAAGGGCCTACCATATACAACACAAAAAACTAGTGGCACAAGGGTCCCCTGTTACCTCCCGTGATCGAGTACTACTTCATACGCTACATGCAGCCATATGGGCTAAATCAATCAAGCTTTTGAAAAGGAAAATAACGTAAGATATTATTGAACTTTAGAATAAAGCTTTTAACTTATGTCAATGAAAAAACTCGTAGAAGGTGGTAGTTGGTCAAAGAAAAAGGGTATCATGAGGAACATTATACGTCAAATCTAAAATATTTAGCGTTGTAACCAATAAATTCATTAGTAATCTCAAAAGAAAAATTAAAAATTGGTGAGAAGATTATTAGGTTTGTTGATATGTGATGGGGATTGGCGACAAGATCGTGACCCGGAGCCTACGGGAGATTGTGATCGGCGACAAGTATTTTAGAGCATTTATTGTTTAACATGTAGCGTTTGAGATAAGACGCTTGTTTGGCAACAAAGCAAGAATCATTTAGTTTCCTGCATTTCTTTTAACACTACTTTTTTAGGCTAGTCCCAGTCGCAACCTGGGACGACCTGGGACAAACCGCGCCACGTCAGCTTTCTCTTTCCAGCGACCTGAGACAACCCGGATGCCCCAGTCGACGACCCGAGGAAAATGGGACAAAACATAGCTTCAATATCGGGCGTAAATGCAACCGATGTTGCATAAATTGGTTCGCCGACCGATGTGGCACTCGATACCCGCATTCGACTAAACCGATGTTAACATCGGTTGACCCATAAAATTTTTGTTGCCAAACCGATGTATAACCCATCCACTGCGACAAGCCTTAAATGCTCATTTTAGAAGCGTTAGAATATTAAAAAATTATTTACAATACACAATTACTAAATTACCCCCACCAAATTAATTTCATTTTGAACATGGTTGTTTGCTCACGTTTACCTTTGTATTTTACAGTAACTAATTAATTTGTAAGTGTACTGTGCAATATATTATTAGCTTTTTATTTTTGTTATTTGTTTTCTTTTTATATTAGGCATAAAGTTTATACAATGTATGTAAAGAGTAAGGATCAAATAAAAAATAAAAGTAAAATGAGAAGAATGAGAAATAACCGCAGCCACACATTTCAGATACACCTACAAGAAGAGATGCATCTCTTTCGAAATTCTCCTTCTTCATTTGAAATGCGTGACTAAAATAATTTCTCATTCTTGTTATATTTATTTTTCTTCTTAGTGAATCCATTCTCATGTATGTAATGTTAAACTTGCAAAAATAAGTATGATTAAGGACACTAACTTTATTAAAATTGAACGCACGTTAATGATAGTTATTAATAACATGTCATTATAATGCATGTAAACTGTAGGAAACGGTGTATACTTTTATTTATAAAATCATGTTACAATAAATAAATAACAGAAAGTAAATAAGAGATAGTTAAATACAGACAGAAAGGAGTAGAAGCAGAAGACAGACACTATATAACGATAAGTAAAAGAAAGCAGTAAAGGTCGAGGCTCGTGTTTAACACGATTCCCTTAAAACAGATTCGTCGTCTGTTTCTCAGAGTACAACCAAAGCTGATGTACAGCCGGATGTGACTCATTTTCCTAAAAGATCATAGAAGTTCGGCGTGTTTCTGATCGAAGATGCTGGAAAAATGATTATGGAGGAATTCGTTTTGATTGTGTGAACTGAATGAGGGTTATGGCCTTATTTATACAGAAAAGTTGTCTTGTTTTAAAAGACTAAATAAGAGCCATAATTATATAAATATGTTATTAATTAACCAGATTTACATATTTTTTAATCGCACAAAACGATTCTGTTAAAACTTAGTCACTAAGTTTATATTTATTCATAAAATAGATTGACACAGAATTTGGAAACTAAGAACCCGAATCTGCAGCAAAAAGATTCGCGCACAGGCGAATTTTCGAAGCCACATTCGTGTCCGCCAGGTCGCACGGGCTCGCATCAGTTCCCAAGCTTGGAATGCATTTTGGCCCAAAAATCCTGAAATCTGCACCCCCAACCACGCCCGCGCGCGCGCGTAATTGTTGGAGTAAAACCAACCAAAGGAATTTGATAGCAAATATCAAGATTTCTATATAAACACCTTCTCACTTTCTTTTCTAGGCGATGAGGGATGCACCATTTTTCCTATATTTTGTGTTTCACGTGCCTCACTTTGAGACATGATATCTCATTCATACAAACTTTATTTTTAACACATTTTATCTCGTTGCGAAGCTCTCGTCAAGGAGAACACAAAGCTACCAATAATATAAATATATATAACATATACTTATATTAAATAGTGTCCAAAATTTGCAAAAAATAATTTTGCAAAAGCCATTTTCCAACAATCCCCCACATGAATGGAGATCGGTAAAAAACATACGAAAGTTTTAGTGAAATTTTTGCGGTTAAGTCCTGCATATGATAGGTTAGTGCAATTCTTTGAACCTTCCCTTGTGAGATCTACTTAGTCTCCTAGATCTGAGTAGACGCGATGTCCTTGAACTCAACATCTGTTTACGTAGACGACATTATACTTCACACAAGACTCTCCCTGGCATTATCAAATCCTCGTAATCGTATTCATTATGGTCATGAATACTAGCCTGGTTTTGCAAGAGCTCTTAGGAATTGCGCCCCTCATAATTCCTTTCGAAGCGACCCCACTTCTCTCTGACATAGGTGATTTCATTTTGAATCAATAAAAACAAATGTTTTATAATTTCACCTTGAATCATATGCTTTGTGATGTCATCTTGAATCATTAAAGCCATATGTTTAACCTCTCAACAAGTCACATTTGCTATAGGAATGAACTAGGAAGTTACAATATTTAAGTAACTCCCTACATTGATGTGACTTCCCCCACATTTATATGATTAGGCTGTCCTATTGAACCCAGATCTTGAGATCTCCAGTCAACTGGGTTAGTTTTTCCTTCATATAAACTCATTCCTTTAAGGGTTTTAGTCTCATTCCTTTAGACGACTTACTAAATAACTCTCTGCTTAAGCCTTTCGTAAGCAGAATCCACAATGTTATCCTTTGATTTCACATAATTGAGATAACTCCTGTGGAGAGTAGTTGTAGCACCTAATTATGTCGATGATGGATATGTCTAGACTTTCCATTATACATTATGCTATGAGCCTTGCCAATTGCCGATTGACTATCACAATATATACTAATGGCGGTTACTGGTTTAGTCCACCTTGGCATGTCCTCTACGAATTGACATAGCCATTTCGCATCTTCTCCGCATTTATCTAACGCGATAAATTCTGATTCGGACTTCCAAGATATAGCTGCCCTTCCTAGTGTAAACACATATCCACTACTCGATATAGAATCCTTTATGTCGGATATCCAATTTGCATCATTGTATCCTTCGATAACAGTTGGTATATGCTATAATGCAGCCAATAATCGTGATTTTATTTCAAATAATGAAGTACCATAATCATAGCTTCCCAATGTGCATAACTTGGATTGTTAGTATACCTACTTAGCCTGATAACAACATATGATAAGTCAGGTCGGGTACCTGTCATTAAGTGCATTAACATGCTAATAATTCTTGAATACTCAAATTGGGCGACACCTACTCCTCTATTTTTAGATAGATCTTACTGTATCAATTGGAGTTCTAGCTAGGCCAGAATCCCCCACATTGTGAGTATTAAGAATTTTATCCACATAATGTGCTTGACTTAACACAAGTCCATTCTAATTTCGTATGATCTTTATTCCAAGGATCACATCAGCAAAACCTATATCCTTCATGTCAAACTTTGATTTCAACATGTCCTTAGTAGATTTGATCATCTTGTCGTTACTACCAATGATAAGCATATCATCAACATATAAACACAAGATTACATATCCACTATTTGTGCCTTTTACATAAACACACTTGTCGCATTCATTAATTTTGATTCAATTCTCTAGCATGGCGTGGTCAAAATTTTGATGCCATTTTTTGGGAGCTTGTTTTAAGCCATATAATGACTTAACAAGTCTACAAACTTTATTCTCTTGTCCAGGAGCCATGAAACCCTCAGGTTGGTTCATGTAGATTTCTTCTTCTAAATCTCCGTTTAGAAATATCGTTTTCACACCTATTTGGTGAACTTCCAAATTTCTTAAAGCGGCCATAGCAAGTATCATCCTAATCGAGGTTATTCGCGTAACCGGCGAGTATGTATCAAAGTAATCAAGATCTTCATGTTGTCTAAATCCTTTGATTACCAATCTTGCTTTGTACTTTTCAATGGTGTTATCTGCTTTCATCTTCTTCTTGAATATCCATTTATAGCCTAGTAGTTTACAACCAGGAGGTAATCCACGAGCTCCCAAGTATGATTTTATAAAATAAAATCTATTTCAATTTTAATGGATTCTTTTATTGAGGCCCTTATCAGGAAGTAACCGCTTCTCGGTATGAAGCAGGTTCATTTTCAACCATAAAAGAAACAAAATTGGGTTCAAACTATTTCTCGGTTCTTGGCCTTTCGCTTCTTCTAGGTTCAACCTCTTCTTCCTCAGTTTGAACTCGTCTTTCATCTTGGAGATCATTATCATCTCATTGTCTCTTATATTGGACAAATTCGTCATCTATTCTAGACGAACTTCCAGTTTCCTTCGTTAAAAAAGGATATATATTTTCAAAGAATGAAGCATTCCTTGATTCTATTACTGTACCCTTTTGTATATCTAGATTTTTCGAATCATGTACAATGAAACAATAAGCACTGCTATTTTTAGCATATTCAATGAATATACAATCCACAAATTTAGGTCCAATCTTTTGGGCCTTGGGTGTTGGTATAGCTACCATTGCTAGACACCCCCATACTCGTAAGTACTGATATGATTGTTTTGTTCCCACCCAAAGTTCATAAGGGTCTCTTCTTTTTCCTTACGATGTATCTTATTCAAAAGATAAGTAGCCATTAGAATGGATTCCCCCCACATGTCCTGGCTTGACCAGAACTTATCATCATGGAATTAACCATTTCTTTCAAGGTACGCTTCTTCCTTTTGGCAATACCGTTCTGCTGAGGTAAATAGGGAGCAGTGAACTCGTGTCTAATTCCATGTTGCGCACATAGATCAACGAATGAAGACACATATTCACGTCCTCTATCACTTCGTACAACCTTGATTTTCTTACTAAGTTGATTCTCAACTTCGTTTTTGTATAGAACAAACTTGTCTATAACTTTATCTTTACTTTTTAACAAGAAAACGTAGCAATAAATTATACAATCATCAATAAACGTGATAAAATACTTGTTACCACCTTTTGTGGGTAGTGATTTCAAATCACATATATCAATGTGTATTATATCAAGTGGTTCGGTTTTTCAATTCAATTGATTTGAAAGATGATCTTGTAAGTTTGGCTTCAACACAAGTTTCACATTTGTATTTTGAGTCAATATGAAAATTAGGTATGCAATTAAATTTAATCCAACGATGCATTGAATTAAAATTTACATGTCCAAGACGGTCATGCCATACATTAGAAGACTCAATCAAGTAAGCAGAAGAATTCATTTTATTGATATCATTCTTAACAACCATTAAATTGAGCTTAACACATACCATTCAGGGCATATCCTGTATCAACATACATTTGATTCTTAGAAAGAACAAACTTATCAGACTAAAAAACAAAACGAAAACCAAACTTGTTCAACAGCTAACCAAACATAAGATTCTTGTGAATCTATGGAACATACAAGACATTAGTCAACTTGAGCTCTTTCTAGGATGTCATATTTAAGATTACATCTCCTTCGCACTTGATATCAGTAGTTTCAGAGTTTCCCATGTAAAGCTTCTCTCTATTGTTAACTGCTCTGAAAGAGTGAAAGATACTCTTATCAGCACACACATGATAGGTAGCCCCAGTATCAACCCACCATTCTCTGTTGTTGGAACCTACCAGGTTAACTTCAGAGATCATGGCAATGACATTAGACACCATAGCAATCATGTCCACATCTTCATTCACCATATTAGCATGGCGTGGAGTCACCCACTTCAACATCTTATAATTAGCAACACAGTGACCCAGCTGGTCACAGTTGTAACACACCCCTTGGAACTTCTATTTCACAATTCTAACTTTAGGAGCAAAGTATTCAGACTTCCCTTTAATCTTTTTGTCATTCTTTCCTTTGCCATTGCCTTTTCCCTTGACATTAAACTTGGAAGATGGCGAAGCATGCTCAACCATATTTTCCTTGGCAGAATCAGGCGTATAAGTGTTTTTCTGAGCCAGCTTGTTATCCACTTTAATACGAAGATGAACAACCAAGTCTTCAACACTCACCTCCTTTCGATTATGCTTCAAGTAGTTTTTAAAATTCTCCCCAGCTTGGAGGTAACTTTTCAATAATAGCAACAACTTGAAAAGTTTCACTCATAGTCATTCCCTCAGCATGAATGTCGTGTAGCAAAACTTGCAGATCTTGAATCTGACTCATCACATTCTTTGAATCAATCATCTTGTAATCCAAAAAACGAGCTACCACAAACTTCTTTGTACCAGCATCCTCAGTTTTGTACTTGCGTTCCAATGACTCCGATAATTCTTTGGCAGTATTGGTCTTACAGTACACATTGTACAAAGAGTCCACCAAACCATTTAGAACATAGTTATGACAAAAGAAGTCTGAATGTTTTCATGCTTCCATGGCTTGAACAACCTATTAACTAAAGGGTGAAGGCTGAATGTACGTAACAAACTTTTCTCAAATTACCCAATATACGTAACATACTTATTTTAATCTCCACATACGTAATATACTTTCAAATCTTTACCAATATACGTAATATTGACAGGTTACCACTTTAAAAAGTTACAATAATGGTCCCTGCCGTTTGCGTTGGCTTTCACCGTTAGTCCTTTGACATTTTTTCACTTAAAAAAGTTACAGTAATGGTCCATGTGATTTGCTTTGACTTTCACCGTTAGTCTTTTGACTTTCATCTTTTTCATACACGTTTTTATACACGTTTTTAAACATGTTTTTACACACGTTTTTATATATATATTTTTACACATTTTTATACACTTATTTTACACGTTTTATACACGGTTTTATGTACATTTTTTACACGTTTTTATACACGCTTTTTAAAAACGTTTTTATATACGTTTTTTACACAATTTTATGCACGTTTTTATATACGGTTGTATATACGTTTTTCACACGTTTTTTTACATGTTTTTATACACGTTCTTTACACATTTTTATATACATTTTTACACGTTTTCATACACGCTTTTTTAAAACGTTTTTATATGTGTTTTTTACACAATTCTATGCACGTTTTTATATACGGTTGTATATACGTTTTTCACACGTTTTTTTACATGTTTTTATACACGTTCTTTATACACATTTTATATACATTTTTACATGTTTTTATACACGTTTTTTTACACATTTTTATACACGTTTTTACACCTTTTTATGCACATTTTTATACACGGTTTTATGTACCTTTTTTTGCACGTTTTTATACATATTTTTAAAAAAAGTTTTTATATACGTTTTTTATACCATTTTAAGCACGTTTTTATACATGATTTTATATACGTCTTTTACACGTTTTTATACACGTATTATACACACATCTTTATATATGTTTTTTTACATGAATATATGCACGTTTTTATACACAGTTTTATACACGTTTTTATACACGTTTTTTACACGTGTATAAAAATATGTATAAAAATGTGTGTGAAAAACGTGAATAAAAATGTGTAAATAACGTGTAAAAAAATGTATATAAAAACGTGTGTAAAAACATGTTTAAAAACGTGTATAAAAACGTGTATGAAAAAGATGAAAGTCAAAGGACTAACGGTGAAAGTCAAAGCAAACCACATGGACCATTACTGTAACTTTTTTAAGTGAAAAAATGTCAAAGGACTAATGGTGAAAGCCAACGGAAACGGCAGGGACCATTATTGTAACTTTTTAAAGTGGTAACCTGTCAATATTACGTATATTGGTAAAGATTTGAAAGTATATTACGTATGCGGAGATTAAAATAAGTATGTTACGTATATTGGCAAATTTGAGAAAGTTTGTTACGTATATTCAGCCTTCACCCTTAATTAAAGGATTGACCTTCCGTAAGAGGTTCCACGTGAGGTGGATTCTCTTCTAAGAACCGTGCAAGGTTCAAAGTAGTGTGATAGAAGAACATCTTCTGTTGCCACCTCTTAAAAATTCTGTGCATTGAATTTTTTCTGGTTTCTCAGCATGATTAGCAACCGTATTGGTAACTGGCGCACCACGTACATCCACAGTAGTTGTCACAGGAGGGGAAGTGGTGTTTGTCATCCTGAAAGCAAACACAAATAGTTAAATAAACTGCTATAAATCGGTATCTAGAAATTCAATCATGATTTCTATAAGCTTGTACCGAATCTGCTTCAAAGAAACTCAATCTTGGTTTTAATGAATCTAGATTTAAATAAACTGAATAAAAGACCAAATTAAATAGATCAGTTTAATAGAAACTGAATCTTGGTTTCAATATAAACTGATAAGAATAACTACTTTAAAAATCGTTTTAGATCTGTAAAACCAAATATGTTAACTAAAATTCTGTTTACATAAAACTGATTTTTCAAAGAAACTCAATCTTGGTTTCGACAGAAACCAGTTTATATATAAAAATCTGTTATATTAATATGATTTTAACAAGGTGTTTTAATTCTGTTACACAAAATCTGTTTTAAGACTGTAGGAAATGGTGTACACTTTTATTTTTAAAATCAGATTACAATAAATAGATAACAAAAAATTAAATACAGACAGAAAGGAGTAGAAGTAGAAAACAGACACTATATAATGATAAGTAAAAGAAAGCAGTAAAGGTCGAGGCTCATTTTTAACACGATTCCATTAAAACAGATTCGTCGTCTTTATCCAGGGTACAACGTCCAAAGCTGATGTACAACCGGATGTGACACACTTGCCTGCAAGATCATAGAAGCTCTGTGTGTTTCTGATCAAAGATGCTGGAAAACTGATTATGGAGGAATTCATTTTGGTTGTGTGAACTGAAGGAGGGTTATGGCCTTATTTATATAGAAAAGTTTTCTTATTCTCAAAGACTAAATAAGAGCCATAATTATATAAAATGTTATTAATTAAACTAGATTTACATATCTTTTAATCGCACAAAACGATTCTTTAAAAACTTATTCACTAAGTTTATATCTATTCCTAAAATAGATTGACACAGAATTTGGAAACTAAGAACCCGAATCTGCAACAAAATAATACCCACACAGGTGAATTTTCAGAGCTGCATTCAAGTCCGCGTCGCGCGGGCTTGCATGAGTTCACAAGCTTGGAACTCATTTTCGCCTAAAAATCCTAAAATCTGCACCCCCCCCAACCTGTGAGCGCGTACGTGTTGGAGTAAAACCATCCAAAGGAATTTGAAAGCAAATATCAAGATTTCTATATAAATACCTTACCAATTCCTTTTCTAGGCGATCTGGGATGCAACATTTTTCCTATATTTTGTGTTTCACGTGCCTCACTTTGAGACCCGATATCTCATTCATATAACTCCATTTTTGACATATTTTAGCTCGTTGCGAAGCTCTCGTCAAGAAGAATGAAAAGCTACCAAAAAATATAAATATATATAAAGTATACTTATATTAAATAGTTTCCACTTTGCAAAAAATCATTTTTCAAAGCCATTTTCCAACATAAACATATCTTCATTATTTATTTCCAGACGTCTTTATTTTAATATGTATATGTCCATTTTACGTCAATTTATACATTACATTTACATCTAAAACTACGTTATCAAAGGATTTTATAGCACAAACAACTACTGCTTACTGCTACTGTTAACTGCTATTGCTAATGCTTACTGCTACTTTTAATTTCACCAAACATGAACTAAGAGGCAAAGAAGGTCAAAAATGGTCAAAAGGAGGAAAATGCACCGCATTAGCCCAGTATGTGCCACATTTGGCCAACAAGTAAAACCATGCCTTATCATGTTTAGAAGATGCGCCACATCCCCTCATATGCGTTGCATTTGAGGGATTCGGTGCTAAAACCATGTTTGTAAGTTTTTGGTATTTTTGTTTTTTAAGGAACGTGGAAGGGTATGTAGTTTTCTATTCCTCCAAGGCATCTATATTTATAAATAATAGGGCTTGTTTTCATTGTTTATAATTATTGTATTTGTGAAAACGTAGAGGGGGGGGGGGGGGTGAATACGTTACCGTTTAAAAACGTTAGATCTTTTGTATCAAATCGCTTATGAAGCTTGTTATAATATGAAAGTACCATTTATTGTTTGTGACTAATATAAAGCATAGTAAACCAAGTTGTCACACAAGCATCAACATCAAACCTCATCACAAGAAATTATAAAAGTAAAGAGATAAAGAAAGGAAAGTGCAAACCGAACACGAGGATTTATAGTGGTTTGATCACGGATCTCCTCTCCGCCCTACTCCACTCCCCGAGTACCAAACTAGAGAGTTACTTCACTAAATCAACAAGCTCCCTTCTCGGCGGAGAAAACCTTACAATCGTCGCTTACACTTTTTCCGGTACAAAGCTAAATACCGGGTTCTAGTTCGAGGTAGAACCAACCTAACGTCGCCTATACAATATTTCCGACACTAAGCTAGATGTCGAGTTCTTTCCGGGTACAACCACTCCCGTTATGTTTTATGGCCCAATATAATAAACCTTGTGTTTTATGGTACAAACACATAACCCATCTAATCTAGTTTGGTGAAAGTGTTGTGATGATGCAATAATGTTTACAATGATGATCCATGACATAAATGTCTAATGCATATGAATGACTAATCTAAATGATCTTCTTAAATAAGAAGTCTTCAATCAATGAGGATATCAAGAGATCTTGA
The DNA here is from genome assembly GCA_019973895.1 of Chrysanthemum seticuspe. Lineage (NCBI taxonomy): Eukaryota > Viridiplantae > Streptophyta > Magnoliopsida > Asterales > Asteraceae > Chrysanthemum > Chrysanthemum seticuspe. The sequence continues at coordinate 142,244,377 of BPTQ01000006.1, forward strand.
ATCTTCATATGTTGATATGCTTTGGTGAATGAGGATGGCTAGATCTCCAAGCTTTTCTTGGTTGATCAAAATGTAAAGTATGCTTACAACAAAGATGAATGTTAGAAGCATTATGATCATGTGATGAGGGTGATTAATGTATGTTACTACATGGTTATCTATAGATCTAAAAGATGAAAGAAATACAGAGAGAATGTGTGTTGGAAGGGATGAAGAAATGATAAAACAATGAGTTGGTATTTATAGCCAAAGTGGTAATAAAAAATATAATAATTTATTAGATTTGATATCTTAGAATATCTTTCAAAATCTTTCCAAAATCTTTTAAAGATTTGGATGACACTATGCATGGGGTAATAAAAGAGTGTTTTCCTTTTTATGAAAAATACATTTAAACAAATGTATATATACTTATTTAAAAGGTAAGTTACTTGTAAATAAAATGTAAGTAACCTTTTGTAAAATAAAATATCTAGTTGAGTGCTTGTCAAAATAAAATATATTTTGTCAAGTGTAAGTAAACTTTAGTACTTGTATGAATATTATAGTTAGTATACTTATACAAATAAAAGTATATATTTGTTAGACATTTTACAAAAGATGTATTTGTATAAAATACTTGTGAATGCAAAATGCAAAATGAGGTTCGAAATAGAATGCTTAAGCTATTAAAATACTTAGTGACTCTAAACGTATTTTAAACATTCTAAATGATTTGTTAATGGGTTTGATCATAATGCCACATAACAAACATGTACGAACCTGTGTTGTAACATACGAGGACTTGAGACATCGAGAGGTGTTGAATGTATGTTGAGACAAAATGTGATTACGAGTAACTTGTACATTTTACGTTATATATTACAAGTTACATGTGTGTCATCAATCAAAACAAACGAGACTGTATAGATTAAATATTGTAATATTTGCACTAACAATCTCCCCCTTTTTGATGATGACAAAGATATGTAAATGTAATGGATAGTAAAATGTAAAAAGTTACTTGTATCCTTACAATCTTTACATTACCTTCTCCGTTTACACTCTTCTCCCCCTTTTGCCGAAACAAAAAGGGTGTGTCCTTGGAGTTTAACTTTATTTCTCCCCAAAAAGGCGAGCTTGCATCATCCCTAGTGAAGTTAAATCGTCTACTCCAATCCGTCCCTTGTTTGGTAGCGGATCCATGGATCAAATTAAGAGGCTTAACCTACATCAAGGTTAGTTTTATGCAACAAAAATTATGAGAAATATATGATAATGAAAAATGCATAGCAATGTTAGCCTATTTTCTCCGTTTTTTTATCGAAGCACAAAGGCTTGTCGAAAAGTAAGACTAATGATTAATGCGTGTATGCTCCCCCTTGACGGTTGCTCCCCCTTGTTTGAGGCGTCAAGGTATGATTAAAAACCTACAAAACAAATATTAGTGCAAAACTATATTCGTCATTGGACGAGTAAGTGATATACAACAAAGTGTGTATAAGATGCATTCAATAAATGCTTGATGAAAGTTCCCCTTGCTCTAGGGCGTCAAGATGAACCTACAAAATAAATATTAGTATAACAGAAGCTTTATCTTAAGACAAATATGTCATATACAACCAAGTGTATAGACGATGCAATATGAGTGCTTAATGAATATTCCCCCTTGTTCGAGGGTGTCAAGAAGCACCTAAAATAAGAAAAATAATTGATGCAAACTTTATCATTAGATGAGTAAGTTATATACAATCGAGTGTATATGATGATGAGCCTACAATGGAAAAAAAATTAGTGCAATATATTTTATCTTTTTGACAAAGAAAAATAAGATGTATATATGTGATATATAAATGATATAATTAAAGATCTCATGAAGTGCAGTCTCCTAATAAGAATTACAATTATAAGAAAAGGGATAATATAATATGATAAGAGCCTACAAAATAGAGCCTAGAAAGAAGATATGAAGTGAAGTTGGAATATAAAGAGTTAAAGCTAGTGGTGCTACTGTTGGTGTCGATTTACTAGTAGGATTCATGTGGTGATAACTCGGTAGATGACTCAAGATTTATAAGAGTAAGTTTTCGCTAATCCATGGTGGTGATGATTAGTGAAAGTAGTGATGGAAGGTGGTGGTGATAACGTAGAAAACTATTAAGGAGTTAGAAACTCGTATTTGTAGCAAATAATATAAAAATATAGAATCATGCAATCCTTTCATAATGTCAAGTGACCAAGACTAAGAGGAAGAAAAAAAATATGAATAGACATTGCAATTCAATGATGCATAAGGGTTATGATTTGAATGATTTATTGATGCTAACAACCTATTGTTTTGAACAAGTTCTTATATGCTTCAAGCCAAGAGTAATCAATAATGCGTTCTATCTAAGAATGTTATAATGAAGATACCAAAGAAAATGTATATAAAAGTGATAACATGAAGATAAATTCGTTCATTGATTGACACGAATTATAAAAATGACATATTCTAGGTGACAATAGGAGAGATAGTATTAACATGGTTTTGACCGACATGGATGATTATGACATTGAAAAGAAGTGAAGACAATATGTACCAATAATAATAATAATAATAAGTACCTATATGAGGATAAGGATGTCATCATATGAGAGAGAGAGAGTTGGATAGACTAACGTGTTGAAAAAGTGTTAGGAATGGCGGTTTTGATTAATATATCGTTCGCACTGACAATGACATGCATGATATGTGTCAAGCGAGAAAAGGATAAGATCCTATGATGGTGTTCTAGATAGTGAAGTTGTAACGTGCTAGTTTAAGGAAAAACCTAGATTTGTTGATTGTGGAGATGAAGAAGTTTGTAAAACACATGATGCGTTTTTCACTTGATGAGGTATTGGTGCAAACTTGTGATATAAGGTTAAAAAGGTTGAACTAGTTGTGATTTCATGAACCGGTTTTAGCTAAGTGGTGTTTACCTATGTGTTGGTATTTTAGGGTGTAAGAGACATAAAATTTGATAAAAGACAATTATGTGAATGGATTTCTCTCCCCCTTAATTGGTGGACATCCAACATAATGTGTAATGTATCAAATAAGGAATGACAACAAAGTGTTTAGGAGGTTATTCGGGTTAACCAAAAATGTGAGCTTAGTGATGTTTTTATGGATGATGGTTAGCATACAATGAACTTCATCCTTAAAGTCACGTACCTCTTCTCGATTAATACGAGATGATCGTATGACGAGGCATGTAGTTTCCTCATAGGAGGTGGAGAGGATGATGTAATTAAAGTATTGTTGTAGCTAAATAGTGGTGGAGGCAATTTTTGTAAAGCGGAAGTAATAATGAGATTTAGAAAGAGGTCGGTTGAAAGATACGAAAAGCCAAGCCTCTAAAACTTAATTCTATATGCTTTAAAACTATATGCAAGTGTAGGGGTCCCATAAAGCATATTACTAATCTACGTAGCAATAAAGGGGATTATGCGAAATGAGCATATAAAAGTTAGAACTAAGTGAGATAACAAATAATTTGTTATCAACCTACAAAACAAATTTGTTAGTGACAAAAGATTTTAACATGATAGAAATCAAATGATAACATATTATATAAGCAAAAACAACACATTGCACTTAGTAGACAAGAAAAAAAAATCACCACACAAAAAGTTAGCATCAAGACAAACAATCATATTATGAAAGAATGCAACATTATTCAAGACATTTTATTTTTAGATTGTTTTGTCGTTAGTCTTAGATATTTAAGTATACTTAGCTATAAGTAAGTATGACAATTTATGTGATTATATTGTAGGATAAAAAGACTTCTAAAAGTTTATCATACCAAAATCACTTTGACAAATTATAAGTGCACACGTAGCAAGTAAATAGGGTGACAAAGACGCAAAAGAACCAAGACGGGAGATTCATGCAAGCCATGTTTAAATTATAACATTTAGGAGCATGTATCATTTAGACCATCTTATGCATAGATTTAAGGAATGTAAACAAAAGACAATAGCTTTCAAACATGGATACATTAATAACAAAATGACATATAATGAGTTCACAAGTAATACGTTAATCATGAGAAACATCATACAAGGGACATAATTGCTTTAACTATAAATATCATGCAAATCATGTTTACGCTTAACATAAAGTAGCATCATAAACACAAAAAAACTTTCTAGGGTTTATACATTTGACAATTAATCAAGTAGATATCAAACACCAAGAAAATATCAAGATAATTGATCATTTTAAACAAGAACATGTAATCAACACATGTATATTTAATGCAAGTGGTTTAAATAAACTTAAAGGAGGAAAAGTTATATCTTCTACTTGTTTGATTGGTATTCTTAAGGCGAGGCAAACTATCACTATTTTAACACTTACTTTAGGCAAGTATAGGAAAACAGATTTTTCAAGTTGGAGAATGAATATGAGACTATTACTAGCGGTGCTCAATTAAGTATAAACACGACCATTTTTAGGGGTGATTCCACATACCGAACTTCTCTCCTGGAAGCAATTCAACCGTTATGTCAAATTGAGTTTCTAGTGCAATAGGTTCTCCAGTAGTCATTCTCATGTTAGAAAGATGGGAACTCCTACTTTTTCCTATTAAAGTGTATAAAAGATGATAGTTTACCAATACTTGGCTTAATGTGACTTAACTAATATGCAATATAACTAAGGTGATGAAGACGTCATGTTATACACATGAATTTTAACAATGGTGTGTTTGATAAACAATATATTTTAATCTTGTGTTTAGAATCTAAGGTTGTTCAAATTACATAGCTAATTGTATGATCTAATGGATGACATCTTTTATGTTGAGTTGAATTGTGTACTTTAAATGTGATTTGATCATCTAAGACTAGGGAATGGAATATGTTAAACTAAGAATGTTCTCAAGAAAGCTCTTTGGAATTTTATTTAACAAGAATCTAAATAAGGTTACCAACTTCAATAGATCTTGTGTATGCTCTAGAGATGTGTAGTTTTAACCTTGGATGTGCACTCGGTTTGAGCAAGGTTAGGTTATGATGTACGCTTGAAAGGAAATAGATGCATATAGTATCTTTCAACAAATGAGATTATCCCATGGGATAATGTTATCATGCTTATGAAAACAAGTATGATAAGATGAATTGGATACTCTAGTTCATACAACTTGTAGATGTTTGTTTCAAGATCATTTAGCCAATGAGGTGTAATGAAATCTCTTGTAACACAACCATTTATGTTGCAATGAGAGAATGATGCATAGGATATACAATATCCTTTTAACAAGATGAAAACTTAACGAATGATTTCTTAGGCATAATGTTTTTCAAAACATCATGGTTTCCTAAATGAAGATATGAAGATAAAGTGTTTGAATTGGATATTCCTATCCTAAATGTACTTGGTCTCAAGATTATATTCACTAGATGATGACAAGAGAAATTCACTCGAGTTTCTTATGTATACTCCTCAAGAGTCATTGTTGCTCGGGGTGTATGATGTTGGCTTTGAGATAGCATTTTAACATATGTTATTAAAATATTGATTTAGGGTTTAACGAAATTTATGCAGAAGTTTAACGACAAAGTATTACTAATACTTTGATAATTTGTGAAGGTAGTACTACTTATACCTAGTGGAATTTGACAAAAGTTACCAGGAGCATCATGCTCATTTGATAGTTGAGGTTCTAGCCATAATGAATCAACTAAGTCCTTATAGGTGGGAAAGTATGGTTGAGTTTGTTCAACATGCATGTGACTCAGTACGAGTGTTGAACACAAGAGCTGTTTGAACAATGCACTCAACGAATTCAAATGATGGTAAGGATGGTGGATTGGTTGATCTAGGTGGTAGGTCTTCTAGTGTTTCTATATAAGGATGTGGTGATTTAGAGGTTTGTTGTGCTATAGGAGTACTTAGGTTTATTATTTGTCCATAGATGTTGAACACAATAAGTACGGATACTAATTCTTATGGTTCATTGGTTGTTACAACTAGTGGGTGAAGCGCTTGAAGTTTTGGTCATGTTTGTGAGATATATCACAGAGGTGAATTTGATGAGATAATGGTGAAAGAACAAGTGAGCTTAAGTGGTAGATGTTAGAGGATGAAGACATATTGACATTTTCTTTATTGATTGGGAGAGTGTTATGACAAGTGCCATCGAAGGTGTCAAAGTGGGATAAGTGCCATAGTAGGTGTCAAAGAGGGATAATAGGTGTCAAAGAGGGATAAGTGCCACAATGGGTTGTTTGTTTTGGATAAGTGTTCTAGTTGAGATAGGATAAATGTTTGATTCATTTTAGGATTAGTGTTTTAACATGTGTTGTTAAAATACTTGGGTGTTGATTTTTCGGATATGACTTTTAATGACTACAATCGTAAGTCGCATATACTTGAATATTTCGGATGAAATACTTAAGTTGTCAATCCTACCTTGTTGAGATTATAAAGCTTAGATTGTACTTAAGGATAGCAATACTTGATAAAACATCTTTAACATATGTGTGAGTTATGAATCGATGTAAATCCTTATCGTCTTGGAGGATGACGCATTATTTTCATGTTAACCAAGTGAGGCAAAACATGTAGATACAAAACAAAATCTATAGTCATATGTTAGACTTGTGTATGATATCTTTGCAAATAATGAGTCCAAATTTGTTAGTCTCGGTGTCAAGTCATCTAAGTCATCCGCAAATGGGTGAGGAGATGTTGGTGGTGTTGCACAAAGTTTGATAAGTACAAGTTTTGGAGACTTTGGTAGTGAAGGTGTTTTTGGATGGTTGTGAAGTAGTCATAATGGTGGGTGATTTTGGTGGTGGAATTGGAGTACTTAAGTTTAGAAAGTTCTCATCTTGAATGGGTGATGAGATGTTGAGAGGTGAAGAGTTCAAGTTAACGAAGCAACAAGATCGAACGCTAATCCTAGTGGTTTTCTTAAGTGGCTTGTTTGAGGTAGAGGATTTAGTTATTTTGACTTTGCTTTAAGAAATGCTAAGCTTAAGAAGAAGTAATAGTGAATGTGTGAAAATGACCATCCTAAATGTGTTAATTTATGGAACTAAGGATTCATGGAGAAATGTGTTTGATTTGATGTTAATCCATACAAAGATGGTGGCTTCTAATGAGATGGAAGTGTTTTTGAGCATGAAAAACATCCTAAGTCAATTCATTGAGGATGTGTTGAGTGAGATATGAAAGATATGCAGTAAATGAACTTTAATTAATGCAAAATCTTAGAAGTCAGACATCCACGGATTGCAAGGAACCAAATTTAGGGTTCATTCCTTTATAGGAAAGGGTTCCTTGGGTGGATTTTGTGAATTTTTGAGTTTTTGTGGGAAATGAATATCCTATTGGTCTAGGTAAGTTAAACTAGTCCTAATATAAATGAAAAGCAGTAACAACTATCCTAGAAATTTTTTTTTGGTAAATTAGAGTGCGGGATTTAGTAAAATTCAGCAACTTACCTGCAGTGGCCACGACACCAAACATTTACACGGACGGAACCCAATTTATGGTTCCGTCTGGTCCGGCAGTATTAATATGGCGGCACCAAAATTTATAACGGACAGAACCAATTTTTTGGGTCCGTCAAATCCGTGCTGTGCAGAAAAGTTCACAGAGGCGTTTTTTAACCCTCGGGGACTTTTCCGAATCCTAAAATTTTTCTTAAAACATATGGAGATAATTATTTCTGGTTATGAACAAGCAATAACACATATATAAACACATGGGAGTATGTATTTCAAGTAGGGGCTAGCGATTTTCACTAAATAGTGAAAATGGTGAAAATTTGATAACATCAAAATGTTATCCCCCTGCACGGCAAAGTTAGTTCACATGATTATTTAAAGTTTAGTTATCATCCTAGAAAGTGAACATACATAAAATACATCATACATCATTGTTTTTGTTCTTGTACCAAACACTCCTTAAAACCTTCATTTTTCAAAGTACTTAACTAATTTACTTAGTACTCATTGCAAAGTGAGTTATGATATTTCATAAGTTATGCGAGATGTTAATATAACCTATGCAAAGGAAGTGATCTAAGTCTATAAGCGATGGTAAAACAATTTTCCAACTTAGTACACAAAATCTAGCAAATGTCCTATTGTGCATAAACAAGAAATCGACAAACAAGCGAATAAATGACATGGCAAGATTGGCACTTATATTATACAAGCAAACAAGTGTAAAAAACAATTTGGAAATAAGTAACCAACATAGATGCAAACAACATAAACAAGTGGTCATTTAGCATAGCATAAAAAGAAAAACACTTTTCGTCATTTACCGTTTAAATGTGATGATGTTACCAAGCTTGATTAGTTTTCTTTAAACATATTAACAAATTATTTAGTTTCAAAATAAATTATATCAATGTTCTAAGAATACCAACTTAAATTGCTTGACTCAAAAATTTGAGTTTTTATGTTAAAGCGAAACTTAATATCTTGGATATACTTGTAGTATTTGGTCTATTTCACTTATTTAAAATTAGACTCAGATTATGAGAGTAGTTTTAAATGAAAGTAGACTTAATTTCTGATAACGCTACACACGTCGTTCGGGGTCAAGGAAACTTCCTTTTCTTCGAGCAAGTTTTATAACACCCTAGGCAGTGAACCTAATCGTTGTAGTGTAGTAATTAGGGTAAGCAACGGGTATTGATATCGTTCTCTAGGGGAATAGGAATGCTAGTAAGGAGTTACTACGCTAAGGTTAAGGTTGAGGAAGATTATTTTTTATCTTTTTATGTTTTATGAAAATGGAAAGGTACGAATCTCGGGTATTGGATTTGGGGGGTTGGTATTTCTACCGATTACTCTACTATTATCTAATTATCTAAACTAAGGTTGTGGGAGTCTATGTCTAATTAATGTGTGCTCGTATGATAGTTTAAAGATGTGTTTACTTAGATTGTATTACTCCTTAATTATCTCCTATTGATGGTTGAGTGTCACGTCTTATTCCTAGTTGCGTTGTGTGTCTAAAGTTGTAGGGTATGCGTTTCTCCCTAACTCTTTGAACTTACCAAAGGGTCTCGTCTACAAACCCACTAGGGATGATAAACTCCTACTCTAAGGCGCTCTTTGGATGGTTTAGCCTACAACTACTCAGGTAATTATATTCTAAGGTTCACAAAGATGAATCAAGCATTAAGTACACAACGAATGACCTATCGCATTACTAGATCATTAATCAACTAAGATAAGAAACAACCAATCAATATTCAATAATTAAGTTTCATACTTTCTAAGCAAACACACAAATAAATTAGCCGGACATGGAGAACATGCAAGCATACACACAAATAATCAAAGACATAATTGAATTGATGAAGTAAAGACTTATCTTGATGTAAGATAGGGTTTAAAACCCTAAAATACTGTACAAGACACCTTAGGTTCGGTTTTAGGTTTTTACTCCAAAGACTCTCCCCACAAAGACTGAAAAATTCGGATTCTATATATAAGATTACAATTGCGACGGCGTCACCTTATGTTTAGTGACGCCGTCGTGTCGCCGCCATTAGGGTTTCGTCTTGGCCACGTTAACCTTGCGACGACGTCACCTTATGTCCGTGACGCCGTCCTCTTCAGCTTCTGACGTCGTCTGGATTGCATCTAGGCCGTCTGAGTAGCGACGGCCTACTCTTTCACAACTAGACGCCGTCTCTTGAAAATACGAGTTTTGGGTTCTGGCCCGTCACAATAATTTTGGGACGGCGTCGCCAATAGCACCTGACGCCGTCGCCTTCTAACTTCAGCAACTGTGAGTGTCTCGATTTCGACTTTGGCCATTTTCTTCATATAATCGCGCCTTTTCGTCCAAATAAGTGCCATTCCAGCATTTTGCTTTCACGAGACCTAAAAAGTGAAAAGGAACGATATTAAGCAATAACGGATACAAAAGTGATCAAATAAGGACTTAAACGACCCCTGATCTGCGCCAAACAGTCAAGTCAAACAGACTTAAAACAGCTCAGACACAAATGCAATTAAGATCAGAGGAATATAGGGAATTCCTGGGTCGTTAAGTCCCACGGAGGATGAATTGGTGTTAAAACACTTAATCAGATGGTAGAATGATCACTAAGGATAGCAATCAGTAGAGTTTTGGATGGAAAATTATACCTAAAGAAAAGATTAACAAATAACAGCGACTTAAATGCAAATTAAAAAAGATTAAAAAGTTAAAATCTATTAAATAAACGCTATCACTATTTTTAAAGGCGATGAACGTTTAAAACCTAAAACTTAAAACTTACGTTTAAAATAAAATTACGTCTATGTATAAAATAAAAAGTGAGTTCTAAGAAATAAAGATCCTAAAAATATGAAAAATACATTTTTACAATCCTAATGATAAAAGAAAATTATTAGAAAAATAAAATTATTTTTACAACTATTTATTTATTTATTATTAATTAAAAACTATTTATTAATTATTTAAAATGCACTAAAATACAAGAAAATACAAAATTAACCTAGAAAAATGAAATTATAACTTAGAAAAGTCTAAAATATGATAAAACTTATTTTAAAACTAAAAATATATTTTTAAGACTTATTATGTATTTATTATTAATTTAAAACTATTTAAAACTAATTAAAATGCTAAAAAAATACTTTTTAAAATAAGAAAATTATGGAAAAATACTTTTTATTACTTTTATATTTATCTTAACCTAAGAAAATTGAAAAATTATTTTTTTGGACTTTTTATAATTTATTTGTATTAAAAGCTATTTAAAAATACCTAAAAACTGTTTTTAATTAAGAAAAATAGCAAACAGTTATGAAAAATAATGAAAATTTCAGGAAAAGTCTATTTTAATATGTAGAATCTAGGAAAAATAGAAAAACATGGTCTTGTGTAGAGAAATAAGCTACTGCTATGTAAACTGCTTAATAATAAGCACTTGAAAAAGCTAAATGTTAACCAAAGACCACCAAACTGATAAGGAAGCTATATTAAGCTAAAAAAACTCTATTTCAATCAAAAACAACAAGCTTGAACTTCTGGATTACTAGCTAACACAGATTTGAAGTTTGAGCTTGTTTATAAAAACAGAAAATGGTATACTACTTTAAGCTGATGCACAGTTCACTCAATAAGCTAAAACTGAAAAGAAATGATTGGAACTTGGAAAAGACCTGGTTGACTACCTATAAACCAAAGATGATGGCCAGACAAGCTATAATGAGCTTTTGAGAAGCTTATACAAAATCTGAGAACTCACTGAGTAAAACTCAGTATATACTGAGTTACTTGGGACAAAATGAAAATCACTTGCAGACCTGGTGAATAAGCTCAAAATGGAAATTTTTAACTTGGATCTTGAAAAGGACCAGGTTAACTGTCTTAGAACCAAAAATCAGAGGTTGAGGTTAACTTATGAGCTTTTTAGAAGCTTATGATTGAGCTATTAAAACTGGTGTACAGGGCATAGTATTGAAATGGTATGAAAAATAAGCTAAACAGAAAGCTATCAAATAAGCTATAATTGGAAAATAGGAACTTGTAACCTTGAGAAAGCTTGGTTGGCTTCTCAAAAAGCCAAAACACACAAGATAAAGGTCACTAATAAGCTCTATAAGAGCTTATGAACTTGACTGTAAAAACTGTGCACAGGCACTTTTTGACTTTTTTAATGAAACACTCAGTTTGACTTTCTTGAACTTTAAAATGATTCTATGAACTGATATTGATGTATTAAAGTATATTAAGACTTGTTTGATGTTTGGTAACAACTTTTTAACACAAAATTATGATCACTGATCTTAAAAATCCAACAGTTAATACATAAAATGATATTAAAAGGATTTTTGACTTTTAGGCTAATAAGAACTTGTTTTTATGACTTAAATGAGTTATTAAGACCTATTTAAACATGAGACAAGCAAAAGCAAAGGACTTCACAACCTTTAACACAGATAAACACACAAATCCAAACACCCTTTTCTGAAACAGATTTGGAGCTTTTCAAAGAGTTTCACTGACTCAAACCATAAAATTGATTACAGAACTTGTAATATTGATTAATAGGACTATTGAAACATTAAACAACAGAATCAATACCATGAAACTCAAGATTAATAAAAATGATATATTGACTGTTAAAATAGAATTTTCACTAACTACTGATTTAAAAGAACAAACCACTGTTTTTAAAACTTAAATACACTAAATTATGACTAATGAGCACTAAGAAACAGATTTTACACTTTCTAGACAACTAAAACATATAAATGCAAAAATTGATCAAAAGGCTTACAAGTGAGTTTCAACTGAAAATGGAGAACCAAGGACTGAGAATACATCCTAAAGCTTCCCATGAAGCACTATACCCAAGGCAATCCAAAATATACCCTGCTCCAGCCTGCTAGAACCTTGCACCATGGATTTTTATTTTTAAGCTATTTATTTGTTATTTTTGTGAATTTCTGACTTTTGCTAACACACTGCTTTTTAGAGTATCTAAAAGCTTTTATAAGCTTTATAAGGAGCTTATATGAGCTTCTAAGTCCAAAGTAACAACTGCTAACAACATTTCAACATAATGAGATTTTCTTGAAATTTGAAAATGCATAAACTGATAATGAAACTTGAAACTTCAAATTGATACTTGTAAAAGGTTTATAATACACAGGAAACTTGTAAAACAAAGCTTGAAAGCTAAAACAGATACTGAAATTTGAATTTAAGCTAAAACGACAATGGAAATTAAAAATTATACTAGATAGATTACAATACTGCTCCTCTTGATATTTATTGACTTGAAAATATCTTCTTGTCGACCTCTGAAGTTATCCCACCTAAATCCAGCCGTTGAAATAAGCCAGATCATTGATTTGCCATTTGTCACTTTTTGGCGCCAAAATTCCAACGAGCAGGTTTTTCCATTAAATGGCTTTGGATTGATGTATAGGTGGAGGTGGAGTGTAATTGAGTGGGATGGTGAGGTGTAAAGGAGAAAACCAGTGGTTAAAAACCACTGGTTTTGGTGAAACAGGTTTGGGAGAGACAGGTCTACAGTGACCGCGGTATTATTCGAATTTAAAATCTGGGCCGGGTTAGTATTTGGGCTTTGGATTTGGACTTAGTAAATAATAGGGTCCGTTTGGTATAGAAACTAACAAGGACTAACTTTGCAATTTAGCCAAAGTTAAGGGCTGATCTTGAACATGTTCCAAAGTTCTCATAAGGGTTAAACCTGCCAAGTATTAATAGTACAAGGACCTTTGTTGATAATTTCCATTTTTACAAATCTAGGGACCAAAATTGTCAAGTTTGAAACTTGAGGGACCAATTATGTAATTTTCTCAAAAGTTTATCATAAGGACCATTTTTGCCATTTATTAATAGTACAAGGTTAAAACTTGATAATTTTCACTTTTTAAATTAACCAAGGACTATTTTTGACAATTTTCAAAGTTCAGGGACTAAAGTTGTCAATTTGTGATTTTTAAACTTTAAAGGGTTTATTTTGACAACTTTTGAATCTCAAGGACCTAAAATGATATTTTGCAAGTTTTTGAATTACCAGGGACTGATTTTGACAAATTTTCAAACTTGGGGGACTAAAACTGCCAATTATGCAAACTTAATACGTTTTTCACCAGATTTTGATGTTTTTGCATTTAAAACATATAAAACACTTGTTTGTGATATTTTTATCATTTTGAAGCATTTCTGAGTGTTTTCAGATGTTTTTGGCATTTTATCAGTGTAAAAATGATGAGTATTTAGACACTCATCAATCCCCCACACTAAGATATTGCTAGTCCCTAGCAATGATTTGAGAAAACTTAATGGATTTTAATCTCTTTACCAAAAGCCATTACTTCTGGAGTAGCCAATTGTTTCAGTTCAAGTAAGAACTTTGGTACAATGATAACCAAATGATTTTGAGCAAATCATCAGCTTTCAACGGATTTGATTTTGTCTTTACCAGAAGCCGTACCCTTCTGGACTAGCCAACTCTTAGATAAATTATCAATATTATCTTTGGTGAGTCGATTACCAATTATGGATTTTCCACTGCCTTTACCACAAGCCATAACCTTGCGGGCTAGCCAACTTTTCACTAGTTTAAAGATATGGTGAGTTGAACACCATACAATTTTAGGCAAATTGCAAGCCATAAACGGATTTGAGATATCTTTACCAAGAGCCGTTTGCTCCTGGATTAGCCAATCCTTATGTGGGTTAGACATGGCGGACTGATTACCATTTGCTGAGTAAGTGAAAAACACTTACTCCAAAAAAAAAATTTTGGCCAAAAACGGGGGAATTGGGTGAAATAATTACATGAAATTCGTGAGAATTCCCCCCCACACTAAGAAATGAATATTGCCCTCAATATTCAAAGTACCGGCGGTTATGCCGAAACAAAGAACATAAAAGGGAAATACTACGGCCATTATTTTATTTTTGATATATACACATTTTTTTTTTTTTTTTTTTTTTTTTTTTTTTTTTTTTTGATGAAAGAATGAGAATATACAACAGTGTGGGTAGACTCCCCCACACTAGGGTGATAGAAAGGGGATAAGAAGACAGAAATATGGGTGAAAACCCATATTGTGTGTGCTACTATTTTTGATTCCCGAGTCATTAGCTTGACTCGATCCCCGCATTTATTGGTTCATGGGGAATGTTTGTAGATCCGGGACAACCACAGGGGGAATGTCCTCTCCAAAGTAATGCTTTAATCGATGACCATTTACTTTAAAGTTAGGACCATCAGGCTGAGATAACTCAATGGTGCCATAAGGATAAACCTTAGCAATGGTAAATGGACCAGACCAGCGGGACTTAAGCTTTCCCGAGAAAATCTTTAATCTAGAGTTGAAAAGAAGGACTCGATCACCAACGTTGAAAACGCGGTTTTTGATTTTAGAGTCATGAATCTTCTTCGTCTTATGCTTGTAGATCAAAGAGTTCTCATAAGCTTGATCACGAAGTTCATTTAGTTCATTCATTTGAACTTTTCTATGATCACCGGCTGTCTGTATATCGAAGTTTGCATGTTTTAAGGCCCAGTAAGCCTTGTGCTCTAGTTCAATCGGAAGATGACATGCTTTTCCGTACACTAGCTTGTATGGAGTACACCCAATTGGTGTTTTGTAAGCTGTACGAAAAGCCCAGAGTGCGTCATCCAGTTTATCCGACCAGGATGCACGATTTTCACCTACTGTCCTTTCAAGTATTCTTTTAATACCACGATTTGAAACTTCCACCTGCCCACTTGTTTGGGGGTGGTATGCAGTAGATAGACGGTGGGTAACACCATACTTTTGCATGACACGATCAAATTGGTCATTACAAAAATGTGTACCACGATCACTGATTATTGCACGAGGAGTTCCAAATCTGGCAAAGAGAGCTTTCAAAAATTTCACAACTACTCGGGCATCATTTGTAGGTAAAGCTTTTGCTTCAACCCATTTTGACAAATAATCAACAGCCACGAGTATGTACTTGTTACCACGAGAAGATGGAAACGGCCCCATAAAATCAATACCCCATATGTCAAATATCTCACAAACTTGAATGGCATTTTGTGGCATTTCATTCCTTTGAGATATGTTTCCATGACGCTGACAAGCATCACAAGCTTTGACAAATTCGTGGGCATCTTTATAGATTGTGGGCCAATAGAACCCGGAATCAAACACCTTTTTCGCGGTGTAGTTTGGACTATGATGGCCCCCGGTGGGTCCAGCATGGCAAGCTTTGAGAATGTCAAGAGCTTCTTGTCCATAAACACACCGTCGGATGACTTGATCCGCACAGATTTTGAATAAGAAAGGGTCGTCCCAGAAATAGTGTTTAACATCCTTGAAGAATTTATTCTTCTGCTGGGTCGACATCCCTTTCACGATGAAGTTACCCGCATGGTAATTTGCAAAGTCAGCAAACCATGGGGTAGAAGAGTTTCCACGAAAAGAAACCGCATTGAGTGTCTCGAGAGGAAATGTTTCATTTATATCCTTTTTCTCGAAAACATCTTGGTGAGGGTTTTCTAATCTGGACAGATGATCAGCAGCCAGGTTCTCAGCTCCTTTTTTATCACGTATGATAATATCAAATTCTTGAAGGAGGAGAACCCAACGGAGTAATCTCGGCTTTGCATCTTGTTTTGCAAAGAGGTATTTAAGAGCCGAGTGATCCGTATACACTACACATTTGGTCAAGATTAAGTACGGCCGAAACTTCTCAAAAGCATACACCACGGCTAATAGCTCTTTTTCTGTGGTGGTGTAATGAGTTTGAGCTTCAGTCATAGTCTTACTTGCGTAGTGAATTGGCTGAAAATGCTTGTTTCTTCGTTGCCCTAGGACTGCACCGATAGCAAAATCACTTGCATCGCACATTAGCTCAAAAGGTAAATCCCAGTCGGGAGCAACGAGAATGGGTGCTTCAGTAAGCTTTTTCTTCAATGTTTCAAAAGCTACGATGCACTCGGGTGAAAAGATAAAAGGAGCATCCTTTTCAAGAAGATGGGTCATTGGCCGGGCGATTTTGGAAAAATCTTGAATGAATCTACGATAGAAACCGGCATGACCTAAAAAACTCCTAATACCTTTGACGGTAGTAGGATGAGGTAATTTAGCAATAACATCGACTTTTGCTCTATCTACCTCAATCCCGTTCTTTGAAATCTTATGGCCAAGGACTATGCCTTCTTTGACCATAAAGTGACTTTTCTCCCAGTTTAGACAAAGATTGGTGTCTTCACACCTTTGAAGCATTTTATCTAGATGGGAGAGACATGTTTGAAACGAATCCCCAATGACCGAGAAGTCATCCATAAACACCTCCATTGTTTCCCCGATCATGTCGTGGAAAATGGCCATCATACATCGTTGGAACGTACCAGGAGCATTACATAAGCCAAAAGGCATACGTCTATAGGCAAAAGTTCCGTATGGGCAGGTGAATGTGGTTTTATCTTGATCCTTTGGATCAATGGGAATCTGAAAGTACCCCGAGAAACCATCAAGGAAACAATAGTATTCATTCCCTGCTAATCTCTCAAGCATCTGGTCCATAAAGGGTAGAGGAAAATGGTCTTTACGAGTGGCGTCATTTAACTTACGATAGTCAATGCACACACGCCATCCCGTTACCAATCGAGTTGGAATTAACTCGTTATCTTCATTTGTGATAACAGTAATGCCACCCTTTTTCGGGACACAATGAATTGGGCTAACCCAAGGACTGTCTGAGATAGGGTAAATCAATCCTGCATCAAGAAGTTTGATAACCTCCTGTTTGATAACATCATGGATTTTTGGATTTACTCTTCTCTGATGTTGAACTGCTGGCTTAAAGTCATCCTCCATCAAGATTTTGTGAGTACAGAACTCAGGGTTGATACCTTTGATGTCGGAGAGTTTCCAAGCAATTGCTTGCTTGTGTGACTTCAAGATTTTTATGAGAGCAGCTTTTTCATCTTTACTCAAATCTCTAGCAATAATGACCGGTAATTTATCATCACCTTCAAGAAATGCATACTCGAGATGAGGTGGTAAGTCCTTAAGCTCAACCTCAGGAAATTCTTCAGTTTTCTCAACTGACTTGACTTCCTTGTTATGAAGTTTGATGGAAGGGAGAGGAGAAGAAATGCCATGATTTAACAATTTCTCAAGAAGAAAATCTCCCTCCAGATTAATCTCATTTTGATTAATCTCATCAGGAATTGAATCACTAGAGTGAGGGGTGGATGATGGATCATCATTAAGCAACTTCTCAATGAGAAGTATATCTCCCTCAATGTCAATTGGAGCGTGATCAATTTCCCATGGTACAGAATCACTGGATAAGTATGCTTCAATCTCTTCTAAGATGAAGTCACTTTCCTCAAATGGGGTGATAGAAGGAGTAGAATTGGCGATGATAGGTTGAGATGAATGAGTGATATTATCACTCGAAGAATTATGATCATAACCAAGAACTTCTTGCGAGTACTCTTCAGAAGCAACATCAATGATATCTATTCGGTTAACCGACTCAGAATCATAGTTTGCTGAGTACCTCGAAGTTTGATCAAGGTTAAAAGTGACAGCTTCATTTCCAACACGTAATGTGATTTCTTGCTCAAATACATCTATGAGAGCACGGCCCGTTCTCAGGAATCCTCGACCAACAATGAGAGGAACCCGATGATCGGCATCAAAATCAACAACCACGAAGTCAGCTGGGAAATGGAACTTTCCTACTTTCACAAATACGTCCTCGGCAATGCCAAGAGGACGGGATATTGTACGATCTGCAAGCTCGAGAGTCATGCATGTAGGAGTGAGTTCCGGAAGAGAAAGTTTCTTCCACACTGAATATGGCATAAGATTAATGCTTGCACCAAGATCTGCTAGGGCAAAGCATTCAACCATTCCTGGGAATACACAAGGTAAGAGAAATTTCCCAGGATCTCCAAGCTTTTCAGGAAGCTTTTTCAGGATAACTGCAGAGCAGTTCTCGTTAAGAGGAGTTTTAGCCATTTCAAACAGCTTTTCCTTGTTGCTTAACATGTGTTTGAGAGTTGATGCAAACTTGGGCATCAGCATGATAGCATCCGCAAAGCTTATGTCAAAGTGTAATTCTTGGAAAATTTGGAAAAATTTGTCCATTTGATGACTAGCTTTTTCACGGAGCTTTTGCTCATTCAAACGTGATGGATATGGAATAGAAGATTTGGATTTGATATTTTCAATGGGAGCTACAGGTGGTTCAAAAACAACTCCTGGATTAGACTTGTGTTTCTGGACAACTTGAGGTTGGACCACCGAAGGTGGGACTTGTGCGGTATTACTTGGACTTGAATAATGCACTTTGTCCGTTGTTTCCTTGGTAACTTGACTTATTGCCACAGGAGGAGGGGGCATTGGAGTCGTAGGTCCATTGTGTGTCCTCGGTTCACTTTCCACTACCTTTGGAGGAGAAGAAGAAGAAGAGGTAGTAGGAATAGCGGGTCCATTGTATGAAACACCACTTCTGGTCGTGATCGCCTTAGCATCGCCCCTCGGGTTAGCGATCGTGTTGCTCGGTAAAGTACCTGAGCTCGAGGGTCGATCATTTAAAGACTTCTTTAGATCAGCGATCTGACTGACCAACAATCTGTTCATCTCATCTTGGGATTTCATAAACTGCTTCAGTAACTCATCAGATGATGGTCCTGGAGGAGTAATGATGGGAGGTGGATTAGGAGGGAAATTTTGAGGTCGGATGTTTTGATTATGACCTTGTTGTTGAAAATTCCCTTGATTAGGATTCACATTCCCATGAAATTGATTCCCACGATTGAAATTGTTTTGATGAAGGTTCCCTTGTTGTTGGAAACCTTGATTGGGTCCAGGATAGAAATTACCTTGGTTTTGATAACCTTGGTTCATTCTAGGTTGATTCTGATTCCGGTTAGGATTCTGGTTAAAACCGGGTGGTGCCTGATAATTGCTAGCACGGTAGTTTGGTTCATTCTGAGGACGGTATTGATTACCTCCTTGTTGTGAACTACCGGCTAAAGCATTTGCCTCAAAAGGACTACCATCGGTGGCAGTACAATTGTAGTAAGCATGAGGACCACCACAAGTGACACAAACTTCAACTTTCTTCACTTCACCATGTGTTGGTGTCTGAGTGAATGTGACTTTCTTTTGGTTAGCAAGAACCAAAGCCTGAACAGCATCTGTGAGTTTATCAATCTTAGCATCGGTGCTAGATGTACTCACAGGAGATGAAGTAGAAGGTCCAGCATTAGACTGATTTTGATATGTCTTAGTGCGGAAAGAACGGACCTGGGACTTGTTTTCAATTATTTGTAAGGCTTCTTTGGTGGTTTTGCTAAGGAAATTACCTCCTGCGGAGGCATTCAGAGAGTCTTGGTCAGCTGGTCTCAGACCATTATAGAAAGTATCCATTTGCATTAACTCGGTAAAACCATGATGTGGACACTTGCGGAGCAATTCTTTGTAACGATCCCATGCCTCCCCGAATGATTCATCAAATCTCTGAGAAAATTTCATTATCTCATTCTTAAGACTTGTGGTTCTGGATGGAGGATAGAACTCGTTAACAAACTTGGTAACTAGATCTTCCCATGTCTCTATAGAACGAGGGGGTTGTTTCTCAAGCCAATTCCGGGCTTGTCCCTCTAGAGAAAATGGGAACAGAAGAAGCTTGATAGCTTCGGATGGGACATTCTTGTACTTGATGGTAGATGCAATCTTATTGAACCATCGAATGTGTGCATGAGGATCATCCCGCTCAAAACCATAGAATTGGCTTTGGGTTACCAGATTAAGCAACCCGGTCTTGAGCTCGAAGGTATCAGCCACAATGGCTGGGACAACAATGGCATCTCCGTAACCCTCGATGGGTGCTTGGAGAAGCTCATTCATAGGTTTGTCTTCTGCCATTTCGACAGGTGGTGGTGGTGGTAGACGTTCCTCAGTCACGGCTGAAGGAGCTGAACGTCCTCTACGTCTGCGAGGAATGTTTCCAAGTTCGGAAAGTGGACTTGTAGAACTGGAAGAACGAGTGCGCATGCACTAAGTATAAAAATCAATTTCCAAAACAAATGAGGCAAAACACAAGTGAACTTAACCAATAATCACAAATGAAATGGCTTCTTTGAAAAAGGTACACCAAATCACAAGTGACACAAAGGCAAGTTTTAAATCTGATGTTCGGGAACTTATTAATGGTCGCACCCCCAGTTAGGTAGTGCACTGCCTTGATTTGCGGTGGTTGATTTTTATGTATTCAATTAAGTACCACTGAAAAGACGTAGGTTAGATCTGTGCTGATGGGTTCAAAAACTTTTGGAAAATATTTTTGGTATCGTCCCGTTTAACCAAATCGTATTTCTTTAAAAATCACCTTAAAAGAAACACAAGACAGAAAACGTTACGATTGTTTTGTTGTTTTATATTGTTTTTGGGTTTTTAACACTTTAGGAAAAGCGTTAATGAACTTTTTGATTTATATTAACTTTACAGAAAACTTTTTACAAACTGTGGTATATGTGCAAGTACGGGTCTGATAGTGGTAAGTATTCCCGCCTGTCACGCGGGTGACCCGGGTTCGATCCCCGGCAGCGGCGCCAAAATTTGATCTGCGCCAAACAGTCAAGTCAAACAGACTTAAAACAGCTCAGACACAAATGCAATTAAGATCAGAGGAATATAGGGAATTCCTGGGTCGTTAAGTCCCACGGAGGATGAATTGGTGTTAAAACACTTAATCAGATGGTAGAATGATCACTAAGGATAGCAATCAGTAGAGTTTTGGATGGAAAATTATACCTAAAGAAAAGATTAACAAATAACAGCGACTTAAATGCAAATTAAAAAAGATTAAAAAGTTAAAATCTATTAAATAAACGCTATCACTATTTTTAAAGGCGATGAACGTTTAAAACCTAAAACTTAAAACTTACGTTTAAAATAAAATTACGTCTATGTATAAAATAAAAAGTGAGTTCTAAGAAATAAAGATCCTAAAAATATGAAAAATACATTTTTACAATCCTAATGATAAAAGAAAATTATTAGAAAAATAAAATTATTTTTACAACTATTTATTTATTTATTATTAATTAAAAACTATTTATTAGTTATTTAAAATGCACTAAAATACAAGAAAATACAAAATTAACCTAGAAAAATGAAATTATAACTTAGAAAAGTCTAAAATATGATAAAACTTATTTTAAAACTAAAAATATATTTTTAAGACTTATTATGTATTTATTATTAATTTAAAACTATTTAAAACTAATTAAAATGCTAAAAAAATACTTTTTAAAATAAGAAAATTATGGAAAAATACTTTTTATTACTTTTATATTTATCTTAACCTAAGAAAATTGAAAAATTATTTTTTTGGACTTTTTATAATTTATTTGTATTAAAAGCTATTTAAAAATACCTAAAAACTGTTTTTAATTAAGAAAAATAGCAAACAGTTATGAAAAATAATGAAAATTTCAGGAAAAGTCTATTTTAATATGTAGAATCTAGGAAAAATAGAAAAACATGGTCTTGTGTAGAGAAATAAGCTACTGCTATGTAAACTGCTTAATAATAAGCACTTGAAAAAGCTAAATGTTAACCAAAGACCACCAAACTGATAAGGAAGCTATATTAAGCTAAAAAAACTCTATTTCAATCAAAAACAACAAGCTTGAACTTCTGGATTACTAGCTAACACAGATTTGAAGTTTGAGCTTGTTTATAAAAACAGAAAATGGTATACTACTTTAAGCTGATGCACAGTTCACTCAATAAGCTAAAACTGAAAAGAAATGATTGGAACTTGGAAAAGACCTGGTTGACTACCTATAAACCAAAGATGATGGCCAGACAAGCTATAATGAGCTTTTGAGAAGCTTATACAAAATCTGAGAACTCACTGAGTAAAACTCAGTATATACTGAGTTACTTGGGACAAAATGAAAATCACTTGCAGACCTGGTGAATAAGCTCAAAATGGAAATTTTTAACTTGGATCTTGAAAAGGACCAGGTTAACTGTCTTAGAACCAAAAATCAGAGGTTGAGGTTAACTTATGAGCTTTTTAGAAGCTTATGATTGAGCTATTAAAACTGGTGTACAGGGCATAGTATTGAAATGGTATGAAAAATAAGCTAAACAGAAAGCTATCAAATAAGCTATAATTGGAAAATAGGAACTTGTAACCTTGAGAAAGCTTGGTTGGCTTCTCAAAAAGCCAAAACACACAAGATAAAGGTCACTAATAAGCTCTATAAGAGCTTATGAACTTGACTGTAAAAACTGTGCACAGGCACTTTTTGACTTTTTTAATGAAACACTCAGTTTGACTTTCTTGAACTTTAAAATGATTCTATGAACTGATATTGATGTATTAAAGTATATTAAGACTTGTTTGATGTTTGGTAACAACTTTTTAACACAAAATTATGATCACTGATCTTAAAAATCCAACAGTTAATACATAAAATGATATTAAAAGGATTTTTGACTTTTAGGCTAATAAGAACTTGTTTTTATGACTTAAATGAGTTATTAAGACCTATTTAAACATGAGACAAGCAAAAGCAAAGGACTTCACAACCTTTAACACAGATAAACACACAAATCCAAACACCCTTTTCTGAAACAGATTTGGAGCTTTTCAAAGAGTTTCACTGACTCAAACCATAAAATTGATTACAGAACTTGTAATATTGATTAATAGGACTATTGAAACATTAAACAACAGAATCAATACCATGAAACTCAAGATTAATAAAAATGATATATTGACTGTTAAAATAGAATTTTCACTAACTACTGATTTAAAAGAACAAACCACTGTTTTTAAAACTTAAATACACTAAATTATGACTAATGAGCACTAAGAAACAGATTTTACATTTTCTAGACAACTAAAACATATAAATGCAAAAATTGATCAAAAGGCTTACAAGTGAGTTTCAACTGAAAATGGAGAACCAAGGACTGAGAATACATCCTAAAGCTTCCCATGAAGCACTATACCCAAGGCAATCCAAAATATACCCTGCTCCAGCCTGCTAGAACCTTGCACCATGGATTTTTATTTTTAAGCTATTTATTTGTTATTTTTGTGAATTTCTGACTTTTGCTAACACACTGCTTTTTAGAGTATCTAAAAGCTTTTATAAGCTTTATAAGGAGCTTATATGAGCTTCTAAGTCCAAAGTAACAACTGCTAACAACATTTCAACATAATGAGATTTTCTTGAAATTTGAAAATGCATAAACTGATAATGAAACTTGAAACTTCAAATTGATACTTGTAAAAGGTTTATAATACACAGGAAACTTGTAAAACAAAGCTTGAAAGCTAAAACAGATACTGAAATTTGAATTTAAGCTAAAACGACAATGGAAATTAAAAATTATACTAGATAGATTACAATACTGCTCCTCTTGATATTTATTGACTTGAAAATATCTTCTTGTCGACCTCTGAAGTTATCCCACCTAAATCCAGCCGTTGAAATAAGCCAGATCATTGATTTGCCATTTGTCACTTTTTGGCGCCAAAATTCCAACGAGCAGGTTTTTCCATTAAATGGCTTTGGATTGATGTATAGGTGGAGGTGGAGTGTAATTGAGTGGGATGGTGAGGTGTAAAGGAGAAAACCAGTGGTTAAAAACCACTGGTTTTGGTGAAACAAGTTTGGGAGAGACAGTCTACAGTGACCGCGGTATTATTCGAATTTAAAATCTGGGCCGGGTTAGTATTTGGGCTTTGGATTTGGACTTAGTAAATAATAGGGTCCGTTTGGTATAGAAACTAACAAGGACTAACTTTGCAATTTAGCCAAAGTTAAGGGCTGATCTTGAACATGTTCCAAAGTTCTCATAAGGGTTAAACCTGCCAAGTATTAATAGTACAAGGACCTTTGTTGATAATTTCCATTTTTACAAATCTAGGGACCAAAATTGTCAAGTTTGAAACTTGAGGGACCAATTATGTAATTTTCTCAAAAGTTTATCATAAGGACCATTTTTGCTATTTATTAATAGTACAAGGTTAAAACTTGATAATTTTCACTTTTTAAATCAACCAAGGACTATTTTTGACAATTTTCAAAGTTCAGGGACTAAAGTTGTCATTTTGTGATTTTTAAACTTTAAAGGGTTTGTTTTGACAACTTTTGAATCTCAAGGACCTAAAATGATATTTTGCAAGTTTTTGAATTACCAGGGACTGATTTTGACAAATTTTCAAACTTGGGGGACTAAAACTGCCAATTATGCAAACTTAATACGTTTTTCACCAGATTTTGATGTTTTTGCATTTAAAACATATAAAACACTTGTTTGTGATATTTTTATCATTTTGAAGCATTTCTGAGTGTTTTCAGATGTTTTTGGCATTTTATCAGTGTAAAAATGATGAGTATTTAGACACTCATCAACCCCTCAAAATGGTACCTTTTAAAACCTTATCAAATATCCCTACACTTGTTATTTGCTTGTCCTCAAGCAAATGTGCTTTTAGCCAATTAATTTATAAGTTAGGGGTCATGAAGCATTAATTCAAAACGGTCCACAACACATATAAGCCCCGCAAAAGTCATAACAAGCACGGAAATTACATACTAGCACCTCACATGGGGTGTTTGGATACTCACATCTCTCTCGGGTGTATATATGAAATATAACAAAATAGGAAATGGAAGATAAACACTCATTAACCGGTCCTAGTACATAGATTACCATAGGCTTGAGAATAGATCAAACCTCCATCGCTTTGGCGTAAGCACCTAGGAAAGACTATCAAAGAGGTCTTTTAAAGGGTTGTAACGTTAGGCTTACGGTAGGGAAATGAGGGTTTGGTGGGATAGGCTATTTAGTGGTGGCAAGTCAAAAATCTTTATGTTAACTGCATATGAAGAATGGCGTTGCTAAGCCAAGACTCGACACTCTAAACTCTAGATAACTGAAATAAATAATCATAAATTTAAAGATAGATGTAGGATGGTAGCCCGTATGTTTTTTTTTTTTTTTTTTTTTTTTTTTTTTTTTTTTTTTTCATACACTTTTACTCTACCATCCTCTATGATAACATCAAAATACTAGGGATTTATAGGCATATCCCTACACTTGAGTTTTTATTACTCTAACACTAATTTGACCCGAATTGAAAAGATCAAAACACTTGGGGTACATTATTACGCAAACAAAGGGAATTTGAATTTTTAACGTTCCCTTCCCGTCATTTCATAAACTTTAACTTTTCCCGTGAATCCCAATCATCCCAAAACTGTATACAAAGGATATGACTCGACTTAGCAACTTATGCAAGCAACTAGATAATTGAACTAAGGGTTTAGGGTGATAACAAACATTTGCACTAAAAGTGAGTGCATAAGGGGTAGGCTAAGGCGATTTGGGTGTATATTTGGGGGTGGGGTGTAAACAATGCTCTTCATTGATATTCCGGAAAAACCGAAAAATCACGAGAACCTCGAAAAGGATAGGCTCTGAGGGGTTAACTAGGGGTATCGTGTACTAAAAATGAGTACAACGCAAAGGGTGTGGGGGAATTACTCAACCGATATGGAAGAAGTAATTATATTACAGGTATCAAACAAGGGTTATCCTAATGCCTCTTATCATTTAGTTATTCCTAACTACACAAGTGTAGCCTCACTTGCGATCTCGGAATGCATCACAAAACAAGTTCTAGAATCTAATATACTACCGGTTCACACTCTAAGTATTAAAGATGAATGCTTTAATTCCTACTAATCTAAGGGCGATCCTCACATTTTGGTGGAATTTGGGTGGTAAAGGGTTTTTGTGATAGTCATGCAACTTCCTATCCATGAGACGCTTTTGTTAAGACTAATGGCCCACTCTTATATGTCATAAAAAATTTTAAATTTGGTGCCAAAATTACCCTAACCGACATTTTCTCATGGTTTATTACACAATCACAATTGGACAAAGCAAATAGTCAAGGATAAGCAAAGTTTCAAAGTTCCCGTTTTATTTTCCCTCCCTACACTTAAACTGAACATTGTCCCCAATGTTCCCCGAAAGTATCAAAGTTATGATAAAAGAAGGTAATTAAAAACGAAAGAAACTAATACTCCCCTGATTAGCTCGGTAGGATCCGTGTAAAGTGGTGGTTAAATTCTTTTCAAGAAGAATTATTGCGTGAAAAGCTCCTTCAATCTTATGTAACTTCTTCTTGACAAACTAAACCTGCACACTTGAAGAAAACAAACGAAACCTTCGCGTAAAATCGGCGGTAATAATATATATAAGACTCGATTTAAACTAGGATATAATGCTTGTGGAATGGATGTTTACAGAATTTCTAAGAAAATTAAGACCTGGAAAATTCCAAAAATTTATAAGTAGCTCAGAAAACGAGAAAAAAGTGATCTGATGTTTTTACTCCTTCCTGACGCCGTCAGGTTGCAATCCTGACGCCGTCAGGTTATCCTGACAAAAACTGGTCTGCGATTTTCTAGAAAAAATTCTGGAAAATTTACATCTTTAGAATCTGGAAAAATTTCTGCAAAACATCCATCATGACTCGATACAAGCATTTGACTCGAACAAACAAACATAAATATCTTTTAGTTAATTGTTATTCTCATGTTTACGTTTCTTTTGAAAACGTGTGTAATCCTCCCTACACTTATCCCTTATGTAAAATACCTTTATATGCAATTAAGACGAGGTTAAAAACAAAATAAAGCATTTTTACAAATTTAAACATGAGGATAAACAATTAATAAAAGATATATGACACTAACAAGCTAACAATTAAGCATGGGTTGCCTCCCACGAAGCGCTTTTCTTTATTTAAGAGTCTTGTAGCTAGACTCGTAGTCGTGCTCCTACGTTTCCTCATTACCGCCCTCTTGACCGTTTCTAATGGGGGATTCCATGTTGTAGAAGTGCCCTAAAATGCGCTTTTCTAAGAGTTCATCCTCTCCCCAATCGGTCCTATATTCCGGTCCTAGGCTCAAGCAATCCTTATAGAATCCGAAAATCTTAGCCATAACATAATCAACACCTTTCTCCCTATCCTCATCATTCCTATAATAGACCGATAGTTTAAGTTCCTTTTCATCATTAGAGAGTGATGAAAACTTCTCAATCTTAAACAGCATTTGGTAAGCTATGTCATCGGTCTTATTCTTGAATCGCACTACTCCTAACGAGGGGTCATAGGTCATCCCGGTGCTTTCTATGAAAGGTTTTCCTAGAATAACATGGGACAAGCTAGGGTCTATGGCCGTGCTAATATCATCTACAATTATGAAGTCCGTAGGAAACGTGAAACTACCTACATAAACGGGCAATCCCTTAACTCTACCAAGAAAATTGCAACTAACATTAGGATCATTGGGGTCTTGCCTAGTTGGAATAGGCTTCTTCAATATCCAATTGTAGTAGGTGCTAGTCATTATGTTGAGTGGGGACTTGCGATCAATGTAAGCTTTTGCCACAAAAAGGTGTCCTATGACACATGGTATGTTAAGATTCCAAGGGTTCCCGAACTTGATTCGAGTACTTTTCCTAACATACATGTGACGGAGGTCACGCACTAAGTGAGGGTGGCGAGATAGTTCTTCTTCCGTAGGAAATTTGTTGAAATAGTCAATGTCTACTTCATCTACTTCCTCGGGTATTTCCTCATCCGTAAGTGTATAGCCCTCTTCGTCATTTGTTTCATCAGGTCCAACTAAGGCGATGGTATTGACGAATTGGACAAGCTTTAGCTTGCTTGGATCCTTAATCTCAATGCCTGAAGGCTCGGGAGTTGAGATAGCACTAACCTTCTTATCACTATTAGCTATGGCTTTCAAAAGGTTGTCTATTTTCCTATCCATCTCGGCTTGTTGATTGTTAAAGCGGTCCGAGAGCTTAGCCATTTGGGTTTCTTGGGATGCAACTAGGTTTTGCAACATCCCTTCGATGTTTTGTTGGTTAGGACCGTTAGGTGGGGGCCATGAGAAATCATTAGAAGTGAATTCTTTGGTTTGTCCCCAATAAAAGTCGGGCTTGTTTTTCCATGCTTCACGGGTTTCATTGAAATTCCTAGGTCCGGGTGTTGTAGGAAATCTTCCTCCCGCTCCATTAATACGCGAGGATGCGTAGTCAACAGAAGCGTGTTCGGGGGATCGGGTGCTAGTGCGCGTGTTATGAGGATCACAAAACGGCTCGCACGAGGAAGAAGCTTTGTTCACATGGTGTGAAGACTTAGGATTTTCGTAGGAACTCATGAGGAATTTAACTTGATCTTCAAGTTCGATCATCCTACGGTCGGAAGGAGGTAAGGAGATTGCCTTAACGTTTTTGGGCAGCTCATGGGGGTCATCCCAACTTTCGTTGTCATAGAGGGCGAGGTCCTCTATTATTTCCCATGATTCTTCTGCGGTGAGATCACTAAGTTTTCCACCGGCCGCTTGGTCAATGGATCGCTTAGTGGGGAAGTTGACATGATCATAAAAGATTTGGACTTGGAGCCAAAGATCAATGCCGTAATGAGGGACTTTATGAAGTAAGTCCTTGAATCGGGTCCATGCTTCATAGAGAGATTCACCTTGACGTTGTTGGAACATCAAGATGTCATTCCTAAGCTTAGTGGTTCTCCCCGGTGGGAAAAATTGAGCAAGGAAGCGAGAAGTAAGATCATCCCAACTTGAGATGGAGCTGGCGGGAAGTCGCTCAAGCCAATTACTAGCTTGGTCCCGTAGAGAGAATTGGAAGAGACGCAGGCGCGTGGTCTCTCGAGTAGTAGCATCAAGGTCGATGGAATCGACGATTTTGAGGAAATCCCTCAGATGCTGATTTGGATCTTCGGAACGAAGTCCATGGAATGCACATCCGTTTTGCACCAACCGGATGGTGTCGGATCGCAGGGCCGTAGTTTGGGCTTGGTCGGGAAGCTCAATAGTGTTCCTATAGCCTAGGTGGCTTGGTCTTGAGTATTCACCAAGAGTACGGGCTCTTGGCAGGTCATTCGTTGTGTACTTAATGCTTGATTCATCTTTGTGAACCTTAGAATATAATTACCTGAGTAGTTGTAGGCTAAACCATCCAAAGAGCGCCTTAGAGTAGGAGTTTATCATCCTAGTGGGTTTGTAGACGAGACCCTTTGGTAAGTTCGAAGAGTTAGGGAGAAACGCATACCCTACAACTTTAGACACACAACGCAACTAGGAATAAGACGTGACACTCAACCATCAATAGGAGATAATTAAGGAGTAATACAATCTAAGTAAACACATCTTTAAACTATCATACGAGCACACATTAATTAGACATAGACTCCCACAACCTTAGTTTAGATAATTAGATAATAGTAGAGTAATCGGTAGAAATACCAACCCCCCAAATCCAATACCCGAGATTCGTACATTTCCATTTTCATAAAACATAAAAAGATAAAAAATAATCTTCCTCAACCTTAACCTTAGCGTAGTAACTCCTTACTAGCATTCCTATTCCCCTAGAGAACGATATCAATACCCGTGGCTTACCGTAATTACTACACTACATGATCCGTATCTAACAAAATAGTGGGTGTTTGGATACTCACATCTCTCTCGGGTGTATATATGAAATATAACAAAATAGGAAATGGAAGATAAACACTCATTAACCGGTCCTAGTACATAGATTACCATAGGCTTGAGAATAGATCAAACCTCCATCGCTTTGGCGTAAGCACCTAGGAAAGACTATCAAAGAGGTCTTTTAAAGGGTTGTAATGTTAGGCTTACGGTAGGGAAACAAGAGTTTGCTGGGATAGGCTATTTAGTGGTGGCAAGTCAAAAATCTCTATGTTAAATGCATACGAAGAATGGCGTTGCTAAGCCAAGACTCGACACTCTAAACTCTAGATAACTGAAATAAATAAACATAAATTTAAAGGATAGATGTAGGATGGTAGCCCGTATTATTTTTTATTTTTTTTTTATTTTTTTTTTCACTCTATTTTTTTTCTTTTCTCTTTTTCTATATTTTTTTTTCGATTTTTTTTTTCCATACACTTTTACTCTACCATCCTCTATGATAACATCAAAATACTAGGGATTTATAGGCATATCCCTACACTTGAGTTTTTATTACTCTAACACTAATTTGACCCGAATTGAAAAGATCAAAACACTTGGGGTACATTATTACGCAAACAAAGGGAATTTGA
The DNA here is from genome assembly GCA_019973895.1 of Chrysanthemum seticuspe. Taxonomy (NCBI): domain Eukaryota; kingdom Viridiplantae; phylum Streptophyta; class Magnoliopsida; order Asterales; family Asteraceae; genus Chrysanthemum; species Chrysanthemum seticuspe. The sequence continues at coordinate 142,275,077 of BPTQ01000006.1, forward strand.
ATTTTTAACGTTCCCTTCCCGTCATTTCATAAACTTTAACTTTTCCCATGAATCCCAATCATCCCAAAACTGTATACAAAGGATATGACTCGACTTAGCAACTTATGCAAGCAACTAGATAATTGAACTAAGGGTTTAGGGTGATAACAAACATTTGCACTAAAAATGAGTGCATAAGGGGTAGGCTAAGGCGATTTGGGTGTATATTTGGGGGTGGGGTGTAAACAATGCTCTTCATTGATATTCCGGAAAAACCGAAACATCACGAGAACCGCGAAAAGGATAGGCTTTGAGGGGTTAACTAGGGGTATCGTGTACTAAAGATGAGTACAACGCAAAGGGTGTGGGGGAATTACTCAACCGATATGGAAGAAGTAATTATATTACGGGTATCAAACAAGGGTTATCCTAATGCCTCTTATCATTTAGTTATTCCTAACTACACAAGTGTAGCCTCACTTGCGATCTCGGAATGCATCACAAAACAAGTTCTAGAATCTAATATACTACCGGTTCACACTCTAAGTATTAAAGATGAATGCTTTAATTCCTACTAATCTAAGGGCGATCCTCACATTTTGGTGGAATTTGGGTGGTAAAGGGTTTTTGTGCTAGTCATGCAACTTCCTATCCATGAGACGCTTTTGTTAAGACTAATGGCCACTCTTATATGTCATAAAAAATTTTAAATTTGGTGCCAAAATTACCCTAACCGACATTTTCTCATGGTTTATTACACAATCACAATTGGACAAAGCAAATAGTCAAGGATAAGCATAGTTTCAAAGTTCCCGTTTTATTTTCCCTCCCTACACTTAAACTGAACATTGTCCCCAATGTTCCCCGAAAGTATCAAAGTTATGATAAAAGAAGGTAATTAAAAACGAAAGAAACTAATACTCCCCTGATTAGCTCGGTAGGATCCGTGTAAAGTGGTGGTTAAATTCTTTTCAAGAAGAATTATTGCGTGAAAAGCTCCTTCAATCTTATGTAACTTCTTCTTGACAAACTAAACCTGCACACTTGAAGAAAACAAACGAAACCTTCGCGTAAAATCGGCGGTAATAATATATATAAGACTCGATTTAAACTAGGATATAATGCTTGTGGAATGGATGTTTACAGAATTTCTAAGAAAATTAAGACCTGGAAAATTCCAAAAATTTATAAGTAGCTCAGAAAACGAGAAAAAAGTGATCTGATGTTTTTACTCCTTCTTGACGTCGTCAGGTTGCAATACTGACGCCGTCAGGTTATCCTGACAAAAACTGGTCTGCGATTTTCTGGAAAAAATTCTGGAAAATTTACATCTTTAGAATCTGGAAAAATTTCTGCAAAACATCCATTATGACTCGATACAAGCATTTGACTCGAACAAACAAACATAAATATCTTTTAGTTAATTGTTATTCTCATGTTTACGTTTCTTTTGAAAACGTGTGTAATCCTCCCTACACTTATCCCTTATGTAAAATACCTTTATATGCAATTAAGACGAGGTTAAAAACAAAATAAAGCATTTTTACAAATTTAAACATGAGGATAAACAATTAATAAAAGATATATGACACTAACAAGCAAACAATTAAGCATGGGTTGCCTCCCACGAAGCGCTTTTCTTTATTTAAGAGTCTTGTAGCTAGACTCGTAGTCGTGCTCCTACGTACCGATATACGTAAGTCTATCCTCAACAATGTCGTAAGGATCAAACTTATCATTCAAGTTCCTAGTAGTACGTTCGGTTAAATATGCCTTTTCAAACATCTCACCATCGGGATCATAAATTTGTATCCTAATGTGCCACCTTCCATTACCATCACTAGGCGGTCTATTCCAATCCCACATGTGTTCGGATTTCTCAACTATCCACTTATTCATGACAAGGTTAACGGGCAAGCTTCCTAGGAACTCGGTCATCTTCCTAAATACTAAGGCGTCCTCGAACGGGTTCACTTCTATGTCCCTAGCCATTTCTTGTTCTTGGAAAGTTGCTGCACTATCAAAGGCTTTATCTAGGTAAAAAGGTCTTTGGGGGCCTATGATGTTTTTTTCAATCCAAGGTCCATATCTAGAAGGCTCTCTATCCAACCTTATCTCTTGTGGAATTTCCTCATCCTTGTAGTATGTATGCTTTTTAACATCGTAAACGGATCTAGCACTCCCCTCTCCTACCACTATTTTGGACATCTTACAATCGATGATGGCACTAGCGGTAGCTAAAAATCCTCTTCCAACTAGTAATGGGCATGTCGGGTCCTTATTCATGTCTAGCACATGAAAGTCGGCCAAAAGAGTTAACTCTCCTACATGTACTACCATGTCCTTTATTATTCCTACCGGACGTGCTATACTACCGTCCGCTAGACCTAAGATGGTTTCCGTTTGTTCAATTTTACCTAAGTTAAGGCTTCTATGTAGGGACAACGGAACAAGATTGATGCATGATCCTAAATCGGCTAGAGCATCGAGTGGCTTGGAAGTTCCAAGTCTACACGGAAGAGTGAATAGCCCGGGATCGTCTAACTTCTTAGGTAAGTTGTTTCGCACAAAAGCGGACCCATGTTTTCCAAGCCTAAGTTCTAACTCATATTTTTCTTTTAAAGCATTATAGTAAGGTGCATGAGCTAAGACTTCAAGAATCGGTTTTTCTTGATGGAGTTCCTTGTACTCCTCCTCTAAACTAGGGTTGGATTCTTGGCTAACGGGTTTCTCAAGAGTAGGCTCTACCAAGGGTGCCGGGCCTTGGTACCTCTTGGATGGCTTGGAACCCTTTTTGATAGCATTTACCGAGTGAACCGTTGGGTGAGAGGGGCATGGATGTGCGCTCTCCCATGGTGAACTAGAACATGAAGTCGATGCAATCGAATTCACTTTTGGGTTCTTAATGGTATCACTTGGGAGTGCTCCAACTTCCCGCTCATTGAAGGCTTTTAAGAGGGCATCAAGCTTGGTTGTCATCACGCTTTGTTTTTGCTTAAAATCGGCTTCAAGCTTATTTAATCGAGTTTCTTGGGATGACAAAAATCTAGATGCAATTGCCTCAAGATTAGTGGGGTTCCCGGTATTAGAAGAATTGAACCTAGTAGGCGAACTAGATGAGCTTTGGGGTGTGCTTGAGTTTTGGTTCCACTTAAGGTTAGGGTTATTTCTCCATGAGGGGTTGTATGAGTTTCCTAAGTTGTTTTGTTCGGGTTTGAAAGTGTACCACTTCTCTCCCGCTCCGTCGATACGTATGGAGGCGTAGTCCGCAAAAGCTTGTTCGGAGAGCCTTGTGCAATCACGAGTGTCATGGGGACCACTGCATAACTCACAAGGTAGAGTGATTTGATTCACTTGTCGTGAGGACTTAGGATTTTCGTAGGAACTCATGAGGAATTTAACTTGATCTTCAAGTTCGATCATCCTACGGTCGGAAGGAGGCAAGGAGATTGCCTTAACGGTTTTGGGCAGCTCACGGGGGTCATCCCAACTTTCGTTGTCATAGAGGGCGAGGTCCTCTATTATTTCCCATGATTCTTCTGCGGTGAGATCACTAAGTTTTCCACCGGCCGCTTGGTCAATGGATCGCTTAGTGGGGAAGTTGACATGATCATAAAAGATTTGGACTTGGAGCCAAAGATCAATGCCGTGATGAGGGACTTTATGAAGTAAGTCCTTGAATCGGGTCCATGCTTCGTAGAGAGATTCACCTTGGCGTTGTTGGAACATCAAGATGTCATTCCTAAGCTTAGTGGTTCTCCCCGGTGGGAAAAATTGAGCAAGGAAGCGAGAAGTAAGATCATCCCAACTTGAGATGGAGCCGGCGGGAAGTCGCTCAAACCAATTACTAGCTTGGTCCCGTAGAGAGAATTGGAAGAGACGCAGGCGCGTGGTCTCCCGAGTAGTAGCATCAAGGTCGATGGAATCGACGATTTTGAGGAAATCCCTCAGATGCTGATTTGGATCTTCGGAACGAATTCCATGGAATGCACATCCGTTTTGCACCAACCGGATGGTGTCGGATCGCAGGGCCGTAGTTTGGGCTTGGTCGGGAAGCTCAATAGTGTTCCTATAGCCTAGGTGGCTTGGTCTTGAGTATTCACCAAGAGTACGGGCTCTTGGCGGGTCATTTGGTGGTATGTTGATGAATGGTAGTGGGTTATCACCTTCCATGATGAAAAGTGATGGGATTACGAACAAAGGTTACGAAGAAGGGGGATAGACTAAGAGAAATCTAAAAATGAGAAAAAAGTTTACTTGATAGGAATCAAGCAAAGAAACCTAAACGAGGTGGACTACTAACTAGCTATTCTATTCCCCGGCAGCGGCGCCAAAAACTTGATAACGCTACACGCGTCGTTCGGGGTCAAGGAAACTTCCTTTTCTTCGAGCAAGTTTTATAACACCCTAGGCAGTGAACCTAATCGTTGTAGTGTAGTAATTAGGGTAAGCCACGGGTATTGATATCGTTCTCTAGGGGAATATGAATGCTAGTAAGGAGTTACTACGCTAAGGTTAAGGTTGAGGAAGATTATTTTTTATCTTTTTATGTTTTATGAAAATGGAAAGGTACGAATCTCGGGTATTGGATTTGGGGGGTTGGTATTTCTACCGATTACTCTACTATTATCTAATTATCTAAACTAAGGTTGTGGGAGTCTATGTCTAATTAATGTGTGCTCGTATGATAGTTTAAAGATGTGTTTACTTAGATTGTATTACTCCTTAATTATCTCCTATTGATGGTTGAGTGTCACATCTTATTCCTAGTTGCGTTGTGTGTCTAAAGTTGTAGGGTATGCGTTTCTCCCTAACTCTTTGAACTTACCAAAGGGTCTCATCTACAAACCCACTAGGGATGATAAACTCCTACTCTAAGGCGCTCTTTGGATGGTTTAGCCTACAACTACTCAGGTAATTATATTCTAAGGTTCACAAAGATGAATCAAGCATTAAGTACACAACGAATGACCTATCGCATTACTAGATCATTAATCAACTAAGATAAGAAACAACCAATCAATATTCAATAATTAAGTTTCATACTTTCTAAGCAAGCACACAAATAAATTAGCCGGACATGGAGAACATGCAAGCATACACACAAATAATCAAAGACATAATTGAATTAATGAAGTAAAGACTTATCTTGATGTAAGATAGGGTTTAAAACCCTAAAATACTGTACAAGACACCTTAGGTTCGGTTTTAGGTTTTGTTAGGAATTAGAAATCCCAGGTATTAAAGAGTCGGTCACCTCAAGTATATGTAATCGTTAGAAAGCTCGTAGTCGTAGTTCTTTTAAGTTAAGTAGTATTTAGTTAAGTAACACCGTGGAGGACGGACGGGTCTTTACCCACTGTATGCCTGATCCACAGCCCGATGTGTGGCGATTTATATAAGACTATAAATACTCTCTACCTCCCAAGGTAGAGAGTTGGAGCTCATAATAATATCTTTCACTTTCTCTCACTAAGTTCCCTAAACCTCTAACTTTCTCTCTCTAGAATTCCACTTATACGCCACCTTGTTGTTATGGTTTGATGTGTATGTGAAAACTAATATCTTACAATTGGTATCAAGAGCCATGGTTAGATCATATCTTGCACATCTTTGGATTTCTAGTGGTTTTTAGGTGGTTTTTGAGTTTGAAAAAGTTTAGTGGTTTTTGCATCATTTGGTTGATTTCTCGGGTTAAAGTTTGGATTTTGTTAGTACTTTTATGTTTAGAATCATCACAAGTGTATAGGTTATCATTTGGTAAGCTTAAGTCATCTTGGTTGGGTTGTTTTTGGATTGAAAAGTGATGTTTATGTGGTTTTTTCATGCTAGCGACTTAACTCACGGATTAGTTTCTTCGTAGCGACTTGCTTTACAAATTTGTAGCGAGTTACAGTTCTAAACCTAGCGACTTAGATCTAGCGATTTACAGTACAAGTAGTGGACTCTCCACTACGGGTAGCGACTTGGTGATAGCGACTTGGTCTGTAGCGAGTTGCTCTTTAGCGACTTGTATCTTTAGCGACTTGAGTAGCGAATTGCTGCCAAAATTTTGCTAGCGACTTGAGGCTTAGCGAGTTACTACTTAGCGACTTGCTTGTGTCTAGCGACTTGGGACTCTAGCGACTTAGTGGTGTAGCGAATTAAGTGTTAGCGACTTAGTGCATTATCTTCTAGCGACTTAGTGCATTATCTTCTAGCGACTTAGTGCATTATCTTCTAGCGACTTGAGTGATTGTTTACGGTTTTCTCTTGATTTAGTAAAATCCCGTGAAAGAATCTATTTCCCGGTTTAATCATAGAGTTATAAAATCCCGTATAATCTGTTAACATGTCTACCAACGTTCCTACTATCATCTCCACTGTTGCCGAGGATGTACAAGCAGCTGGCTCAGATACTCGTCCACCCATGCTTGACAGAACTGACTACGATTCTTGGGCTCAACGAATCAGATTGTATTGCCTTGGAAAGGAAAATGGTGTCAACATTCTCAAATCCATTGATGAAGGACCATATCGAGTTGAGACGACTAGAGACATACTTGATACTAATGAAGATGGTACTCCTGTTTACGGAATGGACAGACCTAAGATGTATGATGAGCTTGATGATAAGGATAAAAAGAGATTCGATGCAGATATCAGGGCTTCAAACATTGTTCTTCAAGGTCTTCCTAAAGACATCTACAAGCTGATCAATCATAACACTGATGCAAAGGCAGTTTGGGATAATGTTAAGATGCTTCTCTCAGGTTCAGAATTAACTATGGAAGACAGAGAATCCCAACTCTATGACGAATTTGAGCACTTCAAGATGAAACCAGATGAGAATGTCTATGAGTACTATGTGAGATTTCATAAGTTAGTGAATGACATGAGGAACATCAGAATGACTATGCCTAACATTCAGCTGAACTCAAAATTTGTGAACAACATGAATCCCGAATGGCACAAGTTTGTCACCGCTGTGAAGCTCACTAAAGGATTGAAGAATACAAACTATGAGCAACTCTATGCCTTCCTCCTTCAGAATGAGAGACATGCTATGTTTGAAAAATTGATTCTCAATCAGTTCAAAACCAACCAGGGAGAGACAAGCTCGTCTAATGACTCAACAGCTTTCTACTCAAACATCGGAATCACAACCAAAGCATCACAAGTCATACCCTTGGGTAATGGTAATCACAAACTCATTCCTGATCCTATGTTCAAACAAGCTGATGCTGATGCTCACGTGGGTAACTTCATTAATCAACTAGCTCTTCTCATTAGTCAAAACATGAATTCTCTCCCAAAAACCAACAACAACCTCAGAACAACATCTAACCCACACAATCAAGCCACTGTTAAAGATGGAAGGATCGTGGTGCAACCAGTTCAGGAAAGACAATATGATCAGGGAAGAGGTGGAGCTGGGAGAGGTTATGGTTGCAACCAGAATCGAGGAAGAAATGGTAACCAAGGTCAAGCTAAGCCAATCAAATGTTATAACTGTGGTGGTGAAGGACACATTGCAAGGAACTGCACATCTCCAAAGCGTCCACAGAATGCTGAGTACTTCAGAGATAAGATGCTGCTGGCACAAGCTCAGGACAATGGTGTTGCTTTGGATGAAGAGGAATTGCTGTTTCTTGCTGAGGGCAATGCCAAGACCTATGATGCAGATGTGGATGAGCAGCCTATTCAGGAGATAGGTCATAATCATCATAATGCCTTTCAAGTCGCTGACTGTGATGCATACGACTCTGATGTGGATGATGGACCTACGGCACACACAATTTTTATGGCTAGCATTTCTCCAATGGTCTCTCCCAAGGTCTCTTCTTCACCACTAGCTGGCCCATCCCATGACAAGCTCATCTCAGAGGTATTAAAACTATACGATGATGCTGATGTGCAACAGATGCATGACAAAGTACAATCAACTGAAACTATTGAATCAAATATTGAAAATATGGGTAATATCGATATTGTCCCATATGATCAATATGTGAAACAGAGTGAAAGTGAAGTTGTACCAAGTGATGCATCTTCTGCAGTCAACAATGACTATGTTTTTGATGAATACACTGCATGTACCCCTGATGATTCTGTAATTTCTGAACTAAATGCCTATAAAGAACGTGTTGCTATTTATGAACAACGTGCTAAATTTGAGTTGACCACTCGTGAGCAGGAAATGGATGACCAAGTGAGTACAGTAATTAGAAAAAGTAAGTTTAGAGAAGAAGTATTGAAACAAGAATTAAATTCCTTGCAAGAAAAACTTTCTAAAACAGCTAAGCAAAAACAAGAACTTCAAGAAAATGTGAAAATGCTTAAGCAAGAATTTAATGCAAAGGAATCAAAACTCTTGAGAGATTTTTCTAATCTGAAAACTTTGAAAAACAAACTTGAAAACAAGTTGTACATACAAGGAAACACCATTCAGACTGCTCACATGGTCACTAAACATCGAGTCTTAAGCGATAAGCATAGCATTCCCCTTGTTGAGGAACCAAACCCAGAGGTAATTAAAAAGGCTAGAAATGCTCATAAGGTGCTTTATGATGGTAATGAAATCCTTAAGCCTAGGCAGAAACCTAGTTGCGTTGAGTGCACTGAGGAAGATAAGAAATCAAATGAAATCACTAGGGAAAAGATGAATAAGAAACAAAATGATCCCAAATGCAAAGAGAAAAAAATAATTATCACTCCTCATGACTACAAGAAGAAAACTGGATTTCCTTGAACAAGTTTAAGCCTCAGACATTGTTGACTCCCGAACAAGTCTTCTGGAAAAAGGATTTAGATAAGCAGAAAGCGGAAAATATTGTTGAAACAAACCCTCCCCTTTGGAAAATGCCTAGAGAGACTGTGTATCCTCCTAATACACCAATGCATCTTGTACCTAGAACAATTGCCACTAAAAGCAAGACATTAATTAGCCAATACGTTATACTTCAACTATTTGTTGATTTTGAGAAAACTTGCAAGAAAAGGATCACACCCACTGGTATAACTGAAGGAGAAAGGGGTTTTGAACAAATGAAAGAATGTTATTTAACTGAGGTCATGCCCTTCTTTAAACTTCTAAAAGATCACTTTGAGAGCCTTAAAAAGGGGATAGAAACTGATATTAAGGGAATGGAAAAGGAATTTGATGCAATGGTTGTTGAAGTTAGTGACTATGAGCGTGCACTGAAATATAATGAGATTGAGAGAAAGAACTTGCATACATTAAATGAGAATCTTATTACTGAATGTGTTGCTCAAGATGTGTTTTTCACTGCTTCAAATTGCTCTATTAATGCTTCCAAATTTCATGAACTATCTGTGGCCCTGAAAGTCTCCCATGATCGTGTCATTGAGCTTGAAAAAACTAATTCTAAACTAAACGAGAAAATTGAACTGGATGATCACGACAATTTCGTTAAACATTTTTCTAAACTAGAAGTTGAGCATTTTAATTTACAACTAAAATATCAACATCTTAAAGAAAATGTCAAAACTTCAAATGTCAAGACATCTTCAGATGCTCCAGAGTTTGATGCAGTTTTTCAAATTAACAAACGTGATGAACAGATTCAAGCTCAGTGCAACACGATCAGAAAGTTGAAAGCCCAAATCTCTCAATTAAAGGGTCAAACAAACAATATGACAGGCTCCCAAATGCCTCCTCCTTTAGATTCTCAGAATTCTCAAACGTTTCATCTTCAAAACCTAGTAAATGCTTTACAAAAGGAAAACGAAAGTTTTCTAGAAGAAAATGAAAAGGTTAAACGTCATTTCAACGAGTTATTTGAATCAATTAAAGTCACTCGTAACAAAAACAACGAACAAATAGCTTCATTGCAAAAGGAAATTGAGAATCTGAAGAGTCAGGAAAAAGGGAAAATGCCAATGACCAATGGGGAGAATGGTGTATCAAAGGTTCACTCTTGTAATAAATATGCTTTGTCTGTGACATATGTCCCTCCTCATCTAAGAAACAACAAACTAGCTATTCAAACATATTTCTCATCTCTTAAGGATTGCTTAGAATGCCTGCGTGAGATTGTTGAAGAGGATAAGCTAGAGAAACCTCATGATAATGCAATTGGACATGCATGCTTATATGCCAAACGATCTCAAGAAATCTTAGAATGCTTGATCACAATATGCCCAAAGACATTAGGTGAGAGAGTTAACCCTTTGATTCCATGCTCGATACCTAATGCCAAATATGACATGCACTCGATTCCCAATGTTGTGAACCGTAGTGTGCCCTTGAGTAGTTCAGATTCTAGATCTGTCAATGCTAAGAAAGAGAACTCAAGTGTGCCTTCTAGGAGTACTAATCTCAGTACCTCTAGTTTTAAGAAAGTAAACCTTAGTGCACCTGCATGTAGTTCAGATCCCAGCACATCTAAACAGGTGATACAAAGAGTAGTAAAACCAACTAATGTTCCCATTCCCTCTACAGGAGTAATCAGTGACATTAAAGGGAGCAGGTCAAAGTCTCAAGACAATACAAGGAATGATAGGACCTCGCAAGCTAAGAATGTGCACTGGAAAAGAGTAGAAGAACAATCTAGGAACTTTAAGTTTGAATCGAATAAAACGAATCGTGTTGATTCTAGTATTAGCCATAGGCGTACTGTAATTAATTCGAATTCTGATACTATTTGCAAACCGTGTACTGATGTCTGCTTGAATTCTGTTTCTAATCATGAATTTGGTGTTAATGTTCTGCCTAATGATGTTAATTGTCCAGTTAATATTGTTAATGCTAAAATTCATGCTAAGAAGGCTAAAAGGCAAAAACGAAAGAAAGTTAGAAAACAGTGGAAACCCACAGGAAGAACATTCAGTAAAATAGGCTTCTATTGGATACCTGTTGGTCATAAGACTAATCAGATAATGCCCACTAGAAAATGGATGCCTACTGGTAGAACTATTCCTTTAAGAAGTGATCACACTGTGAACAGGGCTAATACAGACACTAGTACTGCATCTATTCACAATGATTCCATTGCCTCACTTTCTGATATGAATGCTTCTATTTCTGATGTGGGTGTTTCAACCATTGTAACTAACCAAATGGAACCCATTCTTGCATGGGGATCCCAATTATCCAGTTATCCATTCTTGTCTGTGTTCAACTGCAGATCGTTCAAATCGTTCTGTGGTACCTGGAGTCAGGCTGTTCCAAGCATATGACTGGAGACCGGTCGCGGCTCATGAACTTCGTGAGCAAATTCATCGGGACTGTTAGATTTGGTAATGATCATTTCGGTGCTATTATGGGTTATGGAGATTATGTTGTTGGTGATAGTGTCATCTCTAGAGTTTACTATGTGGAAGGTTTAGGTCATAATCTGTTCTCTGTTGGTCAATTCTGTGATTCTGATCTAGAAGTAGCCTTCAGAAAACATACCTGCTTTGTTAGAGATCTTAATGGTAAGGAACTATTAAAAGGAACTCGTGGCTCAAATCTTTACACTATCTCTATCGATGATATGATGAGGGCCTCTCCAATCTGCTTGTTATCAAAGGCTTCAAAAACAAAGTCATGGTTATGGCATCGTCGTCTCAATCACTTGAACTTCGGCACCATCAACGATCTTTCCAGAAAGGACTTAGTTGTAGGTTTACCTAGACTAAAGTATGAAAAGGATCATCTTTGTTCAGCATGTCAATTGGGAAAAAGCAAGAAGTATGCCCATAAACCCAAACCTACTAACTCTGTCACAGAAGTTCTTCATATGATTCATATGGATTTATGTGGACCAATGAGGGTGCAGAATATCTATGGGAAGAAATATGTGTTAGTTGTGGTTGATGATTACTCTAGATTCACCTGGGTCAAGTTCTTAAAGACAAAGGATGAAACTCCTGATATCATCATCAAACTCATCAAACAGCTGCAGGTTCGACTAAACAAAACTGTCAGAATTATCAGAACAGACAATGGAACTGAGTTTGTCAACAAACAACTTAGTGAATTCTATGAAAGCGTTGGAATCAGCCATCAAAGAAGTGTTCCACGAACCCCTCAACAGAACGGTGTAGTTGAAAGACGAAATCGTACTCTTGTTGAAGCCGCTAGAACAATGCTGATCTACTCAAAGGTTCCAATGTTTCTCTGGGCTGAAGCAATTGCCACTGCATGCTACACACAAAATCGTTCCCTGATTCACACTGTTCATGGAAAAACTCCATATGAACTTGTCCACAACAGAAAACCTAATCTATCTTTCCTTCGTGTGTTTGGTGCATTGTGCTATCCAACTAATGAGGGTCAAGACTTAGGCAAACTTAGGGCCAAAGCTGACATTGGAGTATTTGTAGGATATGCATCAAACAAAAAGGGATACCGAATCTACAACAAAAGAACCCGAAATATCATGGAAATAATTCACGTTACGTTTGATGAGCTGACCGGTCAAATGGCTCCTGGACACTCCAGCTCAGGACCCGCTCTTCAAAACAGTCCCATTGGTTCATCCCTTGTTCCAAACTCCTCTCAAGAAACTCCATATGTACCTCCATCTGAAGATGATGTAAAGAAATTGTTTGATCCTATGTTTGATGAACTGTATGATTCAATTACTAATGAGGTGTTGATCTCTACAACAGAGGATGCTCATATTCCAGTGAATGAAGTCAATCCCTCAGTATCAATATCTTTAAGTCAAGAAGCACCTGCTGCTGATCCTTCAGTCTCATCAACAAATCATCATTCTTCAAATATACATCATGGAAATGTTTCTGGCATCAATGATGAAGTTAATCCCTTTGCTACTCCTGAAGATGCTCCATTTGAAAACATATTTGCTACTCCTGAATCATCATCAAAACCATCTTCTTCAGGAGACATCGACTCAGCTACCTCAGTTCCTCAACAACTGCCACATGAACACCTCAGAAAATGGACTCACGATCATCCATTAGACAACATCATTGGAAATCCCTCTCGTCCTGTATCAACCCGGAAACAACTTGCAACCGATGACTTATGGTGTTTCTTCAACTCCGTACTATCTAAGATTGAACCAAAAGATGTTAAAACCGCCATGAATGAAGATAGCTGGTTCAATGCCATGCAAGATGAAATTCATGAGTTTGATCGTTTTGATGTATGGGAGTTAGTACCTGCTCCAGACTGTGCTATGATTATAGCTCTTAAATGGATCTTCAAAGTGAAACTTGATGAGCATGGTGATGTGTTGAAGAACAAGGCTCGATTAGTTGCTAAAGGATACCGTCAAGAGGAGGGTATTGATTTTGAAGAATCTTTTGCTCCTGTTGCTCGAATCGAGGCAATCAGAATCTTTCTGGCTAATGTTGCTAGTAAGAACATGGTAGTCTATCAGATGGATGTGAAGACGACATTTCTGAACGGAGATCTTAAAGAAGTCGTCTACGTCAGCCAACCTGAAGGATTTGTGAATCAAGAGCATCCTACTCACGTTTATCGTCTGAAGAAGGCTCTTTACGGTTTAAAGCAAGCTCCAAGGGCATGGTATGATACACTGTCAAAGTTTCTTCTATCAACCGGATTCAGCAAAGGAGCAGTTGATCCTACATTGTTCACCAGGAAGTCAGGCAAACATTTAACTCATGTTCAAATTTATGTTGATGATATTATTTTTGCCTCGACTGACCCAATGGAATGTGATCGTTTTTCTAATGAAATGAGTTCAAAATTTCAAATGTCAATGATGGGACAAATGTCATTTTTCTTGGGATTACAAATTTCACAAAGTCCCGGAGGCATTTTCATAAATCAATCTAAATATGCAACTGAGATCTTAAAGAAATTTGGATTTAATTCAAGTGACCCTGTTGACACCCCCATGATTGATCGAACCAAACTAGATGAGGACCACTCAGGGGTCATGATTGACCAAACGAAATATCGTAGTATGATTGGATCCCTGATGTACCTCACAGCTAGTAGACCAGACATCTTGTTCGCTGTTTGCATGTGTGCTAGATACCAGGCTAAGCCTACTAAAAAGCACCTTGAAGCAGTTAAACGGGTCTTTCGGTATCTCCAAGGAGCCATCAATATGGGACTTTGGTACCCGAAAGACACCGGTATGTCACTAACAGCATATGCAGATGCAGATCATGCAGGGTGTCAAGATACTCGTCGAAGTACGTCCGGAGGTGCTCAGTTTTTGGGTGATAAGCTTGTGAGTTGTTCTTCAAAGAAGCAAATGAGTACTTCTATTTCCTCTACAGAGGCTGAATACATAGCCATGTCATCTTGTTGTGCTCAAATCTTATGGATGAGATCTCAATTATCTGACTATGGCTTTGAATTCAACAAAATCCCTCTGTACTGTGATAATAAAAGTGTTATTGCTCTCTCATGCAACAACGTTCAACACTCAAGAGCAAAGCATATCGACATTCGACATCATTTCATCAGGGAACAAGTGGAAAAAGGTGTGGTGGAACTATATTTTGTGAGGTCTGAATATCAGTTAGCAGACATCTTCACCAAAGCTCTTCCAAGAGAACGTTTTGAGTTTATTCTCCCACGACTTGGTTTGAAAAGCCTTCAACCAGAAACTCTCAAACGTCTTCAGGAGGAAGACGAGGAGTAAAGGTCTATCTTCATCTATCTCTTTGTAAATATTTATTCGAAAATCAAAATACAAAATTATAAAACCCTCAAAAATCAAATAGAAAAATATAAAACCTTCAAAATCCATAAAAATATGAAAAATTCGAAAAAACTTTCAAAAAATATTGTCAATTTGTCATGTTTTTTTTCTGTTCGATAATATCTACGGTCTTTGTGCTGTCATTCAAAGAATGACACGGGACTTTAGATGTTGTTCGAATTCTTAAAAATATATATATATATATATATATATATATATATATATATATATATATATATATATATATATATATATATATATATATATATATATATATTTTTGGGAGAAAGAGAAATGGTTTATTGTCATCTTCAGGCAATAACCCGGTTTTAAAAGAAAGAACAGAGCTATGTTTTATCATGCTTTCAAAATTCCATGCTCTGATTCTATAAACATTTATCTGCTGAAAACCAAATTCTTTGAAAAATAACTCGGTTTCTATTTTTGATAATCATCAGGACTTATATGTCAAAATCTCTATCTCTCAATCAACAACCTATGTCATTGATTGAGGGGGAGAATTATTTCAATTAAATTAAAAAGTTATTTGGCATTAAATTGTTTTCAAAAGATATACATGCATGTTTTATCAATGGAGTTTAAAGTCTTCAAATCCGATCCTTATCAGTTCAAACGCTTTCACAATCAAGTCACAATTCTCCTTAAAAGCTTTCAAAATCAATTTAAATCTATAAGAGATCACAAATCTCAAATGTTTTGATAATTGTGATCGGGGGAGAATGTGTGATTTAAATTAGATTTAAACTGATAATTCGGTAAATGGTTTTATAAGAATGTACATGCTGTCCTTCCCACATGTGACAAACGATTTCAAATTTTCAATGCACATGTTGAGGGGGAGCATCTATCTTAAACCTTTGATTTGAAACGTGATCATTCATCCCAATGTGCAGGTTCCCTCTAGTATGTGCAAAACTCTTTTCAAACCTCGAGGCACATATTGAGGGGGAGCAAATTCATGGAAACCTCATCCTTCCCAGAAATGCTATACCTACTTGATTTGATGTGGGAAGTGATGTTGATATCTTTTAGAAAATGGTAATCAAAGAAGTTAATTCTTTCTCTTGCCTCCATGTGCAAAACTTTTTCAAATACTTGATGCACATGTTGAGGGGGAGTTCTCGTTCTAAAAATATCAAAAACAATTCAGGTACAAAATGCTTTGATAATATATCACAAGTATCTGAATTGATTTTCAAATGGTTTTCAATTGGTTCCAATGGCAGACGAACAATACCAAATAGACCGACCAACTTTACTTTATGTACGGTGATATAAGGATGATAAGGTTAGGTATGTGTTCCCATGATCCGCCAGAACCGGAGGGATCTACCCAGGGACAATCCACTAGTTAGTGTAGAAGTCCTTAGGTATGATGATAAAAGGAGAAAAATGAGATATGGGAAGAGTGCGAACTAAGACTGAGCTAGTACTGGAATAAACCCAACAAGGTTCTAGCTATGAAGTCTCGGTAAGCACTGAAGGGGTTGAAGAATTAAAAAGAATTGAATGAGGAAAGGGTGAAAACAAATAGCCCCCCATTTATTCAACCTTAGGGCAGAAACCGGGTTCAATTCATATGCTACTGATGGTAACATCGGTATTGAAGACAAGACGTCATGGACCCAGTGACGCACTGCACTTCAACTTTCCAAACCAC